>CM068368.1:770390434-770620434 GCA_034769895.1 Magicicada septendecula | reverse complement strand
AATATTATCATCTGACTGCATATGTAATAGTTTTCCATTTGGCGCAACACTTTATTAGTTTTCATTTATTGAAAATATACTCAGCTTCTTCCTGATGTCATCATTCCTCTTACCATTTCTTAATGTCTGTCCTGCCACTGAACGCAAAAATTTCATCTCTACAGCCTGGATACATTTACAGCCTCTTGGTGACAACCCAGAATTACCTGCGTGCAAAACGGTTGCAGGAGCTAGTAGTTTATAAATAAGTATTGGTTTATAGTTTATTAGCTAGTTTGTACATTAGAAATTTATTATCGAATGAAGAATAAAGTCTGTTTTGTAAGTCTTTAACTAACGAACCAAATAATTAACATTTGTTTATCTTACCTTATTTCCTTTTCGTTTCAGCTATTTGTGGGCTGCCACGACACAAGTTCCTTCTCTTTCTGAAGTTCTTTTGTCCTTTGCCAGTAATCCTCTGGCGTATGCTAGCTCGTTCTTCTTCCGATAACACCCTCTTGGTTCTTATTGATTTCTCTTCGGACAGAACCTTTACCTGAAATTTTCTTTCTGAACACTTCCCCGTTCCCTGTACCTTCTTCTCTAATTCTACATACACTTTTCTTGATCCTGATGGATTTCCTTCACTGCAGTATTTGTGTTTTCTGTTCTCCAGGGAAGGGAACGATTTTCTTTGATATCCTTTATGGTTCCACTCTTTTAAAGTGTCTATGGAAAGCCATTAGTTTTTTCTTTTCTCAAAGATTTCATAGAACTCTTCATTCGGTATCAAATAAAATGGAAACTCATTTGGTGATATTTCTTTTGGTTCCCGGGATTTTTGATAGAAATTTCTTAAAAAATTAAGATTAATTTTTATATAATTATTTCTTATTTATAATTATTTCTTAGATAATTAAGATAATTCGGAAAAAATCTTAAATAATTTTTAAGATTAATCATACATAAGACTAATGTATAAGTCTTACCCTATATTAAAAATATGGAAAGAAAACGTGTTAAAGTCCAGATTTTTACTTAATAAAAATTATACTTCATTTTTTACTTTCACAAATTGTTCACTGTTTTTGAATGGTTAAAAATAAAAATAATTACTCACAAAGTGTGCCAGAAAAAATAATCATCTCTCATCATGGTTGTGCGATATGTTTTCTTATGACTTTAGGAGAGGGTAAATTTATTTTTATTTCCTTGTTCCTTCAATTTCTCTTATTTCTCCTCAACCGTGGATCCTCCCCGGGCGCAGTACGAAACGATTCCAGCGTTTAAACAAGAGAGGCCGCTAACAAATTATGAATTATAAAGACCTAACAAAACACGTGGAAGTAAAGTAACCAACTTTACTCTGCGTAAGAGAAAGTACAATGTAAAAAATAAAAAATGAAGTATAATAGGCTATATGCAAAAAAAAAAAATCAAATCAAAATTCATTGACAACGCACGCGGACGTGTCTATAATTAAATAATAAGTTTTGTTAGTTTTATTAGCAGCCATCTTAACACCAACTTTGTCACTACTTATTGCCACACTGCTAAATACTTCGTTCTTGACGAGGACTTTCGGTGTTTCCACCATCTTCAGGTCTTAAACGAAGATGATGGTGAAGGTGGTGGAGACACCGAAAGGCCTCGTTAAGAACGAAGTATTTAGCAATGTGGCAATAAGTAGTGACAAAGTTGGTGTTAAGATGGCTGCTAATAAAACTAACAAAACTGAAAATGTAAGCGAGTTGCAAGTGGACGATAGAACGAAGATGAATAAGGTAAGGTTAGTCTTTAAGTATTTAAAAATTAAAATTAAATTAAAGAAAACGTCGTTTAAGACCTGAAGATGGTGGTGACACCGAAAGGCCTCGTCAAGAACGAAGTATTTAGCAGTGTCGCAATAAGTAGTGGCAAAGTTAAAATCAAATAATCAACTCGTGGTGTACTCAGTATCATAGTAATCAACTTATAATTATAATTATCTAATTACTACAAACGGTTGTAGAACGATAGTAATTATCACGTTCTAATATGTTTGTACTGACAGCAATTACTTACTGGCAACTGACAACGGTTTTGCAGCCAAAGAACTAAATATGAAAATTAGCTCTCTGTCTGTCTGTCTATTTTTCCCTCTGTCCCCTCTCTCTTCGCCTTTGATGCGGTTCTCCAGATCTTCCAACTGTAAGCCCAACAATCCCACAACATCCCACATCTTCAACAATCTGCTCCAAGTACTCCAACTCTGCCTGCTTCTGTCGTTCTTTCATTCAATGTAACGTCCGTCACCCATCCTGGATGTCGCAACCAACTTGTCTCGTTTCTTGTCAGATTTCTCCACAAACGTCTTCTTTCTACCGTTACTTCTAGAACCCGTTCAATCGTTGTTTTGTTCACATATTTTGTTTATGGAGAATGATTTTGTTTATATATATGTAAACCAGATTATTCTCTCCATAATATTCTGTTCTCCATAATTTCCATGCTCTCCATAATCATCTGTTTTCCGTTCTCCATATAAGTATATGTATACAGTATTCTGTACAAGTAACTCTTGTTATTTCCGTTTCTCGCTGTATTTTAATGTTATTTTTCAAGAATATATGTTACATCTGCAAGTATATTTGAATTTTAATCAGTAGACTATATATATAAAAACCTGATGAAAGTTTTACAGAACAATCTGTAACATCAGAGGTTTCCATGGAAATTAATTTCCACCTGATACTAGAATAAGCGAAAACGTAATACCGAATAAATGTTAACAGGCGTGTGACTATTTTTGCGCTTTTTATGCAGTCTCTCTTTGCGAGAGTGAGTAATCATAAAATGAGTGTTGACCTATATACCACGCTGATAAGAAGCTCATGTATAAATATCCTACTGAGACCAACACGGGTTTAGTAATACGCTAAACAGTACCACCGACATTCTTACGTACTTGCATACCTCTGGCCGTTCGTTAATCGTAAGTCACACTTACTTGTGCTGTGGTTTTGTTTGCAAAACTTACAAACAGTGTATGTAATGTATAAAACGAGGGTAAAGATTTTTTACTTATATTTTTGTACATATGTTTTAATGGTGAAAATTCATCATCATTTCAATATTATGACTGAAAACTAAATTTGTTAATTTGTTATTGTAATGTTCTTGCAACACAGAAAAAATATTTATTAACATTTATTCTGAATGTTTATTGATAAAGTAGATTTATATGAGGAGTATATAACATTATATGACGTTTACTTTTTTAACTGGTTTCCTTGTATATTTGCAAAACGCTTTTACAAACAGAATTATCACTGTTGCACATCACTATAGAAAAATTATTCCGATTAGCGCTTTCAAGCTTCTCGGAATTCCGATCTGAGAAGCTTGAAAGTGCTAATCGGAATAATTTTTTTATAGTGGTGTGCAACAGTAATAATTCTGTTTGTGATTATAACCACTAACAAAACTTTCTTCATTAAAACGCTTTTTCATACATAGTTGTTATATACAGCATCAAGAGAATCTTATGAGAATCAGTGAACTCTTTCTTTTGAAGTTCGTGAAGTTTTGAGTGAAAGTACGTGCTATGCTATGTTTTCATTTGTTTAATGGCTCCATGTATTTTTATAATCGACACACACACACACACACACACACATTTCAGAGCATATTTTAAGGAATTTACACTAGGCGGCAGTAAACCAACCAATGTATGTGTGCATATACGGTATATATGATTTTTATATAATATTGAAAATTATGTAATTTGAATTTGACTTGACCATGATCATGTTCATTCTTTACTCATGAAATTAACTGTAAAAATAGACACAAATGCTTTAGACATTAGGAAAATTAAAAGAAAAACACCACAAACACTCAAATGGATTCATTATAATTAATTATGTAATATTCAATAAGTACATTACAGAGTAATGTGCACATTACTACTGCATGGATGCCTGTTACAAATTCAAAGCCTTTATCACTGGTCTACTTAAAAATATATAAAGTAGGCTACTGTAATTAGTTTTATATATAGATATATACGTACAGACTGAGATCGGAAAAGCTTAAAGACTATAAGTTTGTTTAATTTAAAGTAATTTTTTTTAAATGAAAAACGCATAAACATTTTATATTAAATTGCCTTACGCAAATACAAACGCACCTTCATGATTTGCTGATTTCTCTCCTTTTTTCTCACTTTTCGGCACCGGCACTAAAACTACTAGACGGCACTAAGTCCTTCACTAGGTGGCACTAGTGCCGCCTAGTTTGTTGCTTAAAATATGCTCTGATATATTTACAAGAGAACACTGAAATAAAACAGCAACCGTATAATAGATCAGAACTTTTAAGTGTAAAAGAGCAATAGGAAACCAAAATATTTGTCGGGAATGGTTCAGACTTCCCATTTTTTTTGTTCATTTAATAATACTGTTGGATAAACAGTGGACTTAATAGACACACCATAATTACACAATTCATTAGGAACCTAAAATCTGTCAGCGTAGGCTTGAACTTCTCAGTATATAGAACATTTAAACTGTAGTATTTTAGGTTGGTTAAATAGTACGCACGCACGCACGCACGCACGCACGCACGCACGCACGCACACGCACACGCACACACACGCGCGCGCGCGCGCACACACACACACACACACACACACACACACACACACATGATAAATTGTAATTAAAAAATGTTAATTTTCTGTTGTTAACTTAAAACTGTTTTCTTAGCTATATTAAAATTTTATAAGCATATATATTAAAATAAAAGTTTAATATAGAAAACAATGTTTATTTAAAAATTGGTGGTAACGTTTTAAAATATCGGTATGGAGAACCATACATGACTTCCATGTTCTAAGATTTATATTTAAAATCATTTTCGAAATGAAATATTACCATAGAAACTACTTCTTTCTACTTACTGCTTCAGCCTTAACCACAGTACTGTGGTCACTAACGTATACCACCTCACGTTATCGCACTCGATTTTCACTGATGATGGAAGTCGATGGCATTGCCGAAACGTCTGGTTTTGTAGAAAACATTGGACTACGGCCAAACATCCCGGGAAGGAATTTTAACAAAAACTATTTCTTTGTTGCCGATAACGTTGTACACACATATATATGTGTGTAAAAAAAATATGCATAAAATTAATGGCTTGTATAAGTTAATGATTGATCTCCATTAAGTAGTGCTCAAGTTTCCAAAGTTTTAATATTATGATGTCCGTAATTAAAACATCAGAGCAAGTTTAGTGTGTATGAGGGTACACCGTGGACAAAAATTTTCAACATTTCCTATTGAGCGTTGCTTAGAGTAAAGCTGCGAATCTACAGTGTATGTTTCACAGAACAAACACGCGGAAAAGAAGGAGCGCTCCGAAGTCACTCATGGACCCTCAGCATCTTGCAGAGGGTTCATTCCCTAAAGACGAAAAGTCTGTCTATGAATCGTTCCTCTGTAAACACGTGCAGTTACACTGCCCAGCGATCCACAGGAAGCAAAACGCTATCCACACTGGACACTTTTTCGGCTTGCACGCGTTATGTTGGTGTGGGTTTCGGCACTTTCCATTTAAAAAGCGTGCAAATGTAAGAAAATAAACATGAGTGAGGCCAGAAATAACGCGAATTTTGTGTGTGTGTGTGTGTGTGTGTGTGTCTTCCCTGCCTTTTTATTGTAGTAATCATAATAATAAAATGGAAACGTAAACATTACATAATTGAGATATGCTTGCCTGCCACGAACGATATATTTTCACTCATACATGATTTACACTAAAATGAAAAAATTATAATTTTATTGCCTGGCAACAAAATTATTTTATTTTTAACAATTACCATTGTTTGAAAAAGTTTAAATGAATTTTCAAGCACTTTACTGTTGTTAAAACGTAAAAGGTTGCAGGTAAACTACCCCTTCCCCTTAACTGATCTTCACCAAAATCAAAAGTCCTTAAGATCTCTACAATCTCTACAATTCAGGGACGTATGCAAAAAATTATTTGATTCTGTTTGAATTTGCGGCTGTTATCGTTTGCCATAGAAAATTACCCTTGATAAAAAAATGTTGCAGGTAAACTACCCCTTCCCCTTAACCGATCTTCACCAAAATCAAAAGTCCTTAAGATCTCTACAATCTCTACAATTCAGGGACGTATGCAAAAAATTATTTGATTCTGTTTGAATTTGCGGCTGTTATCGTTTGCCATAGAAAATACCCTTGTTAAAACATAAAACATTGCCGGTAAACTACCCCTTTCCCTTAACCGATCATCACCAAAAACAATAGGTCTTGAGAACTCTACAATTCAGGACTGTATGCGAAACATTATTTGATTCTGTTTGAATTTGCGGCTGTTATCGATTGCCAAAAAAAAATTACCCTTGATAATAAAAAACCGTTGCAGGTAAACTACCCCTTTCCCTCAACCGATCTTCACCAAAAACAATAGGTCGTGAGTACTCTACAAATCAGGTCTGTATGCAAAAAATTATTTGATTCTGTTTGATTTTGCGGCAGTTATCGTTTGCCGTAGAAAAAACTACAGACAGACAGACAGACACACACACACACACACACACACACACACACACAGACACTTTTCGAAAAACGACTTTTTTCATGTTTTGAGTGTAGTACAATCAGAATCTGCAATAATCTCGAACACGATTTTTTTTGCCATCACCATACTTCCATTTCCTTAAGGAACATGGAAGTAAAATATCGGTATGGAGAACCATACATGACTTCCATGTTCTAAGATTTATATTTAAAATCATATTCGAAATGAAATATTACCATAGAAACTACTTCTATCTACTTTTTGCTTCAGCCTTAACCACGGTACTGTGGTCACTAACGTATATCACCTGACGTTTTCGCACTCGATTTTCACTGATGAACTGCCGAAAAGTCTGGTTTTACAGAAAACATTGGACTACGGCTAAACAGCCCGGGAAGGAATTTTAACAAAGAACTACTTTTTTGGTGCCGATAACGTAGTACACATATAAAAAATTCTCCCCTCCTCAATCAACTATAATTTTCATTAATAGAAAATTACACCCACCCCGTTCACCTAACCTCTTCATTTATAGATATTTCATCTACGTTTCTACAGTGGATTATTATGAGCTTCTTATTAGGATACATTATTTATCAAAATTAAGTACATTACTCTTGTTAAAACATAAAACGTTGCAGGTAAACTACCCCTTTCTCTTAACCGATCTTTACCAAAATCAATAGACCTTCAGTCCTCTACAATTCAGGGATCCATGCAAAAAAATATTTGATTCTGTTTGAATGTGCGACAGTTATCGTTCGTCATATAAACAATTACCCTTGTTAAAAGATAAAATGTTGCCGGTAAACTACCCCTATCCCTTAACCGATCTTCAACAAAATCAACAGACCTTGAGTTCTCTTTAATTCAAAAAAGTATGCAAAAACGTAGTCGATTCTGTTTGAATTTGCGGCAGTTATCGTTCGTCATATAAAAAATTATCCTTGTTAAAACATAAAATGTTGCAGGTAAACTACCCCTATCCCTAAACCGATCTTCACCAACACCAACAGGACTTGAGAACTCTACAATTCAGGGCTGTATGCAAAACATTATTTGATTCTGTTTGACTTTACGGCTGTTATCGTTTGCCATAGAAAAAATTACCCCCGATAAAAAAACGTTGCAGGTAAACTAGCCCTTCTCCTTAACAGATCTTCACCAAAACGAACAGGTCTTGAGAACTCTACAATTTAGGGCTGTATGCAAATAATCATGTGATTCTGTTTGAATTTGCGGCTGTTATCGTTTGCCATAGAAATACCCTTGTTAAAACATAAAACGTTGATGGTAAATTACCCCTTTCCCTTAACCGATCTTCACCAAAACCAATAGGTCTTGAGAACTCTATAGTTTAGAGCTGTATGCAAAAGAGTAGTTGATTCTGTTTGAATTTGCGGCTGTTATCGTTTGCCATAGAAATACCCTTGTTAAAACATAAAACGTTGATGGTAAATTACCCCTTTCCCTTAACCGATCTTCACCAAAACCAATAGGTCAATAGGTCTTGAGAACTCTATAATTCAGAGCTGTATGCAAAAGAGTAGTTGATTCTGTTTGGAATTGCGGCTGTTATCGTTTGCCATAGAACAAAATTACACTTGTTTAAAAAAAAAACCGTTGCTGGTAAACTACCCCTTTCCCTTAACCGATCTTCACCAAAATCAATAGGTCGTGAGTACTCTACAAATCAGGTCTACATGCAAAAAATTATTTGATTCTGTGTGAATTTGCGACTCTTATCGTTTGCCATATAAAATACCCTTTTAAAACATAAAACGTTGCCGGTAAACTACCCCTTTCCCTTAACCGATCTACACCAAAATCAATAGGTCTTGAGAACTCTACAATTTAGAGCTGTATGCAAAAGAGTTGTTGATTCTGTTTGAATTTGCGGCTGTTATCGTTTGCCATATAAACAATTACCCTTGATAAAAAAAAAATCGTTGCTAGTAAACTACCCCTTTCCCTCAACTGATCTTCACCAAAAACAATAGGTCGTGAGTACTCTACAAATCAGGGCTGTATGCAAAAAATGATCTGATTCAGTTTGAATTTGCGGCTGTTATCGTTTGCCATAGAAAAAAAATCTGCAGATAGACACACAGATAGACACACAGACAGACACACACACAGACACTTTTCGAAAAATGAGTTTTTCATGTTTTGAGTGTAGCACAATCAGAATCTGCAATAATCTCGAACACGATTTTTTTTGCCATCACCATACTTCCATTTCCTTAAGGAACATGGAAGTAAAAGCAATGTGCAAATATAAATGGAGTATAAAAGCTTTATTGTGTAATATTATACATAAAATTATACATTATATATAAAAGTATTTTATATACAATTATTTGTATATAAATTTTTACATATATATGCTCACAATTATTTATGGTTTATCGTCACACATGTAAATTGTATGTTTTTCGGAACTTTGTATCTAATTTGATCTCATCTGTTACATCAGGTAAACAACAACTATACAACAACTGGAATTCCGTACAGAGGCAGGACGCCAACAGAGCTCTCGCTAGATACCACCACATGCTGAGGTGGCGAGAGGGTGAGAACGTTCTCGACGTAGGCTCGGGCAGCGGAAACGTGACCACTGAAGTGCTTCTGCCGTACCTGCCCAAAAACATCAAACACCTGGTGAGTTATGCAACCCTTCACAAAAAATACTACACCCCCCCCACACATACAAAATCCAAAATTACATAATTTCTTAATGTTTCTTCAAAAGAAACATATTCAGTTTTTTTTCTACATAGTCGAAAATATTTGTGTTAACATATACATAACAAAGTTTATAAACACACATTTATAATATGTATGAATTCATACTTATTTTGACAAAATTTTTTAAAATTAAGACTAATAGTGTAGGCATACATAATGTACATTCAGGTATAATTTTTCTAGTATGTTTTCGTGTAGTCACCATCAGACTGTTGTGAATGATAAATACAATTTGTTTCTTTATAAATTTTGTTACGTATATATCAACATATCAACATTTTTTATTTTGTAGAAAAAACAAATATCTTTCTTTTGAAGAAACGTGAAAGAAATTATGTAATTTTGGATTTACATTTTTTTGACAAATTTAGTTTTTATGTAATTTTTGCTACATATTATATTTGCTATTTGTGCTATATATTAATGTTATACCTATAATATATATTTGTTTGATTGTTATAATAAATTTAATGTACATTGATTCATTAAAGCTTAAAATTTAAAAGATACATTAAAAAAATTATCGTATCGAATACAGGCTGTAAGTAATTGAAAGCTAACGGAGTTACTTTAGTACAGTCTAAGCGGAGCATATAAAATTCAATGCCCAGACCGTGGTATATATTTCTATTTAGCAGACGATAGCCTGTTTAGGTTCTATATTTACTAGATAGACACAAAACTGACAACACAAAAAAACTTTTAACTTACTTATATCTGAAATACTATCCGTATAATTTAGTAATTATTAACACTCGTAAGTTTTGGAATTACATAATTGGATTTCAATATAACATTTTTCAAAAAGTCAAAAACAATTCTTTGGGAAAATCTAGAAATATATAAACACAACCTTGATAATGCCTCAAAGTGAAAGACCAGACTACATAAATGTCAACGTAATTTCTATAGTCAGATTTTCAAATTTTCTTACTGAAAATGAGATTATGGTGATCGCCAATCATGAATGGCCAATTCTCTGTAGATGCGTAGTAATTCAGCTTACGTAGTACTGTGTTTTCATAATTGGCAACCCTTATCGTATCTATGCCAATTAGGAACAAATTCAAGTTAATAAAAAATACTACATTTTTATTATGTTAAATTTAAATAATAAGTGTGATTATTATAATTCAATTTGAAAGATTAGAAAATTATGTAGGCTTACACAATGAAAAGTGTACACACATGTATTTCAATGTGTGTGTGTGTGTGTAAGAGGTAGACAGAGAAAGAGAGAGAGAGAAAGAGAGAGAGAGAAAGAGAGAGAGTGGGAGAGAGTGAGAGAGAGAGTGAGAGAGTGTGAGAGAGAGATATGTTATTTCATTGTCAAAAACGAAACTTTCTACAATCTATCTAAACAGACCGATACGAGTAAATAAATTTAAATCATAACATAAAACAGCTGATCAGCATTACACATAGCAACTGTGTAAATAAAATAAAAATAAAAAAATTCAAAAACGTCCTGAGGATGTCGACCAATGAATAAATTTTCTATCGAGATGTGCATGTAAGCAAAAATTTAAATAAACACTTGAATTTGAAACCTATTTTAAATAGATAAAGAATACAGAATGTAAAAACGTCATATAGATTTTAACTAAATAAAATAATAAATAAATGAAGTAAGTATATAAATAAATATAGAGGAGGACCTCTAAATTACCATATAGAGGAGGACCCCGGAAAGCTGAACATAAGAAACTGAAAAGCCAAGGCATGCAATAGGGAGGAATGAAATCGACTCTTGGAGCAGGCCAAGACCCACCAAGGGTTGTAGAGCCACGGTTGATTGATATAAGTAAATAAATAAATGAATAATAAATAAATAAAAATAAATAAATAAATATAGTGTATTTGTAAATACACTGGATGGACCTTAAGTCGCTGGGCAAAAATTAATTCTTAATAACTTCTAGTGACGAAAGGTTTTGTGAAGTTCAATCCATTGTTTGCACACAATTTTAAAACAGTTGTGTTGACTTTTCAACAGAATTTATTGTTATTATTGTCAGTCCTTTCATGCGGGCAGTACAGAAATAATTAATGCACCTATAATGAGTATTAATACTTATGGCATATTATAATTATATATCATTAATATACGAGTAGTAGTATATATGTAATAATATGTATTATTCTTTATACAACACACACACATTCACCAAATCAAAAAATACTCATTGTGTGTGAAGACCTATTAATTATTTCTGTATTGTCCGCATACAGGTGTTGATGATAATAAATTTTGCCGAAACGTCTTCACAAATGTTTCAAAATTGTACCCAGTTAATGTAAAACCTTAATTCACGGTTCGCTACTAAAGTAAGGATAATTTCTAAGTTAAACGACGTGTGGCTCACTTTGTACTGTAGGCCTATATGTCACTGGCCAAAAGTATACTTTTAGAAAACGACTGGTTCTTACACAGTTTATATGGAACTGTTTTCTGGACAGTATTCTTAACTTGAGTAATTATAACATTATTCAATTGTTCAATGTTAACACTAAAAATACACCGTTATGATTGATGTCCGTCCGGCAGGTGGGTGTCGATATATCGGAGGACATGGTGAAGTGCGCGTCGGCAAACAACGTGGACCCGCGCATCTCGTACACCGTCGGCGACATCGCCCAACAGGACAAGAGGGTACTCTGCCGGTCGTTCGCTGAAGACGTCCTCTCTAAAGGATTCGACAAAGTATTTTCGTTTTACTGTCTGCACTGGGTCCGTAACTATCCGTGAGTACAGCGACTGCCTTATACTGTGTCTCTGTGTTCCTTAAAACTGTCTCCCGGTTGCTCCAACATTCTTCTGGCGTAGACTTTAACAATCTTTGTTTTGATTAATTTTACACTGTTTTGTGCGGTCCTCTGATAAACTTCGCCATTAAACTGATGGAGTTGGATTTGTGAAGACGGACGAAGTTTTCAAGTGACGAAACGTGAAGGCAAATTATCACAATTGTGTTGAACGACAGGTGTTAAGGAGAACTATTTCTCTATACAGATACACACGCGCGCGCGCGCGCGTGTTAATTATGTGAATTATAGACACAAGGGTGAGATAAGAGTGCTCTATTTCAGTTTTTAATATCTATATGAACGAGATATTTCAGCGATGGGCAGCTAAAGTTGACTAGGGAATATCACTTCAGCGAAGTATTCATGTGAATTCATTGCTTTATGCAGATGACAAGGTAATGATATAGAATACAGAAGATCAGTTACAGTGGGCGATATTTACGTTCAATACCATCATACAAAACTATGGGCTACAGATCTCTGCTACAAAATCTAAAGCTATGGCATTTCAGGGCAGGTATCCTAAAAGAACTAAGATAGTCATGAATAATCAGATTTTGGATCAGGTTAGTCATTTTAATTACCTGGGTTGTAATATCTCATATGGAACCGATATTGATTGGGACAGTAAGATAACGAAATTTAGACGCATCTGTGAACGATCCATAGGTACCTGAAAAATAAAACACGGAAGGATAGCCGAATGAAGTTTTATAAAACTGTGGCTGTCCCCACATTTTTGTATCCTAGTGAGACATGGGCTCTTGGTAAAATGGAGCTGCAGAGGATTCAGGCATCCGGAATTAAATTTCTAAGAGGGACGCAAGGTTGTTCTCTCTTGGACCGAAGAAGGAACGAGGATATTAGACGCGATTTAAACATTCTGAAGAAGACTGAACACAGACGACTGAAGACCACAAAAGGAGATGGTGTGAGCACTTGAATCGCAAGCCTGATATCCGTCTACCTGTGGTTGCCTTGGGTTATCACCCTTCTGGGAAGAGAGATGTCGGTAGACTGAGGAGGAGATGGGTTGTGGAACAGGTCTAAGGCTTAGTCCTTGGAGTGATGATGATAAATTATATATAGAGACAAACGTACAAGTTCATCAATCATCTTGCATCACTACCACCTTCAGATTTAAAACCAGAGTCCATTTTAAGGTGAGGCATTCTCATTGGTTTAGTCTGCCATTCAGCAACTGGTCCAGATATTGAAACCAGCTTCTTCTATTTGATTTCCCTTCTCTTGGCAATGACTCCAAGGATCATTGAGCAAAGATTCCTCACGCTTCTGAGCCTTCTTCACCCCTCTTCATGACTCCTGCATTCAAGATGTTTTGTAATCTGTTCCATGTATGGTAATTATATTATTCTCCTGGCTCTTTTCCCGACCACTTGTCTTTCCGTTATTGTTTTAGGAACTCTTTTTAAAAATAAATAGGCAGATAATGCCTTTTTCTGCCTCCTAGATAACATTACTTACAGAAAACAAAAATTATACTAATCAAACGTGACGGAGCCCCACTTGATCGTATTCCGTGTGTGGCCCCTTCCGTTGCGATGACGTACGTCAGAGGATCGCACACTTTCATTCGTTATCGCGACGCATGGGATCGTACTCGATCTGTTTCTCGCCTAATGATGATGATGATGATGATGATGATAATAACAATAATACCTCAATTATACCTCAATTAATAATTAATCATTATTATTAATAATAATACCTCACGTAAATAATAATAATTTAATAATAGCTGAATTATTTGATGTATGAGACACACACATTTCCTCAATTACTTTAAAATAATAACATTTATTAGCTATTTGACTAGTCGGGTCAAAGCCCGTTACAGTTACGCAGTTGATGACGTATGCATTTGTCTTGTAGGCCTACTTCGTACCGCAGCTGGGTTTTGACGAAAAGCAAACAAGACTTACTCACCGTTTGTCGGTATTCCTCATTTGAATTGTTCGTATTGTTTACTTGAACACCATTTTTGCGTTTCAATTTCAAACTACGTCAATTGCTCTACAATTTTATAAATAAATATTGAACGCAAAATCCAGTTTCCAACACAGAGATAACTGAATTGTAAAATTTTCAGTTTAATAGTCTTTTCTTAATGTGAAGTCGACTGACAATTGCAAAACAGATGCTATACTCTTAGTTAATCTTTAGTAAAATAAAATATGTTTTATGTAGTACAATATTATTTTTTCTTTGGTTCGGTTCTTATGTTTCGATAGGTAAAATATATTCAGCCTAGTTAACAAGACTTAAACATAATATTCAAATACATATAGCACGTAATATTAAGTTGTTAACATTAAATATAATATCATTCTGCAAGCGCGCGCGCGTGTCTGTGGACGTGAATACACAAAAAAAATTTATTTAAATTTTTATTCCTGGAACCATTCGTAATTTACACTCTCTATGTCACCAATGTAAATATTAAACAATGTTGGAGAACATCATAAGTCCACGCCTGGTGGATACGAATTTAGAACACCCAATGTACTTAGCTGGATGCTCACCTTGGTTCAGCCTGTCTTGGGTGGAATACCTTTCTTAAATCTTTCCCGTCTGGTCTCTCTTGATTTTTTCGACCCCGTTGTTGTTAGGTGTTTGAGGGCTAGGGAGTCTTTCGTTTTTTCACACTTCAGCTTTGCTATGTAATTCTTGTTTTCTCGTTTTTCTTTCATACTACTTGATAAGGCCAGTGTTAAAGTTGTCAAATTGTCAACGGTCTAGAGGCGGAAGAGGAAGGTGTTTACCAACGGCATTAGAATCGGAAGAATCTAGGAAGTGGGTCTCCGAATGAAACCCAGCGCAGACTAGAGGCTCAAAGGTAGCACTGCTACATCTGGTCTTACTCTACAGGACACTAGTAACGTCCTTAGAGGACATTTATTTTACTGGAAAGTCACAAAAGGGAGGGCTGAAAGTAAATGGTGAAAAACCTAATTTCTGCAACTGGAAGGGGTCAAGACATGCAAACTGAGAAACTTGTTTTCGGGAAAGTAGACTACTTTAAATACTCGGAAGGATTAATTAACAAGGAAAGCAGGGAGGATCAAGAAATGAAAGAGAGGATAAAGCAACAATGAGAGCCTTGCACTCATTAAGGCTGAGCTGAAAACAGAGACATTTATGCTGAGCTGAAGAGCAGAAGAAAATTATGGTTTTTGAGAAAAAGGTGCTGAGGAGGGTGTTTGAACCAGTATATGAAGGGAGAGTGAAGGAACGGAGAAACAAGAATTGAGAGATCCGGACGTGACGTGGTGATGAAACGTAAGAATAGAAGAACTATATGAGCAGGGCAGGTGTTCATAGCAGATAGTGGGTCGTGATGGAGGGAGGAGTCGGGGGAAGTAAACAGAGACAAGGCCTCCGGGAAAGCACAGATAAGATGCAGAGACCAGATAGCCAAGGATCTGATAACCTTGCGAGCGAGAGAGAATGATGGCTGCTCTAGAGGAGAATGCTTGACGAGTTCAGTAACCTCTGACGATTTAAAATAATTAAGACGCAAAATTCTGATAATACTACACCATAACGTAGTTGATGAGGCCATTCCTACTGGATCCAATCATCTGGACGTCCGTCGCGTCGTGACAACGATTCGAACTCAGTACATGTCCCTCTGTTAGCCACAGCGCTGACCACTGCGCCACACGTGCTCCAAATTGGTCTTCGTATTTTTCTTTCCTTATTTTCACTTTACTTTGAATTACTTATTTTCTGTGAAAAGGAAAATGGGTTGTCCATGAGCTGAGCTGAACGCTCGGTGTTGTTAAATGATAAAATTCACAAAAAAACGAAAAGCATTATGTATAAAGTTATTCCTCAGTGTATTCAACCTATGCAACAAATATATATACAGTATATATATACATATATATTACATTTAATATTTATAATGAATTTATATCAAGATATTTTTTTTCTCCTTATTAGGAACATGTTTCGGGTACCATCTTATACCCATCCTCAGCCTTCCGGTTTTTGTGTCTGGTGAAGTACATACGTGTAGGTTGACTATTATTATTGTGGCTTCCTGTTGGCTTCTGGTACTTCAAATTGGTTTTATTGTGTGTGATTGTGGTGTATGTGTTAGTTTTTTGTGTATTTTCAATGTTGAGTGCTTTGAATATTGTGTCATGTTTTGTATTGATTTGTATTTGTTCAGGAAATAGTTTGTTTTGTGTTTTATCGTTGTATATTTGTAAATTTTCCCAAATGTTCATTATGGTGCCTTTGTGTGGTATATGTTTTATTAGTGTCACATTGGTTATGTCTGGGAATTCATGTCCTGTGTTTATTGCATATATACTTATATATACTCATATACTTACTCTGGCTTTGCAAGCTTGGTTGGGATGAACCGATCTCCGGCCAATCACGTTCCGATTGGCATTCTTTGTGTGACAAATTGGGTCTGATTGGCAAAATTGTGGTCCCACGATCTACTCGTTGCAAGCGTGAGGCAACTACAGTTGAATTGCATGGTTTTTCGGATGCTTCTGAAAGGGGGTTTGGCTGTTGTATGTATGTCAGAGTCATTTATCAAGATTCTTCTGCCTCCTGTCACCTCTTGTGTTCCAAATCTCGCGTGGCTCCCCTACGACAGGTGTCATTACCTCGCATCGAACTCTGCGCTTGCTTGTTGTTATCGCGACTCGTATCTAAGGTCATTCCTGCTCTTTATTCGTTTATTGATAATGTACATTTGTATTCTGACTCTATGGTGGCTCTTTACTGGATTCATGCCCAGTCTACGCGGTGGAAAACATACGTCGCTAATCGGGTTGCTGAAATTCAGCGTCTTACGCAAACTTATACTTGGCATCACATCAATTCACGACACAATCCTGCTGATATTATCTCAAGGGGGTGTCTCCCTGACGTTTTGCGCGATTGCTCGCTTTGGTGGCACGGTCCCAGCTGTCTGTCTCAATCGTCAGAGTCTAATCCCTTCCCATCCTTCGTACCGTCCACTCCGTCGTCTTCTGAAGTCACTGCGGAAGAGAAACATACACATAACCTTTCTCTAATGTCTACCCTGGCTGTCGACCTCTCTTTGGACTTTTCCTCGTTGCATCGTCTAACGCGCGTATACGCTTACTGTTTTCGGTTCATCAGAAATATTAGACACTCAAGTGCTGACAAATGTACGGGCGATCTTACCCCTGTAGAAATTCATCAGGCTCTCAATTTCTTCATAAAAGAATCTCAGTCGATCCACTTCGCAGCCGAAATTAATTGTCTTCGTAACGGATCTTCTGTTTCCATTAGGAGTAAGTTGGCTTCTCTCGACCCGTTTCTTGATGACTCTGGAGTGATATGCGTAGGCGGACGATTACAGCATTCCCAATTACCTTACGACTCTAAACATCCTATGGTATTACCCCCATCGGCGCATATTACACGCCTTATCATTGAACGTGAACACATTCGTTTACTTCACGCTGGTGCTCAACTCGTGCATCATTCACTGCGTCAACGTTGGTGGATTGTTAATGCCAGGTTAGTCATTCGCTCGATCATTCGAAAATGTGTAAGGTGTATCAGGTTTAGTGCCAAACAGCAGGTACAGAGGCTTGGTATTTTACCATCTCCTAGAGTCACTCCTTCAAGGCCGTTTCTATTTTGCGCGGTTGATTATGGTGGTCCCTTCATGACTCGTCATGGCGGGCAGAAGTCTAGAACTCTTTCTAAGGCAGACGTATCTCTGTTTATTTGCTTAGCGACTAGGGCTATTCACATGGAATTGGTTTCCGACCTTACGGCCAGTGCGTTTATAGCCGCATTACGTCGTTTCATGGCCCGTAGGGGCATACCCAGTCAACTATACTCCGACAATGGCACAAACTTTAGGAAGGCCCGCACTATCTTACATGATATCTACAACTTTTGGCATAATAAGGATGCCATCTCATCGATCAAGTCATTCACGTCCTCTCAGGGGATATCATGGTCATTTATTCCGCCCTCCTCACCTCATTTCGGTGGCCTTTGGGAGAGCGGCATAAAGAGTTTGAAATTTCATCTGCGCCGCGTGGTAGGCAAATCTATACTCACCTTCGAGGAGTTCACGACCGTTTTGTCTCAGATAGAGGCATGTCTGAACTCTCGACCTTTATTTTCTATTTCTTCAGATGTTAACGACCCGGTGCCACTCACACCTGGCCATGTTTTGATTTGCGCACCCTTAACGGCGATACCGGACCCAGACTTTTCTCACATTCCTATTTCTCGTCTTGGGCGTTGGCAACTTCTTCAGAGGTTTGTCCAAGGCATATGGAAGGCA
Source organism: Magicicada septendecula (assembly GCA_034769895.1). Taxonomy (NCBI): domain Eukaryota; kingdom Metazoa; phylum Arthropoda; class Insecta; order Hemiptera; family Cicadidae; genus Magicicada; species Magicicada septendecula. Next base: position 770,601,989 of record CM068368.1, on the reverse strand, counting down.
TGGTCTCGCGATTATTTGCACCAGTTGCAGCAGCGTCACAAGTGGAAGTTCGCCAAGGATAATGTTTCCATTGGTGACTTAGTTTTGCTTATTGAGGATAATTTACCTCCATTAGCCTGGAAATTTGGCGTAATCATCGCCACATTTCCCGGCCCAGATAACTTGGTTCGTGTCGTGGACATTCGCACGCCTACGGGTGTTTTGCGGAGACCAATACATAAGTTATGTCTGTTGCCAGCGCGAGACGAGATTTGACAAGATTATGATTACTTAGCACAATGCTATTTTACTTAGCCATTGGCTTATTACTTATTACGACCATTTGGTCAACCTAATTGTGATGAATTATCACAATATTTTCTTATCAATTTTGCGCCATTGCATGCTTCTCTAGTCATCATAGTTTTTGGTGGTATATTACTATTTTGTATTTGTATGTTAATTTTGTGTGGCATACTATGTCTTACACATTTACATTTGATGTTTTGGGGTATATTTCATGTTTTTGGTGGTCTCATTTTATAAAATTTTGTTACATAATATTTGCATGTCTTGCAGCTGAGCAATCATGCATTCATTTCTTTATACTGTTGCTAATAAATGTGATGTATTGTTCTGTGAATGTCTTTAAATTGTTCAACTCATGTACTACGTTTGTAATCACAGTATTGTATCTGTTATTTGACGTTGCAATTATTCATATTGTAATTATCTAAATTGTTGTTATTGTATTCACATAACTTGCGTTTATGTAAAACCTATCGTTTTGCGTCTACCGCATGTAACTGCCACGTCTAGATTTATTTTACATTGCATTTTATATTGTATTTATTTTGCGATTAAGCATGCAGAATTATTTTTTACTTAAATTATGACATACATGTCATATTTGGGCTTGCATTCAGTCAGCATCTAGCTTGTTCATACATTATTATATATTGTAAGTTCCTGAAACTTCAGGAACAGCATGAATTGGTCAATACATGCCGCCATGCTGAATATACGCTTGAACATGTAATTGTAACAATTTTGTTCATGTAATTAATTCTCTGTACAGGTCTACGGGCCTCAACTAATTTTACAGTAACCATCTATGACATGCATAGGGTTACAAACTATCGGTCCATCATGTGATGAGCTTCCGATCGTACATTATTAAGCATTGTATAATTATGTATTTTTTCATGTTCTATAATGTTCTATACTGTGCACATACACTATGTGACGGTAACATTTGTCAAATCAGAGATTCATATTCATGTCTGAAAACAGCTGTTCGCCAACCTTGGCTTACAAACGCTTATCTTTAGGCTTATCTTATGCATGATTATCTCTAAGCTATTAACGGACTGCCGTTATCTAATCTCATTACTCAAGGTTCAACTTAGCCTTGAAACTAACTCTTATTATTAAGAAAACTGTATCTTTTAAATTAAGTTATAAGATGCATAATAATTCATTAAAAATGTTAAAAAATCAGTTGATTTTTGACGGGCAGCTTATGTACGGTAGCGCGATAATTTCACTTTGTAGGTTGGCTAATCTGCTTACTGCTTTTTCCGATTAACATGTTGAAACTTTGTACAGTTCGTCTAAAACGCTCGCGGCGGTCGGTCCGCCCAGCTGTCTTGCTGTCATTCATTCTTGTCGACATTTAATGTAGGCCTTATGCCGGCACATTTCACTTATGGCCAACTAGGCCCGCTATTACTTCAATTTAAAAATTTAATACTTTTTAGACAACACGCTCATTAGCCAACCTCATTTCAATAACTTTAATCATGTAATGTATCCTTGGAAAATTCATTAAAATGAATTTAATACAGTCCACAATTTTCATCATTTCTTATACCTACTGAATTAATGCACGCATTACAAGCTATATTCTTTACAAAACGTTTTTGATACACGCCGACCGGATTCACCGTATTTGTTGGATCACTCACGTCACGAAACATTTTTTAGCCCACTTGGGCCTGATACTCAACAAATGCCTCATTAAAAGCGTGGCCCTATCCCGAAACTGTCTCTATGAACCAATCAGACAGTCCTGCTTGTAAAAACACATACAGTAGTCACATCACGTGTACATGAATATGGCGTCTCTATGAACCAATCAGACAGTCCTGCTTGTAAAAACACATACAGTAGTCACATCACGTGTACGTGAATATGGCGTTGCCGCAATTAGTATTCATCAACCGCAGGCAATACTTTCAATAAAGTCGACCCATCGTGTCATCATCATTCTGCTGTCGGTGTAGACTTTGTTTAAGTTATATACAGAAACATGTCAGGAAAGTAATTGGTGGACATATAAAATTTTGACTGATAAGAATTGCTTTGATTCCTAATGATAACAGTTTGAATTAGGCAGCTATAACGTAGTCTGTGCCAAGAACGAGTACATCTTGCGTTTGCGGAGTTTCAAAAAGTTAGAACCATTTGTCAGAAAAATTGAATTTTAAACCAAATCAAAGTTTATTTTTAATGTTAACTTGTTAACAATATATTTATAAAAAGTCTAAAGCAGATGAAAAGCCTTCAAGAAAACAAAGGGCTACTAAAATCCGAAGTTAGGAAAATGTACGGTATTTTGTTTACGCGCTGAGTAAGCTGCTCGCCGTTGTGAGCTGACGGAACTTGCACGGAATGCGTCGCAGTATTCCTTAACATTTTAATTGGAAAATTCTTTTTCATTGACAACTCCGTTTCCATTCCGTTGTTATTTCACATTGTGAAACTCTGCACGTTTCGTAATAGTGCTATTAAGATGGGTATAATGTTAGCGATAATATTATTTTCCTACCTTCATCGAGCAATGTAGCAGCAAATATTTTTAAACGGTCCAAATTTGAAACTGGCCATCCGAATTGTTTTCTGAAGCTTAAATGATAGTGAAAGCTTAGATTTTAAATGATATATTAATTTTTTAATATTTTTGTATTGTCTTAAACATGTTATGGAACGTTAAATTTACACTATCGGATAAACAGGCTAAAATAGGATCGTTTTTATGTCTAACGTTTCCGTAATTCCTGAAGTTTTACTTGGAATATATTATAGCTACATAAGAAGATTAAAAAAAGAATAGCTTTGAATTCAATTTTTTTGTTAAGCGGGTCTAATGTTGGTAGTCGTGCATTATATGTAGAGTGTAACATAAAAGATGCCTTTCGAACATCCTGATTACATGCATCAATTGCATCAATAAATGAAAAAAGTTCCTAAAACATAGGCCCAGAATGTCTCGTTATCCATCTGGCCGCCATTTTGTGATTTTTAAGGAAAACTTTATAGGCTATCACAAGAAGGAATCGAGGTGTCGTATCGAAATTTGGCGCACATGTTTATATTAATGTTCTTTTGTACATACAATGTTATGTGTGGAGCGTTGCTTTATATGGTACAAAGACATGGGCACTGACGAAAGACGATGAGAAAAGATTAGAAGCATTTGAGATGTGGGTTTGGCGAGCAATAGAAAAAGTGAGGTGGGTTGACAAAGTAAGGAATGATGAAGTTTTGAGAAGAATAGGGGAAGAGAGAAGAATCCTGAAGGTAATATAAAATAGGAAAAGGAATTGGTTAGGTCATTGTTTAAAAAGAGACTGCTTGCTTACAACTGCCATGGAGGGTGTCATAGAAGGAGAAAAAAGAAGAGGGCGTAGAAGAATGAAGTTAATAGGTAGCATTAACATCAGAGAGTATTACGAAGAAACGAAAAGACTGCCATGCGATAGGACAGCTTAGAGAGCTTTTACCAATTGAAGACCTGACTTAGAGCAGAACACCAAATAATAGTACATAAAAATTACGGTTATTTTGTGATCTCAAAATTCAAAATGGCGGCCACTTTAATTTTGATTACTAATAGCTCTGTGAATTTTAATTTTATCAAAGTTTTATCTGCTTTGTGTACCCAAAGCACACAGATAGATAGATAGTGAGACAGACAAATGCCAAAAGGTCGAGTTAAAACTAAGAACTCGCTTTGTTCACCAGTAAATAAATCCAAAACCAACCTACATAACTCCGCACAGAAAAACGTCTGGCCTATATTAACATTTGTCGCGACAATACGTACCGGTTTCGACACGGATTATTATGAACGACACCAACTCCACTTTTCGTAACCTCGCGTTTAAATACGTAACAAATGTTTTCTAAACTCCAATCCTACTGTATAATTTAGTGGCCTAAATTGTTTATTTTACTTTGTGTATGTTATTCCATGTACCGAATACTCTCCCACTGGTTTTAAAACTGACATTATTTTGATAGAAACACTCAACAATTTGATATTAAATTTTGGGGCCGTAGAGGAAAATGGGAGATAAAATACATGGTCACAGGACAGGAAGCTAGAGAAGGAGAGCGCATTCAAATTGGCATCGATTCCTTCGAAAAAGTCAACAACTTTGTTTATTTAGGATGCCAAGTTAACTCCGATGGTGAAACGACAGAAGCAATAAAGCGAAGAATCATCTCAGCTAATAGGTGGGTTTTTGGTCTCAGACCCCTGTTTCAGAGCAAAAGAATTGCCAGGAGCATCAAGCTGCTTCTGTATAAAACACTGATCCGCCCAGCTCTCACCCATGGTTCTGAGACCTGGACCATTTCTAGAAAGTCTGAGTCAAGCCTGCTGGTTCATGAACGCAAAATCTTCCGCAGAATTTTGGTCCAATATGTGTGGGAGGTGAATGGAGGAAAAGGACCAACCAAGAACTGAACACTCTTCAGAGTGAACCAAATATTGTGAAAATTATAAAACTTGGTAGGCTCAGGATGGCTGGACATGTGATCAGAATGGGGGAGAATGAAATACCCAGAAAGGCACTCACAGAACAGATCTATGGCACCAAGAGAGTTGATAGACCCAAATTACGTTGGAAAGACAGTGTGAACTATGATGGGCGCCATATCCTTGGGACCCGGAACTGGAGAGCAGGTGTACTTGATCGGGACAACTGGCGGAGGCTGTTAAAGGAGGCCTTGACTAAGTAATGGGTTGTTACGCCGCTGAAGAAGAAGAAGAAGAAGAGGAGGAAAAATGGAGCTTCAAATTTTATAACTCTGGAAACGTAGCATTATCTTTAGCGACACAAACTATAATGCTAAGTCCTAAAGCTACAGTAATAACAAATACTGAATGTACCTCTAAAACAAACTTTTACATATATTTTATGGAGGCATCCCTTCTTAAAAATAATTCAAATTATGTTTACGAATGTTTTCTGAACAAGACCCATTCTGCAGTTCAAATCGAAGACTGAAGCCTGTCTACCTACTGAACAGTTAATTGAAGTTTCGGGTTCGGTATTACTTTGTCTTGTTGCTGATGTAACCATAATAGTCTGGTTAGGCAAGCGAGAAGGCTTGTTGACTTAACTGTATAAAATAAGCAGTTACTTTCCACCCGCGATGAGTTATTTGTCAAATAATACACATTACAGTCAGTAGATAGTGGAGTTCGTATACATACTTCAGTTAAGAATATATGGTCTACTCTCTACCGTATTTTGAAATGACTACCGATAGGAAATTGAATATTAATGTCTACACTGTCTGTGACGTTGCTTAACTTTATAACCCGAAAACTGAAAACATTTGCGATGGCGAATTTAGATTCAAAATTAAGGTTAAATATCTAAACAAATCTACAGATAACAATGAATAGTGTTCTTTTAAGTTTCTTATGTGCACTATATTAGTCTGCGTCTGTTCGTTTGATCGTATGGCACAAATAGACTGTACATAACGTTCCGCTAACATTAAACCCACGTAAACAAACTTTACACGCGTTTCAAAGCTCGTTTATTCTTGGTTTAGTTACATAAAAATGAGTTGAAAACCTAAAAAAGATTAAAATATTTGTGTAACAATACTAACAAACATAATAAAAATGTTAAACAGAATGGAATTAAACTTAATTGAGTCAACTTCTTTACTTAGACTGATAAAAATATACAATGGAAATATAAACGGATATGCAAGTGGTTAAAAAATTTGCAAACCAACAAGAAGAATTCAATTTGTTTTCAATTCAACTGAATTACACTCCAGAGGAAAAAACACATTTTTGTTTGTTTGGTGTATTTCTATGGTTAAAGAAAAGACCAAAATTAGTTGCTGTCAACGTCAACTAGTCAACTAGACATTATTTCAACAATAATATAAGACAGTTGGAGGTAGACATTTGTATAATATTAAAGGAAAAATTCACTTTGAAACCTCTGATGATACAGATATATTCTACACTGATCGAATGGTCAGTGGTAGAGAGTGGTCAGTGGTTCTTCACTGGTAGAACATTTTAATAAAATTTCAATTTAATAAACAAACACTGTCTACAGTATATAGTACCTGCAAAACTATGACAAGTGTTTATTTATTAAATAGAAATAAAAAATAAAACAGCAGTCAAATTTATTAAATCTTTACTTGCGCTGGTGCTCATCACTCGCAAGGCCAATGGCGCAGTCTTGCCAAAATATCTCAGTATTCCCCCCCCCCCAAGTTTCAAGTTTCCGTTTCAGCGTGTTGTAAGTCAGCAAACGATTTTGAATGTTTCTTTTTATTCATTGAAAAACTACGTTTTATTTTAAACTAAAATCAACAAATTATAACTAATACTATTACGACGGACTCACAGATCATCGTATGGTGCAGTGGAAAGAGATCTAACACCAGTGGAAAAGCTCACACCACTGAAGTCAGTAATTATAAAATTTAATTAGACACAATCGACAGTTAGAAATCAACAAAGGAACTCTTGTACAATAATTCAAGTTAAATCTGTCCAACACATAACAATAAATGTCACCTTATTACAGTTTTTCACTGATTAACACATAATAGTTTCCGCAACAGTAACACCAAACGCACCGTAATATCGTCAGGTCTAAATTGAAGTAAGCGTTTTGAAATCCAGTATGTATACCTCGGCCGCCTTGCATTGTAGTGAAATAGCGGGCCTCGGTGCCAGTAGAGTAGTCGACTACCATACGTTCTGGAAGGGACAGAACGTCTCCATCAATCAAGATCGTTACGCGACGCTACCGCGCAGAATAATCTCCAAACGACTGGAACGGCCTTGGGCGCCGTGTGCCAGAGTCATGTACGTACTTTTGTTCTTTTTCAACTCAACGCAGCAACGTATTAGAATTTAGTAACACTTGTATAAAACAATTCAATGGACTTTGAAAATAAAAATTTTAACCCCCTTGACCACTTTGTTTAAGCATTCAATGGAAAATTTTCTTTCTTCTTTTACAATCTTTAACGTTTCTTATTAAAAAAAGATACTTTGATTTTGTAAATATTTTATAAAAAACTTCTGAACGAATATAATTTCGCTTATTGAAACAAATTGTCCGACTATTGTGTTTACATGTGGAAAAAAAAATTTTAACTTTATCAACTAAGAATCATTAGTATGTTGAAAGGACTTAACTTAACAGACTTTTTGTTTGGACATTGGAAATGATAAATTTATTAATTATTTTCTCATTTAAAATTTGCTTGAATTCTCCCTCTTCCAAAAAAAAAATGAGGGTAGAACTTACGCCATAATCCCCTTATTTACTTGTTAATATGTAATTGTTAGCAAATTTTAAATTGTAATTCAAGTGTAAAAGCTCCTTTCTGTATTTACTGTATCAAGTTTTACATACACACACACGCGCACGCGCGCGCATATATTTTTTGCATAGGTTGAGTACACTGAGGAATAACTTTATACATAACGATTTTCGTTTCTTTGTGAATTTTATCATTCAACAACACCGAGCGTTCAGCTCAGCTCATGGACAACCCATTCTCCTTTTCGGCTACATCGTTTACACATTCTGTCATCTACCCTTAACAGATGCAATTAAATGCAGTGCCACGAAACGCTGGCCAGTTGGTTTTTATAACTTCAACGTTTCAACCTGGATTTGAGTTAAGCGTGCAGTTCTTTGGGAATTAGTGTCAAATTATAACTAACTGCTTGACGTTCTACGTCCAACGGACGACGATAATGACTTTCTTGAGGCGTCTCTAAAGCACGGCTTTGTGCATGTCTTGTTGTTTGCTTGGGTGCTTCTGAAGCTGGAACATGCTTGCCTTACAGACTGTCGAGGCAGACGTTCATCTATTTCTTCTACCTCGACGAATTCGTCCTAACGCGCACTGGTTGGCAGTGATGCGTGATAAATTACTTACGTTTCTAGCCATAGTTACAAACCAACGGTAAAATAAAAAAAAAATTAATAGCATAGTGATAATCCAATGCCACAACAGATAACAGCTACAGTTGGAAATTAAATCACAATTAAGAAAATGACACTATCCTGTAACAACAGTCAATACGGCAAATATGAAACGAAACTGAAATCTTCGTTGAGTAAAAAAAAAAAAATCATGTATTATATATTTCTTATTCTTTCTTTTTTGTGCGTGTAAGGACCGCGTAAAATAACCCAACGCATTCTTTTCAATTTTTGCTTCCCGGTTCTTTTCTTGCTTTCAAAAAACTACACAATATGCTAATACAAATAAAATTTAATTAAGCCTACTTGAATGATTCCCATTAAAGTGAAAAGTATTCAATGAAATATTTTTCAAGTAATATTTTTGATTCTTGGATTTCGTTGTCCATGACGTGTCCGTTGATTAATTAAACATAATTAAATCACTACCGGCTCCTGACGAAGCTTATAATAGGCGAAAACTCGTTCAAGCTATAATGTAACACTTTTACGTTTTTACCCATAAAAAACTTTGTGTTCCTAGTCGGTAGTTGTGCCGTTCTAAAATAGATCGGCGAGTATACGGTGCGTGTTCGGTATTTAGCGATAACGGTTAAGATAAGTACTGTAACTGGTTTTACCATTTAGAGCGGCTTGATTAGTGCTGCACCCTAGCGAGCACGGTTTACGAGATAAGAACGGAAATTGCGTTTTCTGCAATTCTTTGTCTCTCGCTGATCGCCGTGCTGTTAGCTTGCTTCCATCTACTCCGGTAGAGAAGAATAAAATTGTGTCACCATCTTCATCTATGGCAGGCTAAATCTATACAGAACTGCGGTAAGTTACGGCATTATTATTATATAATTATCTATTTAAAGTTTTACTAATAAAAAAATGTTTAATAGGCCACATTAAGTTGATGCAGATAACCTTTTGAGTCACCTCGTGGCGATTGTGCAATACGTAATTTAAAGGTAATTTTTTTTAAATATAGTAATACTATAGTAAATTCACATGTCTTAACTAAGGCACTAAAATTGAGAGTCATATGAATGCAAAAAGTATTTGTTTAAATCGTACAGACATGGATGTAATCTGATAACCTTATTATGGCACCTCGTGGTGAAAGTGCAATGCGTAATTCAGAGTAAGTTACATACAACCTTTACTAGTGATTATAGTAACACTTTATCAATATCAGAAAGCTAACTAAGGCACCAATTGAGAAGAATGTAATTGCCAAAAGGTATTAATTTAATAAGAGTAGATATGATTGTAATCAAGTAACTTTTCGGACCACATGGCAAGCAAAAATTCAGACTATGTGTAATTTTATTAAAAGTATAACAAGCCGAACAATTAGCTAATCAAAATTGAATCATGTTAACCCGCATGGGTGAAGTTTATTAATATAAAATTTAACAGAACTAAATATTTTCAAATAGGGCCTGTTGGCCATATAACTTTGTCAAGTGTGTCAAACATTATTTTCTAAATAGCCCTAAAGCTGTGTTAAGATTATATGTGGGTTTTGGGTGTGTGTGAAGTTTCTGGGGGAATTTGTCTGTGAACTCTAGCTGATAATATGTTGTATAATCAGGGTCCTCCGATGAAGGCGAGGAACAGCTCCACCACCTGAACATGTAACACCCAGATTCTCTCTCTCTCTTCATCTGCCGGAGCAGAATGGCGATGGCTAACACAAACACCCTATCATGAAAGCCAGATGATCACCACTTCACACCCATGGAAAGGAAAAAATAAGGTGAACTCAATCCATATATAAAATTCTTTACACTTGGTGATGTAACTCAAAAAGCCAGTGGACATTCAATCACTCAACCACATGAATTTAAGTTTTTAAACATTTTAATTGGGTCCCCGATTAACGGGACAGAATAGTGCGTGAACTGGGAGGGAAATCTTTTGTAAATTTTATTAATTTGTTTGTATAATCTGTGAGCTCAGAGGCTGACATGCATCTTTGGCAGCTCACCTTTCAAACGTGCAATTCCTTCTTATTTTCAGTATAAGGGTTTCATTACTGCTACTACTTCATTCAATCAACTTGTAATTTCTCTGTTTCAATTTAGTGTTCATTTTAGACATTAATTTCTCATTTTTAAATTCAGTTTGGATTATATAGGGATAGAAGTTTCTGTGGTAGTTAAGTAGAGTCACAAGTTTAATCCTGTACAGGTGCATGTTCATGCAGTGTTAAACATGCTGTTGATACAGGTTGAATTATGCACTGACTTGCCCATCAACATGTCGGTCTCTGGGCCAAAATTACTTTTTAAAAGGGTTATAAGGTTCATGACACATTACTATTTTCAAAACTTAACAATATTTATCAATATATAAATTCTTCTAATTAATTATGATAACTGGGGTGTTCACTGTATTCTAAATTTTATTTCTCCCAGTATAAGTGCCCAGTGTGGCAGCATTTTATAATAGTATTAGGCACTTGGCCAAATTTTTGAATTTATTATGTTCTGGGGACTACTGGTGTTGCATATATAATCAGATACACATGTAATGTGTTATGCACATATTAAGAATTAAAACCTGACATGGATTTTCATAAATTATTAATGATGTACCTCATGGGGGTAGAAAAGGGTGTGACAAGAGATCTATGTAATAATTGTCCTGTATTGTGAAACTAGTAGATGTATTGTATATTCGTGTGTGTATTTTGTGGGGTTCTATATGTATTGTACATTTGGGTGTATTTTTGGGGGAGTTAGATATAGGGCTTATAAAAAGAAAAGATAAAACATAGGGTTATATATATATACATTTAATTTTGTTGACAATTAATTAATTCTATCTCTATTAATTTTTAATTAATATTTTTTCTAAGAGAGTTAATTTATTTAGTTAACTTTAATAAAGAGTATGTAGATTTGTCTCGATTTAATTTTAATTAATATTTTTGTTTAAAAGAGAATTAGTTATTCTAATTAACCTTATCAAGATGTATATAAATTTTATATCAATTAAGTTTCAATTGATTTTATTTAGAGAAGATAGAAAATAAATTTTGGATTTATTAATAATTTCAAGTAACCTTTTTAAAGAACATAAATTTATTTTAATTAACAGTTTTTAAGGGAAAAATAGATTCTCAATGTTATATTATTGTTTTGTAGGTAACAGAATGGAGATAGAATATAAAAGGATTTTATTAATTGTTAATTTTATGAGTTTTAATTGCAAGTCCCGTCTCACTGGATCCAGCGCATTTTTGGCTTCTCTAGGCTTTGGTCTAGTTCTAATTATCTTGTGGCCCCTCTTTAAAAAAAAAAAAAATTGCAAAAAAAAAATTTTTTTTACCAGTCTAAGTTAAAGCGGGGTTACATAGTGATTTAATTATATTTAATATTTTTGAATTTAACTGACACCATCTAGCGGTGTTAAAGAGAAGTTGGGATATCAATACGAACTAGAAAAAAAATGAATTAATCGGCTTTATAATATGATAGCGACTAAAATCCAGCCGATATCTTAAGACAAGGCCAAAGGAATACCTGTGCAAAATTTCAAATGATTATGTCGGTTAGTTTAAGCGTGAAAGGATTTCAAACAAGAAGTTTATTTATTATTTTTAATAATTATTGATAAACAGAAAATAAAACTGTTGCAGGCAACTACCAGACACAGTCTTCCGATTAGCGCTTTTGAACCTTCCTGATGGGAAACACAGCAACCTGTTCGTTTAGGATCGAAAGCACTAATCAGAAGCTGTGTATAGCAGTCGCGTCCAACAAATATTTATTTTCCTGTTTGTCGATCTTGTAGCCACTAACAAAAGCTTATTGTTCAGATTCTTAACAACGTTTTACAAGCGCCGCGTGAGAGAACTGTACGTTTTGTCTGAAATATCGAAACGGAACAATAGCGCTATTTTCTGTCATCAAAACCATAATAGCTTAAGGCCGAGATTATTGTGTGCTCAGAAACTCCAGTCAATATTGTGTAATTTTGTTTGCCATACGTTTGCGTACGTCGTGTGTGTGTGTGTATACAAGGTTAAAATGTGGTAAAAAAGTTGAATAGAACTAGGCGGAACGGATTCTGTAAACAGCTTTCGCGCTGAGTCCGGCCACCTGTAGTAGTTTTGTCAGTAGAAACACAGTCACAGACATGGTAGGAATAAGTCGCAGCTCGGTAAGGCATGTTTTGTTTAAGCGTGAGTGTTAGCAGTTTGACTTCACAGAGTGTCAATTTCGTCTCAAAACGTACTTTGACGGTTATTGTATCAGGTTGTTTCACTTCTGACACGCTATATTTATAGCGCCGCTGTTGACTTGCCAAATTTGTGCTTGAATGAATTTATTACTTATGATCATCTGAAAAAAAAATATTAATTTGCTAACTTCTCGTTAATAAATTAATACTATTACTGTAATATTCGTTAGGAAACTTAATGTATTATGTACGTGTATGTCACATATAGTACGTACATTTCTGTATGTTACGCATACGTGAATATGAATACGTACGGTTTTGTTCGCTCGCTTTAGTCACGTGCATTGTTACGATTAGACTATTATATTTTGTCATCCAAAATGAGAAAATTTACTCTGAAAACAGAGGATGCTGTCTCAGAAAAGAGAACATTTTTCGGTACCTATAGTGTATTTTTTCAGTAAATTTCATAAATCGTTAAAATAAATTCATAAAAAAGCACAATAATTATTTTAAGGAATAACTGGTAGAAACATACAGTAGAAAAATCGGTAGTTTTAACTGGTATATTTCGTTAATTATGTTTAATAATCTTCAATAACAAAGAAGTACAATAATTAAAAACAGATTAAAAAGTGTAATTAAATAACTAATTATTTTGTAATTATTTTAATCATTGATAAAATTTAAATTTCATTTAAAAAATTCTGTTTGCACCTGGTAATAATAAAGATACCTTCGACAAGTCGTTAGACATTAAATAACTTCCATCGAGTTTAACCACTACTTTTTAAACATTTTTCTTGCCTCCAGAAACGATTAAGACTATAAAAATAGGTAATTACCTTCTGTCAACGTTTCTTAAAATCCTTTTAGGATAACTCGAGTTTCGACACCATTTGGTGTCATCATCAGATCGGATATGAATTAGGTCAAAACATTTTGATGCATATACATCTCGTCAGATATTAAAAAATTTAAAAACAACACATAACATTATATAAATAATAAATAAATTATATCACAACAAAATAACATTACAACAATGAAATATAAAAACAACGCGGCCGCAAACGAACCTGTACAGGAACGCCCCCACCTTCTTACTTACCCAATGGGGCAATTCCCCCCCCCCCGAGAATCCTACTTGGTGAACAGTGGCCCTATTTACACATAGTAAATTTTTAGTAGGTTGGTAACCAACTAACCAAATGCCTGTTTACACAAATAAAGACACTGTAACTTTTTTTTATGCGTGATATCTTATATAATGTTAAAATTTTTTTTTAAATGCATTTCCTACACATATACAGTAGCCGCCAATGACTTTGATTCTAAAAAGTGGCTGATTCTAACAAGTGGTAAGAATATTAAATGCATTAAGCGGCGGTCACTGTATTTGATTTTTATTATTTTTTTTAAATATGTTCACCGTCCATTTAATAGTAATTTCGTGTATGTAAAATTTTAATATAATACTGTTATAAAAAACGATATTTCTTTTTTTGTTAAATAGAACTTATTATGATTCATTCCATCCCATTCCATAGCTATTAAATATGTCATACTTTACTTTTTTTTTTATAAAAATAGGTTTGAAGGTAATAACCAATTAAGCTATTACCGTGATCTACAAAATGTGTGCGAATTTACTGAAGAGTAACATTATGAAGACCAAACATATACTACACTCTTTGTGTAACAGTTGTATTAGATAATAAAGAAAAGTAATATATGTCATAAAAGTCAATAAAGTTTACGCTTACACATGATTTAATAAGTATAAGTAGACAATAAATTGTGCTTTTATGACTTATGTTTACAAAAAAAATTCGAGGGGGACCCCGACCACCGGTTTTCCCCTCCCGACATTAACTTTTGGATCCACCCCTGTTACCATGTTCAACGTTACTTGTGTTTTGTATTGGGCTCGTTAACTGTGAGTCTGCTCCTTGAAACTTCATTCCAAATTCTCCAACCAATTCGGTTTCTGTTGGTCACTATACATCTGTGAAGCGCGTATCTTGACGCTATTAAAGTACCTGTTTCGCCTCTAATAATGTGTTGTGTGCTGCGCTCTCTTGGCAGCTGCTATAACCATTCCAAGATCAGAGTCCGTGCTGACTTGAGGTGTGCTAAATTAGTATTTGAAAATAACAGGTACGAACGAAACCGTTCCAAAAAATAACACGTACAAATACCTGTTATTATATACGTATTATACATATACTTGAATTATATAATTTGTTATAAGATATAAATTGAAACTAAAAGTATTAACAGTGTTACTTCACACTGTGACTTTATTAAACTGTTACCGTTTAAAGAAAATAAGAAACAAGAGAATTTATAGGCTTATCTCCCTTTGGGAATACTCATTTAAGTTTTCACTAGGAGTAAACAAACTGACATAGATTTAATATTAAATTATTGATTCCATTTTGTTTAGACAAATGCGTTGCGAAACTCAGGCAATGAAATTTAGAGTGCACGTAATAGCCCAACAAAGAATGTCAAAAAAATTTACGTGAGATGTGCAGTGATGGTAAAATCATCTCCGAATCGCATTAACAAAAAGTACTATATGGCCTATCAGCCACTCTGTAGGTTATAACACAATATAATTAGCTTTTTCAAAAGTTACCAAGTTGGTGACTAGTATAATTTAAAATTTGTTCTTATAATCTGTATTATATATATCTGCATAACACACGAGAATAAATGTAACATCAGTATGAATTTTTTTCATTTATTAAAAACAGCTTCCTCTCTTTGGCATAGAGATATTCTGAACCTCGCTGTTTCGCTTAGTTTCGTACTTGTTGGCAATCGGCACATGCGCAGAATGAAGTATTCAGCACCAAAAAGTGGCTTTGTACTCGATTACTTGTTTATTCGTTAGTTGCGTAGGGGGTCTCGCGACTCGGACCCGCGAGGCCGCGAGTAATCGGAACGGGTATTTCGACTTTTCAGTTTTCAGTTATCGTTGAATCGGAACAGGTATCTCAACTTTTCAGTCACCGTTATATCCGTTCCCCAAAAATATCGTTCAAAATTACCTGTTATAGGTATATCGGCCCACCTCTACTTTGCACAGTTACCAGACGCTTATTACAGTACACGTTAGCTCCCGTTCTAAATTTATTCCAGACTTTATTGTCCGAAGCTTGTCCAACATATTACGATATAATTTTATGATCTCTCAACTGTAACTACATACCGACTTGTTCCTTAGATTGGTTACAGTATTTTACTTCTAAACGTACGAGGTTTAATCAAAAGGTTCATGCAATTCTTGTTAATTTTAAAAATGATGCATTCATTCATCAACACCTTTACTACCCCATTCAAAGTAGTCTCAGTTGAATGTAAGATGTAAGAATGTAAGAGTAATTCAGGCAGCCGTTTTTCAGTCTTCAAAATATTTCAAGCTGAACGTTTTGGTACAGCCTTGAGCACGCTTAGCGATTTTCGTTTTACGTCTTCAACGGTCGCGAAACTTTGCCCTTTTGTGGAAATTCTCACTGTTGGAAAGAGGAAAGATCGCATTGGGATACAACTGGTGAATACGGCAGTTGCTGTGTCATCATTATGACGTTTTCTTTTGCCTAGCCTGGCAAAATTCTTAACAAGCAATGGCGTGCGTCCAGGCGCATTATCGGGCTGGAATTTTTGTAAATTATTCTTCCGTAAATATGGCCGTTTTCACCGAATAGCTTCGTACATATCTCCTAAAACGTCCGAATAGTACTCTTTATTTACCACTGCCCCCAGCGATGAAATTTCGTGGAACACAAAAACAATCTTCATCTGACAACCACGATCTTCGACTCACTTACGGCAGATAGTGAAGCTTGTATACCGCTTGTTCACGCACAGCAGTCTCGCCATAAGACTTCTGAACACGTTTACCAGGACAGAGTAGTTTATCTCACATCTTACACAAAATTTAATCATGTTCTTGAATTTTTCATTGTAGAATGACAAAAAATCGCCTAATACATATAAAGACGACTTACTCAGTATCAGCTGTGAAATCTAAACTATGCACCATTTAGGGCTAAAATTATAGAAGATTATCACGAACATGTGCACCAACATCACATAAAAACAGTTTTTTAATCGAACAGTTGTAGCGGTGGAAATTGCAAAATTGCACGAACGTTTTGATCGAACCTCGTATACTAGCCTATGACTAAGATTTATTGTTACCACACTTGATAATACGTTCCCGCATACGGTTTTGGAGGACCAAAAAAACTATATTAACTGCTGGTCAACGGCGATACCTAGCCTGTACTGTACTAAAACATCCGTCTACTATATACATTTTCTGGGTTTTTAATGCAAAGCAAGTGCGCAGGCTTAACGAGCTACGTACGTGTACTCAGCACGAACTGCATTGTTGCCAGGTCAATCAGCCCTCTTTTCCCCACACGGCTGCCCAAAATTTCCCCATTTTGCCATCGAAATCCCCACTGCCACAAATTCGTGCACTTTATGCAGAGTGTCTCATTTTATAGAGTCTGAGTATATTCTATATATTTAAATACTATTACAAGAATGATACAAATATTAAAACCATTTTTTTTAGTACGATAAAATAAAATGTTCTCACCTGCTGAGGTCAGCCTCAGTACTTTTTGAAATCCTTTTAGGCCTACTTATAGTTGCTGTGTTTCACCAGCAGTGAATCATTTGTGGTACAATCGAAACAGGATTTATTTTGTTTGGTTGAACGTTTTTCGTTTGCAACTGGCCAAACAGTGTCTCAGTACCCAATTTATTTCTGATTTTGTTTTTATTAACACTGATTTCACTAAAAATCCTTTCAACACACCACTACTAAACTGGTAAAGTAAATAGATAAGTCACAAAATTATTTAAGTTGGAAAAGTTTCAGTACCATTCGCGTTCTTTGTATTTTTAAATTCTCTTTAAAAACTTAAACTTTCATCTGTACTGGTGTTAATATTTGTATTCCTAAGAACTATCTCTATTCCCTGTCTAGATTTACCATGTTTATTTCAATGCTTTTCTCAAAGGCTGCTGCTGCTGAAGCCAGTGACTGAATGTCTTTAATTTTTTTCCTGTCTAGAAATTCTAGATGTTTTAAGCTTTGAAAATAGTCACTGTTAAAAGGAAACCGGCTGTTTTGGTGTGCACATTCAACATAAAAGTTTATGCAATTTACTCTGAAATTTTGTATTTCCTCAATTTTCCAAAATCACAGTGCTCTTATAGCACCTACATAAACATTTTGTAGTTTTTTAACCTTTGCAGGAATTCTGTACTGCAGTTTGGTCACATCTGCATTATTTGAAATCGCCACCAATTCGTCACATTTACACAAATCCCCACCATTTCCCCACTTACCATTTTGAGGCTTCAAATTTCACAAGTGTGGGGAAAAATCCCCACACCTGGCAACCCTTACGGACTCCTACCTTGGAATGGTACATGTAGTCAAAGAACAGTTGTTACAGCAGCTGCCAATAGAGTGCAGCACACACCATATCACCAGAGAGGGAATTCCTGTGATGAATTCCTAGATTTTACAGACATATGTACGAAAGAAGTTGATAATATCCAATTTTTATATTTACGTTTTTTAAATGTTTCGTTTTATTTCTAATGGAAACAAGGTGTAATGATGATGTTTCTGTCACAGGTGTATGCGGTGTTCTGCGCCGCTTGCGTTCTGGCAGTAACAAACGCGTTCGGCGACTGGGATTTCGGAGCACCACCAGCCACGGGTTTTCAATTCGGATCGAACGCACCGGGTCAAACGAAGAACCAGCAGCCTTCTCCTTGGCCGTCTGCTGGCTTTCAGGGTTTACAGTCTAAGTTCGGCGGCGCGTCGAACGCTCCACCTTCTGATTCGCAGCAGTTCGGACAGGGTGGAGCCCAGCAGTGGGGCGCTTCGGCTAAATCGAACGCGAACCCTTCTCTGGAACGCTCTGTCGCGGGTTTTGGAAACGATCAAAAAGAAGTCACGCCAAACGAAAAAGCGTCTTCTCGGTCTTCCGTTGAATCAAATAAGATGGCTCAACAAGGAACAGGTAACAGTCAGCGTAAATTGGACACGTCAGACGACGCACAAACTATTCTCAATTTTGATCCAAAGCAATCGGAGCTCAAACAGATGTCACCACAGGATGAATCGCAGTTGAAGCAACAAGTTGAATCAGAGCTGCATCCAAATTGGCCGCAAGGACCTCCACAGTGGCAGCAGCAGCCGCAACCTCAACCACAAGCTCCACCGTATGCTTCGGGCGCCAACCCCTCGTTATTGAAGTACGACCCGGTTTATAATACTTTGGTGTATAGTAACGCTAAATACGGAAAACCAGTGTATTTGAGAAGTACCAGTATTTGAGAAATTCAACATGATAAATAAAGGCCTCCAGGGATAATTTACCGATCGGTACAGCGTAGCGTAATGGCGTTTTAAAATAAACTGAAAATTGTGTTTTAATTTAGTTAATTGTATTACTGTTAACGATTTCACACACACACACACACACACACACACACACACACACACACACACACACACACACACACACACACACACACACACACACACACACACACACACACACACACACACACACACACACACACACACACACACACACACACACACACACACACACACACACACACACACACACACACACACACACACACACACACACACACACACACACACACACACACACACACACACACACACACACACACACACACACACACACACACACACACACACACACACACACACACACACACACACACACACGCACGCACGCACGCACGCACACACACACACACACACACACACACACACACACACACACACACACACACACACACACACACACACACACACACACACGCACGCACGCACGCACGCACGCACACACACGCACGCACGCACGCACGCACGCACGCACACGCACACACACACACACACACACACATGAATATTCAACGATTAAGTTTATAAATTATATAGAATTTTAATACAAAATTATTTGAGGTTTTATAACCTTTCTATCTATTAACCCTATCTATCCTTGTTTTTAAATGTTAATAATTTGTGTGTATTTTTAATGAGTGTCAATGACACTTCTAAATAGGTCATATGACAATCATCTCCGTCAACGTAACTTATTTTGTAATTAACATACTGAGTTTCCTTTATCAAATATTAATAAATATTAATTTAAAATTTTTATTCATATTTCCACCATTCTGGAAACCTTGTTTGATTTTAATAAATTACATTTTTTGATTTAATCTTAAATAAATTTTTTTTGTATCGGCCATCTAAGGACCACATGCCAATTTCAATTCTTTATTCTTTGTTCTTTCCTTTTTCTCCAATATTCTTTCATCTTTTCACTGTGTCTCTTCTTCCTGTCTTTAGTCCACTTTGAACCTGCGTTTTTCTCTCACCTGCATCTTTCTGGACTCCTTCCATCTTTAACACTTTTGCCCGAAAAACCTCTCTTTCAATTGCTTCTTCTGCGTTTATATAATTTTTTTCTAAATCCATTTGGACTTCTTTTAATCCAACTTGATGTTGACTTCTTTCCCCACAGATATTTAAAGATCTGCTTTGTTAACCTATATCTGCTTTGTTGTCCATTCTATATAAATGTCCAAAAAATAACAGTCTTCTTTTTCTCATTGTTTCTGTTATATTTCCTATATTTATATTTTCTGATATATTTCATCATTACTTCTTAATTTCCAACCTTCTGAAGTTTTTCGTGGGCCTAATATTTTCCTAATAATTCGTCTTTCCAATATTTCTAGTTTGTCTAAATTATAACGCACGTCCTGCTGTTGGATCATTGAGATCTCTTCCACCATTCCGTCCGTTGGTCTTCACAGAAGTCCGTTAGCATCTGTAGGTACAGTGTGGCTACAGAAGGTCCCAGGGGGCACGACGGGGACGTGGAGTTGACTTACCCCCTTAAATAAATTTTATTTATACATACGTTTTAATAATAATTTTAATTCGATTTTATTTGGGATCGACACATCAAGAAAAAAATATCTGATTGTTGGAGTTTTTAATAAGGGACTACAGGGTTTGTTACTCCAATGAGGAATTCTTTTTGTTGTATATAAAATACTTTATTATACAAACAAGCTATAAAATCTTATAATTCTAAAGCTTTGTTTTTTTTTCTTTTAACGGAAATCAAGGGTTTCAGAGGCGCGGACCGGTTAAGCGGGTTCCCGAGGCCGCAGGGAAGGAGAAGAAGAAGATCGAGGGTTTCATGTGAATTAGCAAGCTCTGTTGGTAACTTAGTGAGAAAAACGTTTTCCAAATTTTTGTACAAAATTTTGTCAGTACTTTGGTGATTTCTTCAATACATTGTTTTGCAAACTTTGTATCCCACTAAGGCGTATCCCTCTAATCTTAAATTAGCAAGTTTTATGCCCCTGTATCTCTTAAACCTTGAGGTAGGACTTTAAAATTTTTACAACTGTCTTTCTAACATTATTTATTTACACTGAAGGAGAATTAGTTAGTTAAAGCTGCAGAGAGCAAAGTTATTACTTTTTAAAAACATTCAATTTTTTAAATAAAATATTTGTATTTAATAACTTATAACTTCAAATATATTCGAAATTATCCTCTAATTCTACTTCGGTTGGTGTTGTGCTATGTACTAAAACAACTAAGAAATTTTCAGGTACCTAACGTAAGTATTTTTTAAGATAATAGTTCATAAGTAGGCTAATAAAAAAAGTCAATTTGAGAAAAGAGCGTTTCAAGTTGGAAATAGTAAAAACTCGCTTGTATTTGTAAATGAAGACTCAGTATCATCGAGCAGCACAGTCAGGAGCAGCATAACATCCCTTCCTTCTCAAGAAGTCTTCTCCTGTTAGATCTCGCCTCTTTAGTGCTGAACTTGGTTTTCTACGTTCAGTGGTTTCATAGATAGCCACATTTACATATATACATGCCATTTTTACGCGTGTACAAGTATATTTATAAAACTGAAAAATAAAATACTTTAAAAAAATCCACAGATTTAATGTATATACCATTTTTACCAGGAAACTCCAAATATCATAAGAGGATAATTTTTGGTAAAAGTCAAAAAATTAATATTTTGAGCTTTTAAACTTGGTATTGATATTGTTGTTAGTTGTAAACAGCATATGCATTAAAATTTAGGTTCAATAGGTTCAATTTACTCCCTTCTAGTCGCCCATGCGACCCATCCTTGCCCCGAACTGGGCTAATATTTTGCCTATACCTGCCTTGAACAGTGGACTTGATGGCTTGCCTTGTACTCTAAATCCTAGACTGTAGATACTGCGGATTCCACGGAAGATAAGAGCTGTACCACGTCAGAGGTCTCGTCAGTGTTCAGAACAAGTGACTTCCTGCTTACTGGAAAGCCAAGGATAATATAAGCTACAATTTGGAACATACTCGTTATCCAACGAGTTTTCGTGTTTGTCAACTGGAGACGTTATAATTGGTAGCCACGTAACCTTCCTTACGATCCGTACAACTGAAACAGTGTAAATTGTCTTACACTGACACTAAACCCTGTCAATGGTACAAAAGAGATAACTTTAACTTAGCGGTTAACTGGCAATAAACTCCACGATTCTGTAATGTAAAACGTTTTTTTGTGATGCGTAAAACGTAAATTCATATAAAGATTGTTTAATATATAAACACTTGGTACGTTTCACAGTTTTTTATTTAACTCTGACATATTTATTTAACTTTACTAGTAATGAAAACAATAAAGAAAAATCAAACACACTAGAGAAAAATGGAGTTTAAAAAATACACTGTACAAAATGCGATGCTATTTATATCAGACAATTTGGCCGTTCTCTGAAACATCGCATATCTGAGCATAAGAAGACGATTTTAACTAATACAGCCAATACAGGTTTTGCAGATCATTTCTTACAACACAATCACTTCATAGATACAAAAAACATAACACTACTGCACAACATACAAAAAGGTAAAAAAAAAATGGATTTATTAGAAGTTCTAGAAATTAGAAAAGCAATAAAAAGTAACAACATTTTAACAAACAAACAATCTTAACTCTGTGTATCCCCTTTATTAAAAGTTGTTATTTAGTTAAGTTAATTTTTATATTTTGCATTCAGGTTTTATATTATATATTATATTATATTTAGTTTTTCAGACACTTGACCTTCCCTTAGCTTCTCCGACCCCCCACCCATCATCACACTCCACACATGTCCGGATACACGCCCTAAACATATGTTCACCACCTTAACATCCTTTGTTTAGTTTAATTAGTTGCTCACTGATCTCTTTAACAATAGCTTAATAAGCTGAAACAGCTGTCAGAGTTAAATAAAAACTGTGAAACGTACCAAGTGTTTATATATTTTAAAAACCTTCGTATTAATATGTTTTACCAAGTGCCCGACGAGTCATCAATTAATATGGTAAATTCGTATGAAGAAAGCACACCATAAACAACATTGGTTTTTCTGGTACCATCTAGTTTTACTCGGAGTTTACGTCATATTTCGTTTCTCTTTCTTCTAATAACGAATTGTCGTCGTCAGTTTCAATATGGCTGTACAGAACTTGAATGGAGAACATACGCACAAAACCACGTTCCTTTCTCGGAATTTCATGCTGTGCTACTCCATTGAAATCTATACGCACACAGGTGCTTCAAAACAAGCGATTTACGAAGTTAGGTGTTTCATATGAAAATTGTGAATGGAATGTTTTGGTTATTCTTTTTCCTTGTTCTTGAACTCGACGTGACAATACAGGAATAATGTCTGCTACGTATTTTGTTAAAATACTCTGTTTTCAATAACTTACAAACAATAAAATCAATACGGTTTTTGAGAAAGAAATAAGAAAAAAGAAAATATACAGAATGAATCATAAGCCGCTTGACAAAAAAATGTATTTATTGTTACACGACAACAGTATTTGTGAACTTCAGTTATTTGTTGCATTGACAAAAAAATGTATTTATTGTTAGATAACAACAGGATTTGTCAACTTCGGTTATTTATTAGATTGACAAAAATGTATTTATTGTTAGATGACAACAGGTTTTGTGAACTTCGGTTATTTATTACATTGACAAAAAATGTGTTTATTGTCAGATGACAATAGGTTTTGTGAACTTCGGTTATTTGTTACATTGACAAAAAATGTATTTATTATAGATAACAACAGGTTTTGTGAACTTCGGTTATTTATTACATTGACAAAAAATGTATTTATTGTCAGATGACAACAGGTTTTGTGAACTTCGGTTATTTATTACACTGACAAAAAATGTATTTATTGTCAGATGACAACAGGTTTTATGAACTTCGATTATTTATTACATTGACAAAAAATGTATTTATTGTCAGATGACAACAGGTTTTGTGAACTTCGGTTATTTATTACATTGACAAAAAATGTGTTTATTGTCAGATGACAACAGGTTTTGTGAATTTCGGTTATTTATTACAGTGACAAAAAATGTATTTATTGTCAGATGACAACAGGTTTTGTGAACTTCGGTTATTTATTACATTGACAAAAAATGTATTTATTGTCAGATGACAACAGGTTTTGTGAACTTCGGTTATTTATTACATTGACAAAACATGTGTTTATTGTTAGATGTCAACAGGATTTGTGAACTTCGGTTATTTATTACATTGACAAAAAATGTGTTTATTGTCAGATGACAACAGGTTTTGTGAATTTCGGTTATTTATTACAGTGACAAAAAATGTATTTATTGTCAGATGACAACAGGTTTTGTGAACTTCGGTTATTTATTACATTGACAAAACATGTGTTTATTGTTAGATGTCAACAGGATTTGTGAACTTCGGTTATTTATTACATTGACAAAAAATGTGTTTATTGTCAGATGACAACAGGTTTTGTGAATTTCGGTTATTTATTACATTGACAAAAAATGTATTTATTGTCAGATGACAACAGGTTTTGTGAACTTCGGTTATTTATTACATTGACAAAAAATGTATTTATTGTCAGATGACAACAGGTTTTGTGAACTTCGGTTATTTATTACATTGACAAAACATGTGTTTATTGTTAGATGTCAACAGGATTTGTGAGCTTCGGTTATTTATTACATTGACAAAAAATGTGTTTATTGTCAGATGACAACAGGTTTTGTGAATTTCGGTTATTTATTACAGTGACAAAAAATGTATTTATTGTCAGATGACAACAGGTTTTGTGAACTTCGGTTATTTATTACATTGACAAAAAATGTATTTATTGTTAGATGTCAACAGGATTTGTGAACTTCGGTTATTTATTACATTGACAAAAAATGTGTTTATTGTCAGATGGCAATAGGTTTTGTGAACTTCGGTTATTTGTTACACGCACTTTCACGTTTGACATTTCGAAAAACAATTTCGTCGAATACAGAAAGCGGCTTGCAGATGGTTGTTCATTCACTGAGTCGAATCTGCAAGGTTTCCGGATTACATATCTTCACATCGAAGACCAAGGTGATGGCTTTTAAAAAATTATTGTAGATGGTACTCTTGTGGAGCAGGTCATTAATTTTGAATATTTTACTGTAATGTGTGTTACGTCACAAACAGTAATGTGCTGAAGACGCTGCATAAGTTCAAGCATATATGCAGGACCATCAGGAAAACTCTAAAACTAGCGAGTAAAGAAACACACCTCAAGTTCTGTGAGGCGATGGCCATGGGTGTACCACGCTTGTCTATGGGTCTGAGAATCGGGAACAAAATCCCAGTTCCCAGAATTGGGCCGAAATGAGATTTCTCAGACACGTGGCAAGACGTACTCTTCAAAATCGCATAAGAAATGTCGATGTACGGCAGGACCTGAATATTATGAGTATACCTGATAGGATTGCTCAATATCGGGTAAAATGGTTGGAAAATCTTAACCGTATGGATGACTGCCGCATCCACAAACAACTATTGAATTATAAGCCGAAAGGACGGGGAGGTGTTGGAGTGACCGGCTCTAGTCTATCTGCTTGGGATTGGAACAAACAATTTTCGGTTTTATCCTTGCTGAAGATGATGATGATAACAAAACGTATTGTCGTCATCGGTACCTTAACACGACCAATACGGAAATAATTAATTCACACATAATTAATCCATCCTTCTATATGCGAGTGCTTGTACAGCTACTGCCGTGTCTCACATTCTAGACGTCAGAGGCTTCTGTGTTCCAATTACCACGTTGCCAGCCTCTTTTCTCTGTCTTCCTGCCACGATCTCTGGGTCTACCCCGTATTCGTCGACTGGTGACATTCAAGTTTAATAACTTTTTGCCACGATCATGAGGCACACACGTAATGCTTAATGATACGAAACATTATATCTTCTTAATATAATAATAATAATAATAATATGATACGTAATAGATATTATTATTCTTTACGTAACAAGGGGAAGGACCCAGAAGGCGATGGATACTTGAGGTGGAGGAAGACGTAAAAAGGACGGGCGTACAAAACTGGAGGGACGTTGGAACAGAGAGAGGGAGCTGGAGGCAAGTGGTGGCGGAAGCCAAGGGTCACCCCTGCCTGTACAGCTCCGGAAGAAGAAGAAGAAGAAGAAGAAGAAGGAGGAGAATATTCTTTACGTAACATATGCAGGCAATTATATTCATACATAGACGCGCACACAGTTTTTGATGAAAAGAAAAATTTTTGTCGAAACGTCAACACAAATGTTTGAACCATGGAAACTTTTCGTCGTCGTCGTCGTCGTCATCATAATCACCACCACCACAAATTTTATATTTATGTAATTTAGTCTTAGTTGTGCACATTACTATTTACTGACGACCATGTAGTCGCAAGCAAGACAAGGAAAATACAGCGACATAGCAACATGAAGAATGGGGTTTAGAAATGAGTCTGCGAAAGCTGCATCAGTCGTAACAAAATCGCTTTTTACATACACGCATAGATTATCAATAGCTTCTAAAGCTGTTAGTTGTCCGGCGTAACGTATAGTTTTGTAATGGGAACGTCAAGAATTTGAGGTGGTACAGAAGAAGGCAATGGTCGTGAAGCAACGAAACCATATGAATTTATCAATAGCCGTAAACAAAACAAAACAGTTAAAAAAAATATATATATATATAAACAGTAATGAAATATAAGTGTGTGTAGTTTATAAATAACCTTTACACTCCTTACACAACCTGGTAAGTTAACTCTAGTCTGTTTTCTTCTCGAGAAAAACACGTGTCGCCTTCTACAAACCACGATCTGATGAAAGTTCATCCAGAATTTTTTTCAAATCCCAATAAATATTTAATCAGATAGGCCATCGATATTTATATAATTTCAGAGTAAATTTTAATCCTCACAGTAAAACGACATACGGAATAAATAAATAATTGAACATGTGGTGGAATTCAAATTTGTAAACCCGTGAGATTAATGGAAGGCCGCAAATATTAATGAGATTAACATTTAAGCACTGAGATTATCCTTTTTAATTAAACACAAGAAAAAAATTGCCCATAAAGCCACTGATGCAAACAAAATTTGGGAATGTTGTTAAAATTTTCTGATTTGGTGATTCCACAGATAGTGATATCACACGTTAGTGACCACAGTACTGTGATCCTAATGGCTTCCACGTGGCATCTACGTTAGACGAAGCTCGATTTGAACTAATGATGGGCGAAACGTCTGCTAACGTGTATAGCACTGGACCACGGCCAAACAGCCCGGAATCAGAAACGTCTGCTAACGTGTATAGCACTGGACCACGGCCAAACAGCCCGGAATCAGAAACGTCTGCTAACGTGTATAGCACTGGACCACGGCCAAACAGCCCGGAATCAGAAACGTCTGCTAACGTGTATAGCACTGGACCACGGCCAAACAGCCCGGAATCAGAACATTTTAACAACGTCGACTCCGGCCGTGTAAGCCTCAGAAGGAATCTGGGATTGCTGGAATAATATATAAGAAATAATAAAAATTTAAGAAAGAAAACTAAAACAAGAATATGTAAAGTAGTTATAAGAACAGTGCTCACTTATGGGTGTAAACCTAGAGCAATAATACAAAAAGCTATTCAGATATGTGAATCAACAGAACCTAAAATTAAAAGAGAAATGGCACAGAAATCGAACGGTGTCCAATGTTAGAGATGAATTGAAAATCGAACCTGTAAAGAAGTTGGCCAATGAACAAGAAAAGCTTATGAAATAAACACATTGATTGATAAGTGAAAATAAGCGTTCATGGGCGGCGTTTACACTGTTACAATATTTCGGGCTGTTAGGCTGTGGTCTAGAGCTTTAGATTGTCTATAAACAACACTTCCAGACGTTTCGTCCGTACCGGTAACAGCATCTTCAGTGTCGCTGGAACACATATCACAAACACCCGCGAACGAAAGTTTGTGATCTGCGTTCTCGCGACACTGAAGGTGTCCATCATCGGTACGGACGAAACATCGTTTAGGACCACGGCCTAACGACCCGGAAAATTGTGTCAGTGAAGAAATCGATTTTTTGAACGTTACCAGATTTGACAGGAGGATTAGAGGCTAGGAACTAAGTAAGAAAAGAAGTTTAGCAAGGACAAAATTAAAATGGAGAAACACGTTGCTCAGCACTGTCGAATTCACTCAAAAAACAAACCACTGTCTTGATGGAAAGAAGAAAAAGAAGAAGAGGTAGAAGAAGAAGAAGAAGAAGACCCAATGTTCTAGCACTTCTATGTAATCCTTAGGCTTTCTACGTGCCCCCCATCAAGCTAATTCTCCTGGACTGAGTAAACTTTATAATAAAAAAAAAAAAAAAAAAATACTTGTTTTAGAGAATGTTTTGTGTCTCGTTATGGAAATTTTATCAGGACTCATTACACAAACTTTTATGTGCCGTCTCTTTCTTCTTCTTCTTCTTCTTCTTCTTCTTCTTATTTGGCGTTACAGCCTCTGGTGGGCTTTAGCCTCCTCAACAATACTACTCCATGCTTCCCTGTTCTCCGTCCTTCCTATCCACCCTCTAATTCCAATGCTAGCAAGATCTTCTGTTACGCCATCCAACCATTCTTGGACTGCCTCTACGTTTAGTAGTACATAATCTTCCCTTCAGCTTTATTTTAGGCATTCTTTCCTCAGACGTACGTTCCACGTGTCCCAGCCAACACAACCTCTGTGATTTGATGAATTTCACTATGTTTTTCCATGTATAAGAGCCTGTACTTAATTGTTATTATTCTCCAACTGCCTTCTTCTCTTACTGGGTCATAAATTGTACCCAATATTTTGCCCTCAAATGATTTTAAAGCAGTCTCTTTATATCACCTTTATACTAAACGTTATAATATTACCTTATATTAAAGAACTATGCAAACATGATAGTTATACATCCTATCTATAAAATAATTATTTGAATGATGTTTATATAACTACATCTGCACACCAAAGAACGTTAGTTAGGTTAGTAGGCAACAACGTTGCGATATTCAGTCAGCCTGTCGTTTTTAATTAGGGCGCTCAAGATGTTGCTTTCATGAGATAATTACCTACATACGACAGACTGAATAATTCAGTTTTCTTTGTAAATGCGGTATACGTCACGTCAGACAACATTTCAGTTGCTACAAAGCAAAGCAGCGGGTTGCTTTCGTTACGGTTTCTTCCCTTTGTACACGTTTTCCCGTCTACTTAAATTTCCGCTCTAGGAAATGCGTTTACCGAGCGCGCCGTGTTCCTTTCCTTTCTCAAGAACAAACTAAACCACGCTTTTTCACAGCACGAAATTTAGTATTAAAAATTTAGATCTGCAGTTGTGAACAGAAAAATGTAAAATTATGGAAAAGGGTTTATTTCTTTAGTGGAACGAGCCTTTATTTCTTTCTCACAGTGGCGTGGCGTGAATACATAACACCTGTTGTCGGTTGTGATAGGCCTAAAACTTAACCTAAAAATTAATTTGAATATTTTCTAGTACCAAGTGTTCTTTTTAGGGCCAAAATATTCTTTTTAGAGCCAAAATATTTTTTTAGAGTATTTTCTATCATTCGCTGGCAGAATAAGAGGGTCACAGTTCAATGAGATCTGACTCCTATTATACTTACACAGAATAAATCAGAACACAAATAATCGAATTAAAAATAATAAAGACAAACAGAGAAACACATAACTAAAGGAACAAAACACACATAGGTACGTGGTATCTGCTGCACATCAATTCCGAAAAGGAACATAGCTGCTAACTGAGCGTTTTGCCGGTTTATACAGCGGCAACACATTGGACGGTCGAGTGTGTCCCCTTCCTCAGTTTGTACAGTGACAACTAGTACGAGGTCAATGGCCGTACGCAGTAAAACATTGCCGATGTCTAAGCCGGCAAGACAAGACGGTGCAAGTGCCCAGCAGTTCGAAAGCAATGCTAAACTTTTCTTCAAGTTTCCATACTAATATTGTTCAATAACTAAAGTATTTATTCTGTGATATAAGTAATATTATTTTCTCTTAACCGCCAGCAACAGCGGTTACATAGACGCCACGCTACTGCGTGTCTCCTCTTAATTTTGACTCGATCATTTCGCATTTGTCTGTCTGTCTTTTCGCATTTTTCCTGGCATGCGTGTTTATATTTTTATGCCCTGCAGAACCTTATTGTTTTTTAGACTGATCCCTTCAAAACTTGAAGAGTAAGAGGTAAAAATGTGAAAATATCGCGAAAGCCCATGTGGGATGTCAAATTAAAGAGAATTTAAACCGCAATCTGAATATACTGTAGTGTTCATTTTTGAAAATTTAAAAGTTTTTGGTAGCTAGGGCCCAAAAAGTCGGTGAAAATTTTTATAAAAATTCTGTAGGTATCAAATTAAAGAGAATTTTAACTAACGTCTAGAAATGTTAAGTTTTGAAAATTTTAATATTTTTAAACCCCAAAGACAAAAAAGCGGTAAAAATTTGAAAAAAGTTGTGAAAAACCAGCAGGTTGTCAGACTAATAGGAACTGTAACCGAATCCGAATGTTTCGAATTTTAGTGTTTATTGTATGATTGTGTGCTGTACAACTATTACATTACAACTGTTAAAGAAACAGTAGAGAAATCGTGATTTTTGTAATCTTTCCCACAATTGAAAAATTAGCTAATATCAAATTATCTAACTGTACTCCATTCAAAATAGTGAGCGACCTCTGCAGCTCGGGGAGCATACTAATATTTTATTGTTACACAAATCAGGATCATTAAGATCCGCAGCAGTAGCAGCAGCAGCCGTATCTCGATAGTTTCTCCCTATGGACAATTGCTGCTTACAATTGTTGTGAAATTATGCCTCTCCAGAATACTGACTTTGTTTTAACACGGTTCATCTTCTTCAGATTGCTCCACATTAATGTTTTGTGTCAAAACCTTAAATCTTGTACTATCGGTAAAAATAGTGAAGAAAACAATTTTTTCTTTTTTGCTTAAAATGTTGATATTGATTGGGATGGTAAGCTAACAAAATTTAGACACATCTGTGGAACGATTCATAGGTACTTGAAAAATAAAACACGGAAGGATACTCGAACGAAATTTTATAAAGCTGGCTGTCCTCACATTCCTGTGATGCTAGTGAGACATGGACTCTTGCTAAAAGGGACGTGCAGAGGATTCAGGCAGCTGAAATGAAATTTCTAAGAGGGACGCAAGGTTGTTCTCTCTTGGATCGGAGAAGAAACGAGGATATTAGACGCGATTTAAACATTGTATCCTTGTACCAGAAGATTGAAGATCACAGAAGGAGATGGGTTATCACCCTCCTGGGAAGAGAGATGTCGATAGACCGAGAGAAGATGGGTTCTGGAACAGGTCTAAGGCCGAGAATTTGGAGTGGTGATGATGATGATGTCGCTTAAAATGTTTCCTTTCTTACTATTTTTTTCATTACGTTATTACTTATTCTTGGATTTTGTTGTCTACGACGTGTCCACGTAGCAGTAATACGCACTGCTCTTTTCAAAATAAGGGACACTAATTTTTAGAAGAAACATTGACCTTTGCATAAGCCAACTTTCGTTCATTGCGAACTTCGTCATATTTTTTGTTATTATCTATAAATTAATTTTCCGTAGACGGAAAAGTTCAGTGCATATTATTATTATTTATATTTTTAACCCATATCTTGTTTCTTTTGTCTCTTGGTACCTAATCTAGCAACCTTCGTAATTATCTTCCATCTTCTCGCGTCTCAAAAGTTCTTATCCATTTGTTTTTTGTTTTATTTCTGTAGAAGATGTAATCTACTTTACACTATATTAAATATCCATTTAAATTCTTTTCTATCTTCCTTTGTTATTTGTAGCGCAGTACCCTACATTCCATACGAGTCTATACAACCAACGGATTTGTATATTGTCGTGTTTGCTGGTCACGTTTGTGATTCGTAAAACACTGTGGGAAGCATCGATTGATAACTGACTTTTACAACAGAGTGCCAGGCCGTTATTCGTCAGAACTATGTGCTAACAAATCTACATTCTTGAAATCGTATTGTGTTCACTTTACCATAAGCGTATTCATGATCCTTAGTTTGCGCACAGCGAACAAAATGCAGAAAATTTATAATGCACAAAATAAAGGAAATAAACCAATGAAAAACTCGAACAGCGATACAGCGCTAAGAGAGTAGCTAAGGTCAGAAAAATTCTGAGTAATTTTTTATTACTCTTCCGAGAGATTGCTACTGTACCAATTATTGAGCTTCAGTTTTAATAAATACGTAGCATTATGATTATAGTAGTTAACAAAGGCGGTAATGCAGAATCAATGAAATGCTTTATAGGTGGATATCTGACTTTATTCTCGCGCTATCTGGCGGTGAAACATTAAACTGTGTGAATACTGGTTATTTGTGTAATTCAAGCGATAATTTAGGGAAGATTTTTACGAATGTTTAATAACTTGGTTTTGCGTGTTTACAATATTTATTTTAAAGTAAAAAAATGTTTGTCTTCTTTATTAATTTAATGAGCAGTAAGAAGTGGATACATATCACCGCAAGCGTCAAATTAAAAAAAAAACTTTACGGCCGTTTCACATTTTGTTAATTCTTTATGGTTTTGTTTCACGTTGTGTCCTCCTTTATATGCCCTTTAATTCTTTTTAGGAATTTAACCTCTGATATTCAGAATCTTTGTTATACAGATTTTTGATGACCGTTGTGGCAGTCCGAGTTGATCACCAGTCCGAGTTGATCAAATGACGTCACAGGCTTATGACATCAGAGATAAAGAGGCCCTGGTAGCTGGTTTCCGAAGTCTCTGTGTACATGTACGTTGACGAATTGGTACATGTGGAAAAGCATTGCATTGCAAAAAAAAAAAAACAGTCGCTCTGAGACGTTTTTAAAGTGTGGTTGACTACGTTCGGCTAAATCGTGTCTTTAAACATCGTCGCTTTGTTATAAATCAACGATATTATTACTTTGTTGTTGTGTTATATTAGTATTTGTGTTTACAGTGTTTTAAGTATCTTACTTAATATTCGATAGTTGTTCGTATTTTGTTTGCATATTCAGATCTCAGTTGGGATAATTAAAATGAGGGTTTTCGAAGGAGGAATAACACCGCTGGATATACAAAGGTTTTTAATTACTGGAGCAATTCCTGAAAAGTGTACAAAATCGTATAAAAGTAGAAACTTTAAGAGACAATGTAAACTTTATGTTATTCGTGACAATAAACTGTTTTATCGTAAATGTGACGGGCTAAGAGGTACAGAAAAATTAATAGAAATTGTTCACGACGATAATAAAATACAAAAATTGATGGGCGTAGCCCACAAAGGTGCTGATACTAGCAAACAAGCGATTGGTATGTCTGCACATCGAGGAATTAATAGCACCGTGGACATACTTTCACAACGGTACTACTTTAAAAATATAAAATTAAAGGTGACAGATTTTGTAAAAAATTGTGAAGTGTGTCAGAAAGTTACACCTCCATGGGTGTCTTGTGTACCCGAAATGAAGCCAATTCCTGTTCCTAAGAGAGTCATGGAACAAATTGGAATAGATGTTATGCAGTTACCAGAAGTGCAGGGAAAAAAATACATAGTGGTGGCAGTAGACTACTTTTCAAAGTGGGCTGAGGCGAAAGCCCTTCAAAATAAGACTGGCATTGAAGTGGCTAAATTTATTTATGAAATTATATGTAGACATGGTTGCCCTAAAATACAAATTAACGATAATGGTCGCGAGTTTGTAAATGAAGTTTCTAAAGAATTGCATTGACTGACGGGGACAAAACAAAGATTAACATCACCCTACCACCCACAGGCTAATGGATTAGTAGAACGTCAAAATAGGACAATAAAAGATAAACTGAAAAGAACTTTAATGGAAAACATTAATAACTGGCCTGATGTTCTCGAGAGTGTATTATTTGCGTACAGAACATCTAGACACAAAACAACAGGATTTTCACCTTTTTTTATGTTATACAACAGAGAACCAGTTTTACCATTAGACCTTGTTGATGAAGATAATTTGACCGATGAAGACGAGGAGTCTCTTCAGGTAGCTGAAAAAACAACGGATGTTCAAGAAGTACAGGAAGATATTGTCGAAGAAAATAAAGAAATAAAAAGAAAATTACAAAAAATATTAGAAGTGAAAAAAGTAATTGATGAAGCAGCATTAAAAAATATCAGAAGAGCTCAGATTAAACAGAAAAAGCAATTTGACGAAAGACATACAATAACAAAGAAAATGGAAATAAAACCTGGGAGTAGAGTTTTGGTAAAAAATGTGACAAAATTCAAAAATAAATTAATGTTTACTGAACTTCCATGGAGTGGACCATTTACAGTTAACAAAGTTTTAAGAAACGAGTATTGTATATTACAAGATGAAAGTGGCAAAGTGAGGAAAAAGAAAGAACATGTGAAAAACTTGAAAATTTTCTACAATCTACATGATGATAAATCTGATGTGGAGGTTTCTGGTGAGTGGTGTGAAGTGATTTTTTTTTATGATCCGGTTGACGTAGAGTGGCAAATGGAAAAGTGTAAAGTGTTGGGTCTGTCCTTTGAAGGACAATGCACGTGTATTAGAATCGGGCATAAATTAGCACTTGCAAAACCACACGGTGTGAAGAAAATTGTGGGTGACGGAAATTGTTGGTTTAGGGCAGTTTCCTACGTAATTACTGGCAGTGAAGGTTATCATATGGACGTTAGAAACATAGTTGTCAATTATATGGACAATGAATTGAACAACAACCGAGCCAATGATTTATTTAAAGGTAGAACGTCACTAAAAAATATGATAAAAGAAGGCACATGGGCAACTGAAAGTGAGATATTTGGAACTGCATCACTTTTGAATACAAACATTTTTGTGTACACAAAGATAAACTCAAAAAATGGAGAGAAGTGGGACTGGCAGTTATTTACAGCAGGTGCTTCAGCAAATTTAAAAAAAAGTGAAATTCCAAGCCAAAAAAATATATACATTACAAATGAAAGTGGTTGTCATTATGAAGTTGTTATTTCAGTTCATGGAATGGGTGTAGTTTAAGCAATACCTACGTGTCTACAGAAACGTAAGTAGGCTACTATACTATTATTTTATCTCTTATTGTATATAAAGTGTAATGAAAACTAAAGACATCTTTTTATAGTGTAAATAATTAATAATTTTGTTTTTATTTTTTAAAATTAATTAATTGATACAGCTTTAAACAATTCGTTAAAACGAATTTTAAAATGATTAATTATTATGGCAACTTCGAAAGTTACATAAATTTAGTTTCATGAAACAGATGAAACTAATTTTGTACTGAGAATCCCCGAAATACTCCACTCTGTGCAAGCCGAAACATAACGTTTATTGCATACTGCAAAAATATTTTTTCTATTAGTCTTGTTTTTCTGATTGCATATAATTTACTTTAAGGAATAATGGTTAACACACAAACTAAGTTATTTTTTCATTCAAGTGAGTTTACGTTAAATTCGAATACTTTTAATCCTATAGTCGTTTAATTCTACAAGACCGAAGGAAGTGACAATAAAAGTAAGCGACGATATGACCATCCAATTTGGAATGCTTCATTCGCCGTGTTTAAAGATGAGCTTCTGGAATTTGGAGCTACCAACCACGAAAACATCAGCTCGCACAGTTCGGCGAAATTGGTAAGAAACCTGTAACATTTACTCTGAAATAATTAAGAGTGTGACGGGGCGGCGAATGGGACCGGACCCCACCCCACAAGGTCGACAGTTGACAAGAAATGTTGTTAATCTCCTAATTTTTAAGCTGTTTTATTAATTTCACAGCTGTATGCGCTAATACAGTAGTACCCCATTTTTAAATAGAGGTCTAAAAACAAATTTATTACACAGAATATGCGTGTACGTTTGAAATATGAAATATAGGAAATTCAAGTAAATCAATAAGTATCTTATATAAACAATGTTGCAATAGCGCTTATTACTTCCATATTCCTTAAGGAAATGGAAGTACTGTATGGTGATGGCAAAAAAAATCGTGTTCGAGATTACTGCAGATTCTGATTGTACTACACTCAAAACATGAAAAAAAGTCGTTTTTCGAAAAGTGTCTGTGTGTGTGCTGTCTGTCTATCTATGTGTAGATTTTTTTCTATGGCAAACGATAACTGCCGCAAATTCAAACAGAATCAAATAATTTTGTGCGTACAGCTCTGATTTGTAGAGTACTCACGACCTATTGTTTTTGGTGAAGATCGGTTGAGGGAAAGGGGTAGTTTACCAGCAACGGTTTTTTTATCAAGGATAATTTTTTTTTGGCAAACGATAACTGCCGCAAATTCAAACAGAATCAAATAATTTTTTGCGTACAGCTCTGATTTGTAGAGTACTCACGACCTATTGTTTTTGGTGAAGATCGGTTGAGGGATAGGGGTAGTTTACCAGCAACAGTTTTTTTATCAAGGATAATTTTTTTTTTGGCAAACGATAACAGCCGCAAATTCAAACAGAATCAAATAATGTTTCGTATACAGTCCTGAAATATTGAGTTGTCAAGACCTGTTGATTTTGGTGAAGATCGGTTAAGAGAAAGTGGTAGTTTACCTGCAACGTTTTAACAAGGGTATTTTCTATGGCAAACGATAACAGCCGCAAATTCAAACAGAATCAAATAATTTGTTGTATACAGTCCTGATTTGTAGAGTACTCAAGACTTATTGTTTTTGGTGAAGATCGGTTAAGGGGAAGGGGTAGTTTACCTGCAACGTTTTTTATCAAGGGTAATTTTCTATGACGAACGATAACTGCCCCATATTCAAACAGAATCAAATAATGTTTTGCATACGTCACTGAATTGTAGAGAACTCAAGGCCTTTTGATTTTGGTGAAGATCGGTTAAGGGTAGTTTACCTGCAATCTTTTACGTTTTAACAAGAGTAAAGTACTTGAAAATTCATTTAAACTTTTTCAAACAATGGTAATTGTTAAAAATAAAATAATTTTGTTGTCAGGCAATAAAATTATAATTTTTTCATTTTAATGTAAATCATGTATAAGAGAAAATATATCGTGGGTGGCAGGCAAGCATATCTCACTTATGTACTGTTTACGTTTCCATTTTATTATTATGACTACCGCAATAAAAAGGCAGGGAAGACACACACACACACACACACACACACACACACACACACACACACACACACACACACACACACACACACACACACACACACACACACACACACACACACACACACACACACACACACACACACACACACACACACACACACACACACACACACACACACACACACACACACACACACACACACACACACACACACACACACACACACACACACACACACACACACACACAAAATTCGCGTTATTTCTGGCCTCATTCATGTTTATTTTCTTACATTTGCACGCTTTTTAAATGGAAAGTGTCGAAACCCATACCAACATAACGCGTGCAAGACGAAAAAGTGTTCAGCGTGGATAGCGATTTGCTTCCTGTGGATCGTTGGGCAGTGTAACTGCACGTGTTTACAGAGGAACGATTCATAGACAGACTTTTCGTCTTTAGGGAATGAACCCTCTGCAAGATGCTGAGGGTCCATGAGTGACTTCGGAGCGCTCCTTCTTTTCCGCGTGTTTGTTCTGTGAAACGTACACTGTAGATTCGCAGCTTTACTCTAAGCAACGCTCAATAGGAAATGTTGAAAATTTTTTTCCACGGTGTACCCTCATACACACTAAACCTGCTCTGATGTTTTAATTACGGACGTCATAATATTAAAACTTTGGAAACTTGAGCACTACTTAATGGAGATCAATCATTAACTTATACAAGCCATTAATTTTATGCATATTTTTTATATATATGTGTACAACGTTATCGGCAACAAAGAAGTAGTTTTTGTTAAAATTCCTTCCCGGGATATTTGGCCGTAGTCCAATGTTTTCTACAAAACCAGACGTTTCGGCAATGCCATCGACTTCCATCATCAGTGAAAATCGAGTGCGATAACGTGAGGTGGTATACGTTAGTGACCACAGTACTGTGGTTAAGGCTGAAGCAGTAAGTAGAAAGAAGTAGTTTCTATGGTAATATTTCATTTCGAAAATGATTTTAAATATAAATCTTAGAATATGGAAGTCATGTATGCTTCTCCATACCGATATTTTTTATTGTGTTGTTACTTTAATGGGACTGAATTCAGTATGTTATTACACGTTTTTAACCCATTTTAAAGACTCAAATATTGATTAGTTTTAACTTGCTTTCTTTTGTATGAAGCCGACTCGACCCCCCCCCCTCAGACCAAATTCTAGATTCGCTACTGAGTACATGTCCGTGAGTACAGCGGTGAGTCCCATTACTTCGATGAGTGTTTATAAGTGTTTATGCACGTGAGTTTAAACTCGGCAGTGCCCCATTTTTCTCTATTCCCCGTTACACGTCCCCATATCTCCATGAAACTGTGGAGTAGGCCTAAATTGTCTAAGTTATGCCTTTTGACATGACACAATGAAAACGGAAAAAACAAATAACGGCGCATAAGAACTGGGTGTACGAAAGAAGCTGGTGTGACCAATCTGGAAGGAAGAACGTCTCAGGATAAACTACATGTGGCACCAACAGACTATAGGCCACACTCGAATCTAAAGACCGTATGCTGAGGAAGCAACATCCAGAATCTGCTAAAACCACCGCAGATGCGCTGTCGTCCAGGTTCGGGCAATCGCTGGCCTTGGCGCGAAAGCCGCCGGTCTCAACGCCGACACCCCACCACAAGCGGCTGGCAACTCAGCTGCCACGATCTAACGTCAGAACGGCGCTAGTCTAATAATCCAGGGGAAACCATAGACCCGCTGCCTCAAACCTTGCGGCTCCCAGCGGTTGAACTACAAAATTAAAGAAAATCGTTACGCCTTTCGCGTCTTGCACCTTACTCCGTCCAGGGAGGACCCGCTAGTTGACCTCTTCTGCCACAAACACGTGTCCCTAAGTATCAGAAGAAACAGTCTCTAATTCGGTTGCATGCTTTCAATTTTTTCATGTTTTTTTTTTTAATTTTTGCATGTCTTTTTAATTTTTGGCTTTATTCCTTATTTTGTATATTCCAACGTGTTACCTTTAGGGGGTCTCATTACAAGTAAGTATCGCAATAACTTCATTTGTTGATCTGTTATCTGTTACATAGAGGTTCTCGAACTGTAGATGATATAAAAAATGCTTTGCTCTTTGGTATTTGATGTTCATACAAATCGTTTGGCGAAAAATGATTTCGACGGTTACTAAAGAAACGTGATTTGTATTTACGTGGTTTGTAGTCAGTAAACAAGCTTTCAAAAATGAAAACATCTGAACAAGTCGTGGATTATTTATAAACTTTACGGATTTATTGAACTTTCTAGAAAAACCACATCGCTGCATCCAACATATTGTTTAGTTAAAAATAAATTCGGTACGAGGATGATTGAACTCATGACTTATAATAATCCTGTACGGCGAGTCTCGAACTCATGAGTCAGAGACGGGACGCAGTTTGGGACACGTGTTATGTTACAGTCACAAATACATGGGAGTCAGTCGGACTTGGATGTAACTCTTTTGATGCATGTATCTGTTGACTAATCTTACAGCAATCATTACAGATATAGTTTGTTCAGTTTTTGGAGTAAGGATAGGACACAGTTATTGTTTTTGTTCATTACGACCTAAGCTGGAGTACACTATAAACATTTTTCACTTCCGTACTCTTATGACTTCTAATCATAGAATTTCCAGTGATTACGTAGAAGGCTGCATATACAAATATCACGTCGATCTTTGTTGAAGTTTTTGCAGAGATCTATAGCCGTAATTTAATTTTCAGAATTTTTTACCATAATCCATAACTGCTACATTCTTGTGAAAGATATACAGTCATATAGCAAACAGCATTTTTATTT
The DNA here is from genome assembly GCA_034769895.1 of Magicicada septendecula. Classification (NCBI taxonomy): domain Eukaryota; kingdom Metazoa; phylum Arthropoda; class Insecta; order Hemiptera; family Cicadidae; genus Magicicada; species Magicicada septendecula. The sequence continues at coordinate 770,562,076 of CM068368.1, read as the reverse complement.
GTTATTTCCACTTATAGTCGACTTAATGAAGCATTTTAGTAGACAATGTTTAGAACTGTTTGTAATAGAACAAACCGACATGAAACCTTTCGTACTATCTTCTACATAGTGTCCAGCACATTGAAAGTTATAAAAAGTTTTTGTTGGTCTCCCCACTAGGTGGTTTCACCCCTCCACATAGGTGGGAACTAGAAAAAATAAATGACACCTGCAGTTAATAGATCTTTAAATTTTAAGAAAAAAAATTATAGCCTATGTGCTATGTGTATAGCCTATTGATGAAAACCAATGGTTTTTGAGTTTTGCGTTTGTGAATTAAACAATAATTTTATTTTTACACCCTAAAATCGTTACCTCGTAAAACCTTCCGTTGTGTAACTTAAGAAATATTAAATTTGTCAAAACATTATACATTAATTTTGATTAAAATTAACTCCCGGGCTGTTTGGCCGTGGTCCAAAGTTTATGAAAAAATAACGCTAACGAGTCAACGCTATCGTGGGATGATATACGGTAGCACTACGGTACTGTGTTAACTCGTTTTTACTGAAGATGGCAGTCAGTGGCACTGCCGAAACGTCTGGTTTTGTCACAAACTTTGAATCAAAAACTTTAATTTCTCTAGAACTAACATATTGTAATATACGAGTGTTTAACATGGTGGCTCAGTTTTTTTTTCACTTAAAAAGGGGGGGTAATTACTTTGAATAATTAGAAAACCATAGGACTAATAAAAATACTACTCATATGTTAGATTAAACGTTGATAAATGTCCTTTTATAGAAATTCTGTTTTATTGTAATAGCAGTAAAAATAACATGCGTTCTTCATACATTTCTATGAAAATTGGCAATTTTCTTGCTATCATTTTCTGCTTATCAGGTGTCAGTATTCTATTATTTTGAACACATTTAAATTTTGCAATAGATTTAAAAAAAGTCACTTCTCAAAATATTAGACTTTGAATGTTAGCTTAATTTAGTAATAAATACAGACAGTGACAACTCTGAACATTCTCCAGTGGAATGAAGGAGGCCTTTCTTCTACAAAAATGACAGAACTAAAAAAGATAGTTAACCAAAATAAAGTGGATATTCTTATAATTAACGAAGCCAACATCACGGCAGAAAACACCCAATATTACAACATCCCATACTACACAGCATACACACTCTTCAAGGCAAGACAAATAGCTAGTGGAATACTTGTATCAGTCAGAAATTCACTAAAATCAGAATTCAAGACCATAAAAGGAGTGAATGCTCATGATACCGCAGAAATAGTGAGGTTGGCAACTTGGGAAGGAGCTAAGAAATTTACAATATATCGGTTCATATACAGCCCGCCTGGAAACAAAAACTTGTGCCTGGATATACTTAACATCTCCCCAGCCACTATCATAGTAAGAGACTTTAACGCCGCCTCCCCGAATTGGGGATACAAATATTATAACCAAGCAGGAAGAACTGTTGAAGAATTTATCAACAGCCATAACTTGGAGCTGTTGTACAAAACAGAAGATGAAAAGACATTTCTACATTATACAGGAGACTCCACAAACCCTGACCTTGCTATGGTATCTTCTGATCTCTGCGATAACAGTAAAAACCAAGTAATGGAAGACTTAGGAGGAAACCATCGAGCTCTCCTACTATCTATCTCGCTAAAGTTTCCTAATGGAAAACCAATCACCCGTACCACATGGAACTTCAAGAAGGCCGATTGGAAGAAGTTTCAAGAACAGGTGGAGACTAAATCAAGTTCAATTAAAAGGGAAGAAACACCCCATTTAGTTCTCAGAAATCTGTGCAACTACATCCAACAGAGTGCAAAGAACAATATCCCCAGAGGGAAACAGTACAATTACAAACCCTTTTGGACGAGTGAACTAGCCCAACAAAAACAGATCAGAGACCAAGCTAGAAAGAAAACCGAAAGAACAAAAATACAGGAAGATTTCAAAATGTGGAGAAGAGAAAGTACCAAAACGAAGCAGCAAGTGGCGAAGGCAAAAAGAGATTCTTGGAGCAAATTCTTAAAAACATTGAATTATAGAACAGATGGAGGAAAGGCACATAAATTTGTAAGTAGACTAAACAACAAACATCCAGAAAACCAATCCCAACCATTTAAAATCCAAAACAAGGAGATTACAGATGACAATAAAATAGCAAATTACTTTAACACCCACTTTTGAAATGCCCATAAACTGTCACACAAACTTAAAAAACAAGAAAAACACATCAAAACAAACATCAGGTACAAAACAACAAATAACAACGATGGACTGAGGCAGATTTTCACCCAAGATTTTACAGAAGAGGAGTTGAAAGAGGCGATCAGTAACACCAAGAAGAGAAAACAACCGGGACCAGACAACACATTCTAAGAATTTATTCATAATTTAGGATCAAAAGCCCTTACGACATTACTATTGGTATATAATAAACTTTGGAACTCCAGAGATAGCCTGCCTGATGAATGGAGGAAATCAATAATAGTCCCCATATTAAAACCTGGCAAACCAACAAACATTCTAAGTTCATACAGACCTATAGCATTAACATCTGTACTAGCAAAAATCCAGGAGAGAACGATCTCAGCCAGACTGTGCTGGTATCTAGAAAACCAAAATCTGCTTACAGAAGAACAAGCAGGCTTCCGTCAAAATCGCTCTACAACATACCAACTGATAAAACTCTCTCAAGAGATAAAAGCAGCATTTAATCGAAAGGAAAGCACCCTGGCAGTGTTCGTCGATTTTAGTGGAGCATACGATTCCGTGTGGAGAACTAGACTCATTGAAAAACTAAAAGATATCAATATAGAGGGAAACATGCTGTCTTGGCTTTCAAGATTTCTGGACCAGAGATGGGCCAGAGTCAAATTCGGTGAATCCTTCTCCAAATACAAACAGACAAAAGTAGGTCTACCCCAAGGAGCAGTACTGAGCACCACACTCTTCAATGTTTTCATAAATGACCTCTCAAAAATTTTAAAAGATAAAAATGTCAAAATGGGAATATTCGCTGATGACGTAGTCATTTGGACCTCAGCCAAAAACAATGCCAAGCAGCAGAATATATTAGAACAAAGAATGAACGAAACCTTGGACTCCTTGCACAACTGGGCCTCTGAGAACAACATGAAAATTAACATCTCAAAGACTGCTTACCAATTTTTCACGATGCGCCATAAAAATGACAACTTCAACTTGAAGATCAACAACCTAAACCTTCCCAAAAGCGAATGTACAAAATACTTAGGTGTACACATGGATAACAAACTATCTTGGAGGGACCATGTGACAAACACAGCAAATAAAGTCAACCAAAAACTGAAACTTATAAAGCGTATTGCTGGAGCTACCTGGGGATGTACGCAGGACACTCTGAATACCACATACAGAACCTATATAAAACCAGTCGTGACATATGGAAGTGGATACTTGTAACAGCCAGCAGCTCTAATCTGAAGACATTGGAAACAACACAAAACAGTGCCCTACGGCTGATTAGCGAAGGTGTGAAGACCACACCTGCCCTTTCTCTTCAGTTGTAGACAGGCCACTTACCGATCACTTCAGAAATAAACCAACAAGCTGCCATCTCTCTGGACAAAATAAAAGACTTACCACAGGCAAAATGGGCAAAAAATAGCCAAGACGGGACACATCTGAAGACCCAGACATTACCAGTTAATACTGCCAACAAGTACTTGACACTGCTGGGCATCACAACTGAAATAGAACCTTTTTGCCCAAAAATTAAACCTACAGAATACCAAACAATCAACACCAATCTCTCTCTTCTGTCTGATATGAAAAAGCAAGATGCACCTTCCACAATCTTGCACCAAATGGCACTAGCAACCATTAATGAAAGATATCCCCAGGATGAATACCTTAGAATCTATACAGACGGATCGCTCATAGGAAAACATGGAAAGGCTGGCGCAGGAGTACATTGTAAACTGTTCTCCCACTACATTTCAGTGGGAGAAAATAAAACCAGTTTTGATGGAGAAATAAAGGCAATACATATGGCATTACAACAACTCTTACTCAGACCACTAACTTTTAAAAAAGCCGTTTTTCTTGTTGACTCCAAGTCTGCAATCCAGTCTATCGCATCAAACAGACAGCCTATAGATGACACTGTAAAAGAAACAGGATGCAATAAACCTTCTCAGTAAACAAGGGAAAACAATAATTCTCCAGTGGATCCCCTCACATGTAGGAATAAGTGGGAATGAAACAGCCGACCTGCTAGCTAAAAAGGGTACAACATTGCAAGGGAGAAAAACACTACACAGCACAAGAACAATTAAAAGACTTGTTAAAAACAAAACACAAGAGATGTTCACCAATGAGGCCAGCCTTGCGTCTAGTGGTAAACGGTGGAAAAACATTGGAAACACTTGGGCAAAAACAAAAATATACCCAGAAACCAAGCAGTAGCGAACTTCAGACTCAATACTGGTCACGACTGCCTTGCTGAACACCTCCATCGTATTAAGATCTACAAATCCCACCACTGCACAATTTGTAAGCAGCTGAATACAGTGATGAACAGAGACCATCTTCTTGTGTGTTCGGGATTGGACCACTCTTATCAAGAGACAGGGAATCTATCAAGACTCTATTCGGATGCCAGAAGACAAATGGAATGATTCAATGTCCTGCCATTAGAAAACAACAACTTCTTACTCGCTCTATGGAAAAGAGCATTGATGTAATTATAGAATGTCGCAAAACCCTGAAAATTACGAAGTGTATATATTTGTTTGCGAGACCGGGTTTAAATACCCCATTTGATGGTTCGAAAGTAATGAGGGAGATGAAATTACTTTGTCCGAACTTAACAAAACGCGAGTATTTAACTGCGACTGGATTTGCGCCATCATGTAGCTACAATGGCGCATGTAAAAAGTCCTGCACTGTCTAAGAAAGTCAGTAAATTTATGTGCCATACACAGTCTGTCCACGATAAAAATTACGTGACTCCATTAGCGTTTGTAAATCGTGGCGTCGTGGAGAATTACTTAGCCAAACTAGAAGAGACAACGCTTCTCCCAAAAGAACCTATAGAAAATCCAGTAAACGAACGTCACATACACATACCAGACGAAGAAGAAGAAATTTCCGATGACGACGGATCAAAAGCACATAAAAGTGAAGGCGGTGGACAGAAGAGGAAAAACATAATTATATCAGAATTCTCTGAATATATAAAAAAAGGTATTAACCCGGGCACAAAAAGGGGCAAAACGTTGATTGACAAAAGAAATCCTGTTAGAAGGATGTACCCCTGCCCAGATTAATGCATTTGTTGACAACATAAATAAAAAAAAGTAAAGCTTCCATCCTCATTTTCTTATTTAAAACAGGTATAACATTACATTAGAACATTAACATTAACATTACATTTTACAAAGTAGGCTGTATTTCTATATTGTAATGAAATTGGTTATTATTTCCGTTTAATTTAAAATCATATGACCACTATTCCTACAAAAAACACATAATACAGTAACATGCAAGATTAATCATTTTTGTACATTAGTAAAGTTTATAATCCTCTTTGAGAAACTACCTACAGCACGGTTTTGTTATATACAAAAATTAGTCTCTTCAACATTTTTTTTTCTTTATATTAATAGACTAACATTTAATTATGAAAAACCATAGTAGTGAGAATAATAACGAATATATGTACTTGACCTTACTCTTAATCACTTTCTCACACCTCCGTTAGTGTTCGAAAGTCGGAAGCTGTAGTGCAAAAGTTGAATAAAGGGTATGATTTTAAATGTAGGAAAGAACGAAATCTGCAAATGTCGAATGTCCAAAAGTAGAGGGCGTATATGATTTTTTAAATGAACAATCTGCTTTTCTTATGTATTTATATTTTTGTGTTAGTATTTTTTGTATAGGATTATTCTAATATAACTTGTATGTCATTTGTATTTTCTCGTATTTTCTGTACATAATTTAATATATATAACACATTTTTTCTGCTTTCAGTATACTGCTTAGACTTTTGTTTTAAATGTTAGTTTTATAATCTTTGCATTGTTTGAATTGTTAAATTTTTTACGTGAAAGGTTTTATTAATATAACTTAATTTTAAATTTTTGCTTTGGATTATTGCAAAATGTAATTTACATACGTGATTTATATTTTTTGTTATTATCTGCACTTATCCTTTAATATATATTTAATTATTTGCCCTTTTTATTTTAAGTTTTGATGTAATAGGCTATATAATTAAATTACGTTACTTCTGCAAGCAGTGGCGTAACTAGTAACAGCTGATTGTTGTCTACACGTTGTAAATAAATAGTCAGCTCTTTTCACTATTGCATTAATTTATAATGTTTATAATGTATTTATGTTAATAAATTAGTACTTTAAGTAAAAGTAGTAGTTTCATTTTAATTAATTCTTTTATTAGGAAATAATTATTTTTGGGTTTGTATATATTCATTTTGTGTTTGTATTTTCCCAAATATGTATTTTGTGATTATTTGTATCTTTTTGATTATGTATTTAATATATAAGATTTTTCCAAAATTTGTTATTCACTAGTGTACATATCTGGTTTTCAAACTTTATTGTTTTACTCAAAATACTTTTTAATTTAAACATTTACTTTATTTATTAAATTTTTTTAATGTAATACTACTTTAATAAAAAGTATAATATATTATCTTGTTGTTTAATTATTTTCCATATGTTTCACCACTCACAGCACTAAAACCTTTGGAAGTAGCCCTAAAAAGTTAAAAGACCTACATATAAAATACCTTCACCTTCAAATCGTCTAGGTGCGATTACTTAAATTAATACACGGTATGAGTATACGAGGTGAGTAACCATCGAAATTATTAAAATACAACAGTTATTGAGTTGAATTTTTATTCTACCAAATAAGTAAAATCATACAATTGTGCCTTATTTACTTGAAATGAAATTTCCATTTTATTAACCTTTACATTGAAATGAACCTTTACCTTTATTTTGAACTTACAAACTTTTAAATACTAAAAGCTGATTTTTCTCTACACGCAAGATGTGGTTCTAAATTACTGTACAGAGAATAATAGACATGTAACTGTGTAATTAAAATGAATATTTTGTTTTCGTAGTGTCCATCAATCAATGAATTTTAACGATGAAGGATTTGCGAGGACCGGTCAAAAAGTATAACACAAATTTTAAATTATTTCTGCCGACGTTTCAACAATATTTAATGGCATCATCATCCAAAAATTTAAACACCTAAACACTACATCTACTCAAAATTGGATGCAATAGTGTACAGTGTGTGGAGAAACGTTTATGTTACTACGATAATAAAATATACGTACTATTATTTAAAAATAATAAAATGAATTAAAGTGGAACTCAAACAATATTTAAATTTACTCAAGATGGTATTAAAAGTGTACGTATTAAAAAAGTAAAAGAAACTTCTCTTCTTCTTTACGATTGGCAAATTACTTATCTCTCACAGACGTAGACTGAATTTCCTTTATACGACACAAAAACGGTAGAGCTCCACATTGCTTCATAGATTTAAAAATTTAGTTATTTCTTTACTCATTGTTCGAAAACGAATCAGCTAATTGAGCAGATTACAGGGAAAAATAAAATTTGGGTAAGATCATTTTCTTACGAAGTAAACAGGTGTTACAAATAGTTTACTCTTATACGCAAAAACGTAAACTCAGGCACGCTACGTAGCGTAAATAAATGTTGTCTAATATCTGACGCATGTGAATGCACCCAAAGCGCTCCTCTTTAAGTGTTTGTTGAATTGTTACAAACAGATTACTCAAGTAGAATGTGTAGTCTAACACAACGAATGATAAACAAACAACGCACACTACCTTGGACAGGCACATGTACGCTTCAACGTACATTGCGACAGCGGAAACCAGCTGCCAGCTGAGTTATCTCTGACGTCATAAGCCAGTGACGTCATTTGATCAACTCAGACTGGTGATCAACTCAGACCTTTACAACCGTTTCACTTCCGTCACTACAGGGAGCGTATATAAGCGTTTGTGTTTGTGTCTCTCTAATCTCGATTTATTTTCTGGATATATTTACATACCGCTACTATTTTTATCACTTGGTTTGTTTTCTATTTTTTTGTTATAATAATTTTATGTTAATTCTATTCACATACTTGAGTTTCCCATGACTGTTCAATGACTGTAATGAGCCATTCTCCTATTTTATGGGATATTATATATTTATATATATTTATATTTCCTACAAGAGCTATAATTTTCTTTTTTCAGTTTCATTTATCTTTTTGAAAATTTTTATTCCACTGCTTTCCAGTTATTTCAATTTTCTCTCAATACCTATTACAAAAACTATACTACAAGACACCGAATACGAATCGGCTTCAAGTTGCACTGTTATTTTTTAACAAGTTTATTTGTGTAACTTTTACAATATTATCAATTCTTTCTTGCAAACAACTCAAAATATTAAAATTTATTGTTCTCCTTTAGTTCATGTTTATTTCATGCTCTAATCTTTATTTCTTTTCGTCTCAGCGTGCTTATTCTTTATTTTTATATAATTAACATTATTTATTTTCTTCTTCTTCTTCTTCTTCTTCTTCTTCTTCTTCTTCTTCTTCTTCTTCTTCTTCTTCTTCTTCTTTACTACCTACTGGCTTGGGCTATAGCCCGTTCCGACTTTGAGTTTTATTCTTCAATAGTCGTCTTATTGTTCCACAGGTATAACTAAATTTATTTAACTTTCTCTCGATATCGCTATCCTTCCTAAATGAGATGTCACATCCCATCATTGCACCTGGTCCTCCACATTGCGGGTTGTGCGAGGGGCTGGTAACCCTTCAATGTAAAATTTAATTTACTCGAGTACTTCAACAGAGGAAAAAACGGCTACATATTTATTTTCTAAAAAATAAATTTACTAGCCAAAAGTTAACAAAATAAATTACAACAAACTTTATTATTTTATTTGTTAACACCGAAAACTAGGTACTGTTTGCAGTACGACCAGTGATTGCTACGTACAGCATATCATGATTACGTTAATACATTTCCGCTACAAAGCCAGATTACGCCGACCGCAGATTGTATAAATACAGATTACATGATTCTACCGCGACCACTAGGTAATGCATTTACGAATTGAATACGCTCAGCTTTGTAATAATTAAATCGAAAAAACGATACCTCTCTGAAAACACCATGTAGGCCTATACATGTCTATTTAGCGCACAGAACATTGCCTTTTTCCGTGCGCTATCTTTCCACCCTAAAATAGTAGGCCTACTTAATTTAGTTAAAAATAATTACAATCTATATCTATAAAAATGAATGTTTGTTTCTTTCTTTCTTTCTTTGTCCCGTATGCGTTCCTATACCATTCATCCGATTGCGATGAAACTTCGGTGAGTTGTTGTGCGCACGCCCGCGAAGGTTTATGAATTTTTTTCGGTGGGGCCCTATGGGGGGTTCTTGGGGTCTTCCACATCTCCTCCTAAACCACTGGACCGATTTCAACCAAACTTGGCACAAATATTTTATGCAACGGGAGAACCAACATAGGGTAGGTGTTTTTTCGATGGGGTCCTTTGGGGGGGGGGTCCTTTGGGGTCTTCCACATCTCCTCCTAAACCACTGGACCGATTTCAACCAAACTTGGCACAAATATTTTACGCAACGGGAGAACCAACATAGGGTATGTGTTTTTTTCGACGGGGTCCATTGGGGGGTCCTTTGGGGTCTTCCACATCTCCTCCTAAACCACTGGACCGATTTCAACCAAACTTGGCACAAATATTTTACGCAACGGGAGAACCAACATAGGATATGTGTTTTTTCGATATGATCCTTCGGGGGGTCCTTTTGGGGGTCCTTTGCGGTCTTTCACATCTCCTCCTAAACCAATGGACCGATTTCAACCAAACTTGGCACAAATATTTTACGCAAAGGGAGAACCAACATAGGATAGGTGTTTTTTCAATGGGGTTCTTTTGGGGGTTCTTTGGGGTCTTCCACATCTCCTCCTAAACCACTGGACCGATTTCAACCAAACTTGGCACAAATATTTTACGCAACGGGAGAACCAACATAGAATAGGTGTTTTTTCGATGGGGTCCTTTGGGGGGTCCTTTGGGGTCTTCCACATCTTCTCCTAAACCACTGGACCGATTTCAACCAAACTTGGCACAAATATTTTACGCAACGGGGGAACCAACATAGGATAGGTGTTTTTCCGACGGGGTTCTTTGGGGGGTCCTTTGGGGTCTTCCACATCTTCTCCTAAACCACTGGACCGATTTCAACCAAACTTGGCACAAATATTTTACGCAAAGGGAGAACCAACATAGGATGGTGTTTTTTCGATGGGGTCCTTTGGGGTCTTCCACATCTTCTCCTAAACCACTGGACCGATTTCAACCAAACTTGGCACAAATATTTTACGCAACGGGAGAACCAACATAGGATATGTGTTTTTTCGATATGATACTTCGGGAGATCCTTTGGGGTCTTCCACATCTCCTCCTAAACCACTGGACCGATTTCAACCAAACTTGGCACAAATATTTTACGCAAAGGGAGAACCAACATAGGATAGGTGTTTTTTCGATGGGGTTCTTTTGGGGGTTCTTTGGGGTCTTCCACATCTCCTCCTAAACCACTGGACCGATTTCAACCAAACTTGGCACAAATATTTTACGCAACGGGAGAACCAACATAGGACAGGTGTTTTTTCGATACGATCCTCTGGGGGGTCCTTTGGAGTCTTAAAAAACTAACTTATTAGATCTGGTTACTATGGCAACCCAATGGAATAGATTCTGTTCTAAATATATTATCGCATTAAATTGAAGACCACGCGAACGAAGTCTTTATATATTATATATATACAAACACTTTCTTTCTTTGAGTGGCATTGCAACGCATGCCGGGTACTCGCTAGCATTTAATAAAGTAGAATAAACTCATCTAATATCGCACTATGTTACATTCAGAATTATGAAAATTTTAAATTTCAGCCTAAATTTTTTAATTATTTATTATTTATTTTCTGGCTGTATCTGTAATTAATATAATGACGCCGTCTATTTTCCATTCGTAATAAAATATGCTACTAAATGTTCCTTAGTAACGGTAAACAACGCTTGCGTGTTGTGAATATTTTTGAATTTTTATTTGTAATATAGGAATTTTAAATATTAAATATTAATATTAAATAATATAATGTTTCAAAATAAAGGTTTCTAATAATGTGTAGATTTCTTGTCTTGTTATCAGAGAGGTATAATGAAAAATATCGTTCATTACACGTCCATAAATTCTTTTCCCGTATCGGCTTCGCCTCACACAGGAATTTGTCATGCGCGCACGGGGAAAGCCTATTTTCTGAACTTCTTATGAAATATACTATTACTGCATTCATATTAATGTTTAATATCGTCAAAATATGCCCCACTAATTTTTTTTTCGTTTGTCGTCGTCATTATCATCATGGTACGCCACATTACCGCCAAAGAGAACCAATTCACATTTAACGATGTGCAGCGATGTGATGTGGGAGGGATGCTTTGTGTGACAGTACTATGACTGCAAAGTGACGTATTTCTAAACGGCGTCTGGTGTGAATTTCTTACTGTCGGCACGTAGAAAACCCACAATACGTATCACACAGAGGGAAATCAACAAAAACAGAATATTAAGTTTTATTTACAGTACCAAGCCACTTGTATGACAATCAAATAAACTACGTTACTCACCGTCAGAGGCTTAATTCTTATACATGCGATGTTATACTATACTCAACATGTTTCGGGACAGCTTGTCCCATCTTCAGGAGTAAAACACATACTCTTCAACCTCAATTGAGGATGAATCGTCAAACATTATAAAATATTAAAATCCAAAACACACATTGAATAAATTAATGAAACTACAACATTAAGCGCACGTGTAGGCTCCAAGGTGCACACTTCACTCCGGCTGAACGCGCACTAAGTAAATCTCTCATCGCTCGAAAGATGTCGCAGTGCAGTATCATATAAAACATTCGACTTAAAGTTTAGTTGATCGTTAAAGCAAATGCCCTGGTGTCACTATTATTATAAGCTTTGTAAATCTCGAATTCTTCGAGAGCGTTCATATACTGTCCCTTATTGCAAATATGGAGGGGGACTAAGTTAGTCTTAAAATCAGTATAGCCGTGATTTTCATCGACAAGATGTTTAGCAAAACTAGATTTCATGTTTTCAAGGGCACGATAACTGCTGGGTGGCCTATGTTCAACGAACCTTTTTATAAAAACCACGGCCGGTCTGTCCCAAATAAAACGCGTCGCAATCATCGCACATCAATTTGTATACCCCCGTTTTCTTCTCGAGGGCTGTAGGTTCATGAGTGCGCAAGATATTTAAAATGTTATTAGTTGTTCTATAGGCAGCGATAAGATTGCCATTATTTTTCAGAATAGGTGCTACAATCTTGGGCATAAGGTCTGTGTAAGGAGTCAGGACATATTTATGCGTTCCCTCCCTAGGTGTTCCACGTGTGTTAGTATCCTTATGTTTCTTACGTTTTCTAAGGATGCTGTCTATCAATGATTCCTTGTAACCGTTAGAGGACGCGATGTGTTTAATGATATTCAACTCGTTGTAGTAATCATGCAAGCTAAGGGGTACTGACAAGAGACGGCTGATCATACTATGAAAGCCGGCCATCTTATGAGTCACCGGATGATGGGATGTAGCATGAATAACGGTATCAGTAGCAGTAGGCTTCCTGTATATACCAAACTGAATCTTATTTCCATGCCTACTGACAGTAAGATCCAAGAAGTTTAATTTACCGTTATCTTCGATTTCTAGTGTAAATTTCATATTGTCATTGATGCTATTCAAATAATTGTGTAAAATGACAATCTGACGGTGTGTGCCATTGTAAATCATAAAAATATCGTCAACGTAACGTCCATAAAACACCTAGATTCAAATCTATTGTTAGAAAATATAAAAGAATTTTCAAAATAATTTAAGTAGACGTCGGCCAAAAGGCCTGATAATGGGGATCCCTTTGCCAAACCATCGAGTTGGCTGTAGAATTCCTTGTTATGTGTAAAGTAATTTTGATTGAGAAGTAAGTCTAAAAGGTCCATCAACTCCATAATACATTCAGCGCTGAATTTTTTCGCGTTAACAAGGTTATCCCTAAGGACCCTGAGGGTGTCAATAACTGGAACATTAGTGTATAGGTTGACGATGTCAAACGAAGCCAACTTGTAGTGAGGCTCAATTGTTAAATCTTTTATTTTATTAATGAAATCTGTGTTGTTAGCAACGCTACGATTATCGGTCAGGCACAAATTTTGTTTAAGTACACTTACCAGTTTTTTGGCGTTTTGTATCCCGGTGCAGTGGTGAAGTTGACTAACGGTCTTATTGGAAAGCCAACCTTGTGGATTTTCGGTAACCCTGTCAATACCGGTGCTCTAGAGTTGATAGGTTTTAAAGACCTCCTAGTGCGCTCATCAAATACACATACACATCATCAAGTACACATTTGTTCAAATTCTGGTTTAGTTTTTAGACATATATAATGTCCAAAAATGGACATTAAAAAGTATTTAATGTCCAAAAACAGAATGGTGTTCAACAATTGAATCGGTCATTTAAGAAAACGCTCAACTCCAATAAAAAAAATAGTTTTTTTTCAATTTCTGTCCTCATGATAAGTAGATTCATCATTCTGTACTACAAGGACTCAATTCCGTCTCGTAAAATACAAATCGCAATATGTTTTGAATAGCATTAATTATTGAAATGGCTCAGTTCCAGGAGTGGCGCTCTTTCAAAAGTGTACTTGCCTGCCGTCTGGTGGTAGTTTTGAGAACCTGAACAGTACACAAGTACACATTGTTATACTAATAAAAAGTGGAGCCTGTTGACGATGTTAACGTTCACTTAGAAAAAAAGAAACGAAATACGAGTTTAAAATCGTAAAAAGTACAAGTCTGAAACTTTTTAAAAAACTAGAATGATTTGTGTTAATACACTAACTGCCGCAGCTGCTGCTGAAATAATGGTTCATAAGAGCAGAGGTAAGAAACCTTTTTACTAGCATGCAGCTGAGTAAAGGGACCAACCAAAAAAATAAAAATGTACTCTCACTATGTACTTTCGCTTTCTAAAAATGTACCTCTTCCATGAGTACCTGTACAAGATGTATTTTATTTCCGATAATTGTGTGGATCAGTGTTTTCAACATTTGCAATCTTGGTTCTGGGCAGTCCATTTATATCACGAAGGAATAGTAAAGAAGGGCGCCAATGGCGTATGTTCGTTTATTTCATATTTCACTTAAAATCATGTATCCGATAACGTAAAAGAACTTCAAATATATTCCGATGGATGTGTTAGACAAAATCGGAATTTTGTGTATGATGCGTTAGTTAAAACTGGTACGTTCGAAACTATACATCATTTTTTCGCTCTTAAAGGACGTTCGTTCAATCCTTTCGGCATAGACTTCGGTTTGATTAAAAGGCTCATGCGAAAGCAGGATATGATATATTGTGTGAAAAAATATATTTAAATTACTGTGTAAGTTGCAAAAAATGCCAGACTTATTGTATCAACGGTAGACAGTGATGAAGTCGTTGTTGTTGTTAAATGATAGCCTAACATTTATGAGAAAATTGTTGTAGCAACTGAAACTATCAAGAGACCACGCGACGACATTAAAAACCTACCTTTTTTAATCATACATATTCTTATTGCTATCCAAGTCACTTCGTTATTTATAAATTAATAAGGTACCTTAGATCCGTCGTGTGACTTCGTTTTTTATTTAAAATAACGCGTTTCGGAACATATGTTCCATCTTCAGATTAATTCACTCAGTTGAGGTCGTTAAATGTTAAAATCACATTACGTTTAACACTTAAAACATTACTTTGGATGTGTGTAAGTTCCAAAACGCGTTATTTTAAATAAAAATCGAAGTCACATGACGGATATAAGGTAATTTATTAATTTTTTAATCAATTTGAATACTTCACGAGGGGCCCTGTACTGGTTGGTTGGTTTAGATAACTGACCTTAGATAACAACCACAACCTCAGAATTAAAAAAAAAAAAAATTGCAGTTTTTGAAATCAGTTTATTTCAAACCATCAGAACGATACAGGTTTATTATTATTATTATTTCAACTTCAAATTCTGCCTAGATGAACGAAATGTTTGAAAGTTACTGTGCTGTATACCAAATGCGTTTGTAATTCAGATCTTAAAAAATGACTTGAAAAGTCCATTGGACCCATGGTGACTGGAGCAAACTTATTGAGCATAGGCGTACTTTAAATAAATTTAGCACTGATGCTAAGAAGTATTTAGGGAAGTTTTATAAAATATTACGTGTTTATGCCATATTGACTTTTTAAAATTAGCCTCTTACATAGTATGATTAGAATTTCACTTTTTAAAATAATGTTACGACGGTCTCCTTGATCGTCGTGTGGTACAGTGGAAAACAAAATACAAGACACCAATTGAGTCACTAATCACCAGCTTTAATTGTCACAGTTAAACAGTTCGTAATTAACAACACTGTCTCTTACAACAAATCAAATAAAAATTGTTCACACGCAAATAAATGTCAACTAATATTAAAACACAATTGTATTACAATATACCGCCCGATTATAAAACACAGCGCTTCACTAATATCCACTTGAACGCACACAGTAATATTGCTTGTATTCGCCCGACAATAACTGAAAACTAAGTAGCAGGTATGGGCTATTTATAGTCTACTGTGTTCCATAACAGCGCGACCTTCGCAGAAACACGCACCGTTGGGCTAATTGAGATGCTTCCAGAACGACACCAACGAACGTACGAGACGTGCCGCATTACGTAATACTGCCTCACATGTCAAGTGTCACGTAGGCATTACAGCTGCGGGAACGTTCTCCAATGTATCAGAACGTTACGTAATGGCGTAACACGTTTTCTGCATTACGTGACAATAACTTAGATTTATAGCTTGCATTTTAAGATTTGAAACCTTTGTATATAAAACGTGACATTTTATTAAACTTCAATTCTTTTTCTAATTTCCGGTTTCAAATTTTTGGAATTGTTGGTAAGATAATTATTGACAAAACTCATATTGAGTTATTCACACAATTTCTGCCCGCAATTTGAATTAAACTTCTGCCACATTGTGTATTGTATACGTTTGTGTCATCAATGTGTTTTCAGATAACATGACAAATCCTAAGTGAAAACTTTGTAAACAGACTGAAATGAAAAAAAATTATGTTGCAGACTTCAAACACAGGAATATTTCCACGTGCGTAATCAAACGTTGTGCAGCTCTATGCGAAATGTTGCTCCTTTTATATGTATACTCTCTCCAGGCAGACCCGGAAGCGGTAAATATTGTAGAATTGTTAATTGGCGTTTTTCATAAGCTAGTTATATTCAGCAGTTACGTAACTGGGTTCATACAACCTGGAATTTTTAATTGAGACGATCCATGTGTTTAATTAACTGATGTACGTTCTGTTCGTACATTCGCACGTCGAATAGCTTTGTTAGTCGAATTATCAGACGCGGGACTGCCGCGCTTTCGTTACCCGTGTCTTTTATTCGAAATGTTATTGTGGCCTGGTTCAAAAGAGAGAGTCTATTCGAAAGGGAGAGTCTACCCCTACGAAGCTCTTCTGTATTCACATTATAAATTTAAATTTTGTTATCCTTAGCTACCATTCTACCAGTCGGCACTACAGCCCTTGGTGATTTTTGTTGGTCTCCTCACCCGGGCATTCTTATCCTTAATCTTCTCTCCCCCTCTCCTCACATTCTTTGTCTTGAATTCGTCCAACTCACATTCCATAAATCGCATTCGCACCTTTCCCTCTTCTTAGATGAAAAGCCTTTTATAATTTTCGTAGGCATACAAGTGTCATCTCTTTCACACGACCCAGTCACTGTAGCCTTTGAGCTTTTACAAATCTCATTATACATCCTTTCACTCTACTAATTAACCTAGTTTCCCATTATACGACTTCCCCAGTTACTATTCTTATTAATTAGTCCAGAGGATTTTATTCAAAATTTTCTTAACATATTTAAACGAATGGAACCGCCTAGAACAGCCGAGAACGTCTTCCACCCGCCTCCCCCCCGTAGCCGTGCACGTGTTGGCTCAGTCAAGTACGTTCCAGAGTACTCTCGATAACACTTGAATTAGCAGTGCTGGCACACCACATTGAGGATAGAAAGTTTCTAGAATACGTGCGCTACCTATAAAAAGCCATAACAGCCGGCTTTTCAGTTAGTTGTGTTGAGCGATTTCTTTAGCGCGGATCGAGTGGATGTTGAAGTATTGTAGCGAAGTGTTATTGTGTTATAATTAGTGCGGATTTCGTTATAGTTGACATTATTATTGCGTGTGGATAAATTTAACTTGGATTATTGTACGAGTTGATTATAAACTGTATTTGTGATTAATTAAAGCTGGTGATTAGTCACGTAATTGGTGTCTTGTATTTTGTTTTCCACTGTACCATACGACGATCAGGAGACCGTCGTGACAATATATTGGTCACTTTTGGCCAATGTCTACAGAGGCCACATGCCATATTTAGGTCTAGAAATTGGTAGTTTTGAAGCTCTGGTTAATATTTTGCTTTAAAAGCATTCTGATATTTGCAAAGTAAGCCCTACTTCTTGTCTGTAATCTTTTCATAATCGCACTGCTTATTCTGCTCTACTCATCAATAACGTTTTCTTAATACTTGAAGTTAATTGCTTCTTGAAAGCTTTTATTTCATATCTTTATATCTTGCAATTACCTTCTAATGTTCTTCTTCTTCTCCTCCTCTTCAAGGATTAGGTTGTATAAACCTGTTCCGGCACCCATCTCATCTTCGGACGACCAACGTTTCTTCCACCAATGGCTTTATAGTTAAGTGACGCTATCGGCAATCAATCCTCTATCATCCTTTGCAGATGATCTCACCATTGTCTTCTGTAAATTGAAATAATTTTATTTATGTTCTTTACTTCGAGTTCTGCTCTGGTATCTTCATTCCTTATTCTATTTTGCAATGTATAATTTAAAGCATTTTGAAGAAACTGCATTTCAGCACTCTGAATCTTGCCGCTTTCCTTTTTTGTCATGACCCACGCCTCACTCGCATAAATCAACGTGGCCATTGCAATTATCTTATAAAATTTAATTGTTGTGGTGTGCCTTGTTTTATTTCTAAGTTTTGTATGAACCGTACCACAAATATTACTAAATTTATTTTTCTTCTCTCTTATATCATATTCAGATTCATAGCTGACTGCACAGCCAACATATTTAAACGGCTCACTTGTTCTGAAGTGCTGGATTATAGCTATCTTAGTCCTCACTGGATATTTAATTTTATAGCCCATCCTTCGATGTTGACTGACCGTATTGTTAGTTTTTCTGTGACTAACAGTTAACGCGATTTCGTATGTTTATTTTATGTTTTGTCACACACACACACACACACACACACACACACACACACACACACACAATCTTATCTTATTTATGAAAAAACTTACTTTTAATATCGCAATTTCACATAAAGCTTTCGCGAACCGATTCTGGTTTTTTGAATCTTGCAACACAAGAGTCCCGCACAGATGTTATCTGTCCGGCTTTACAATAGTTTTCTGCCCTCCGTACCAACTGTAACTAATTTTACCTGCTAAGTGCAGTGATAATTTACGAATAGATGAAAGTATGAAAATTTGTAGATCGCGTGTATTTGTGGAATATTATTTGGAAACTCCTTTATTCACTGATGTGAATTTTTCAGTCGGTCTGCAATATATGTTATGTAGGATATATTATGTCCAAGCAATACGGTATAAATAGAAATTCCCATGGGAGTAAGATATAATGAATTATTACTGTTTAAACGTCACTGCAAATAAATTATTTGCCTCAAAAGTTATTTTAGGGTACACGGTTACACGAGCTTTTCTTTGCAGTCGTGCATGCGCGTGGAGTTTAGAAAAACGCACAGTGGTGACATGTGCGTTTTTTTCGTACGTGCATCCCTACAGCTCTGTATAAAAAGGTTAAATGTTTATATAAAGGTTAAAACGCAACTTCACAGAAACGTCCGTGTTTAGATTAAAGAAAACATTGGTTATCAGTAGTAAATAAATCTTTATTAAGAACATTTTTTTCATTACATATTTTTTATAAACGTGTCAACAACACCATGGAGACCAAAATTAATTACTATAGTAACAAGTAAATAAGCAAATGCTATAAATAGCGGAATCTTTGACCAGTCTGTGTGGACCACCCTCGTGCGTGTTAAAAGCGGAACTAAAAACGCAGCAGGAGTTGACGACCCGTACGTTTTTCCCACGTCCGTGTGACCAGTTTTATTGCCGCCTGTGTGTTAAATTCAATGCGTTTCCCAACCGTACGCGACGGCCGGGAAAAAATGCTCGTGTAACCGTACCCTTAAAGTACCTTGCATTTATGCGTGTTTACACACATACAGCCATGTGCCTTATAGTACATGTACACACATGTACAAACCGATTCTAAGTGTGTGTGTGTGTGTGTGTGTGTGTGTGTGTGTGTGTGTGTGTGTGTGTGTGTGTGTGTGTGTGTGTGTGTGTGTGTGTGTGTGTGTGTGTGTGTGTGTGTGAGATTAAACAATTCTGCTACACACCAATTTACTGTACTAGACAAAAGCAGGAAAATAATAAGTTAAAAACGATTAATTAATGTATAAAAAAATGCACACATTGATATAATTTTACAAGGTTTAACCAATCTACAATACTTAACTAGTACGCGCCCTAAGCCGCAGAATTCGGTAGCTATTTTGGACGGAATACATTTATTATTGGATAATTTTGATAGCCTATTAGATAATTTTTCAATTATCAGGAAAATTATGAAAATCCCGATTACCTTACTTTATTTTGTTCAGCACAGTAACAATTTAGAGCAATAATTCGTACAATATAAGATAAAAATCGGATTGTTAAACAATCGGATTTGTGTTAAACTTCTCTTTAATCTGATACTCTCAAATTTTCAAATTTTTGATCCAATTGTTTGGCTCTGAGGACAAACAGTTTGAAAACTCAAAAACTGTAACTGTATTCAGATTTTGGTAAAAATTCTTTTTAAATTATTTTCATGGAATTTGCTATTTTATAAATCTTTTGCCCCAATTTTTGGGTCCTAGCGTCCAAAAATTTTGAAATTTTCAAATCGTAACGTAACATTCAGATTTTACTTAAAATTCCTTTTTTATAATTTGATATACCATACGAATTTTTGCTATTTTACAAAAATTTTCACACACTTTTTGGCCTACGCATCCAAGAATATAATTACTTAAAGAAGAACACTAAATTCTTATTTTGATTAAAATTTCCTCAAGTCTATACCCCTCATATACTTTTGCGATTGTTTTCCTTACATTTTTGCCTCCCCCCGCTCTATTTTTTGGGGTTCATTCTAGAAAACAATAGGATTTTTTAGGGTAAAAGTATGGACTCACACGTCGAGTTTTACGAAAATCGGTTGATGCGTTCAAAAGTTATCGTGAGACATGCCCTAAAAAGATAAGTAGATAGACAGAGAAATGCCAAACGATCGAGTTAAAACTGAGAACTCGCTTCACTCGTTCAATAACATAAAAAAACTATTAAAATATATGTATCAATACATAGTATGTAACATTTTTATCACTTATTTTTACTCTTTTCCAGCTCTAAATACTTCTTTGCGCTTTCAGACACGTGCTTGTGTTGTATTTCACTAAAATTTTCCCTTTCTCAATGTTTAAATTAAAAGACATTCAACATCCGTTTACTGAAGAGTCTTGAAGAGTCTTTTGACTTTGCACTTGTTCTTTACTCACTGAAATGTCGCGCAGAGAAGGAACACTGGAACCGCTGTTCTCACTTTGCACAAAAATCACCGCTCACTTTAGTGTATTTACAATTATTGAGTAAAAACCAGTTAAATCACTTTGAAAACGCTGTGTGTAAGTCGCACGCAGAAAAATATTATATGTATTTACTTTTTCTCTCAAATTGAAAAAGACTTTTTTTCCGAAAAGCAAAAAACTAAATTGAAGTGAACAAATAGCGGCTTGTTTACCAGTTTGTTATTAAAAATAATTCAAAAAATTGTCTAGCGTAAAAAACGTTTACACTAATTCTCACTCTACGGCAGCGCTTTTGGCCAACACAGATTTTAACAGCGTTATTAATTTTCCTCAACCGGCGATCGGTTTATCGTAATTCGATTAAAATGTGTTCAAACAATAACTTTGTCAGTCAGCTCTGTGTGTACACGGATATCACGTGTGACAGAGTTATATTAGTGGTCGGAAAGTTTCATAGCCGCTATAATAGAATTATCGTCGACTTTTTTATATCAGTGCAAAATACATAGTTTATAATTAATTGAGCACACTTTTTATAGCCAGTACAAAAATTCTGATGCACAACTAATTCAAACAAAACGGAATCCAATAAAATGAATTCACTTTTACGCTTTCTTATTTGACACGTTTCTGTCCGGGTTAAATCTTTTAATAAATACATCATTCATTTCCAAACGTCCAATTGTCTCCACACTTTACATACTTATGTATTTACATTGACAATACAAGATTCAATGGCGATCCGGTGGGTACGACCTACAGCGGATCGAGCCACCACAGAAGGTCGAAATTGGCAAACTGGACATAACTGTTGTAACGTCACAGAACGTTCCATAAAAGAAATCATTTACATAGTAAGTTATCATAAGAGGAAAGTGAGGTGAACAGTATCGAACCCAAGTAGTCCTAAAAAATTGTGTAATTTTGTATAATAATTATTTCTACTAACATGAAAAACGACCAGACTTTGACTAAGACACAAACCCCATATATATTATTAAAGTGAATAACAGTGAAAAAACCATAAGACACTATAAGAGAGACAAATAATGTCAGAATCAACCAAAATAAAGTCATTAATTATTAAGTTTTATAACTCTGAATAGAGTATTAAGAATTATTTTTTGTGAATAAATGGAAATGATCCATTATTATATTATGTAATGTAAATAAAATAAATGTATTAAATGATTTAAATACATTATTAGAAAGAGTTTAAGTTATGACAAAAAAATATTAATGTGTTGGATTTGAGACCATACACCAAGATTTCATGAAAAAATTAATTATTATCAGATTTAAATAAAAACTATATGTAAGTGTCAAGCAGACAAAAGCGAACAATTTATCTTAAATAAAGAAAGCTGTCAAATGAATAAAAAGCAGCCAAAATAGCCAAAAACAGTACTAACTAAAAACATGTGATAGGCATATAATATTGTATAATTTATTGATTTAATGTTGCCAAAATGCAACCAAATTGCATTAGAAAGTTGAAATATGATATAGAGCGACTATACTAATATATTTGACTAACTATAACATTGTAATAGTCAAGTTATCAAAATGTTTACCTATACCATGTATGGCTGAAGCCAATCATCCAGTACAAAAATAATCATATTTGACTAAATAATTACAAAATGCTAACAAAAATAAAATAGCATGGTATAATACTTCAATATACCTTAAAAAGGAACAAACTCAGTTGAAAATAAAGTCAATTATAAAAGAACTTAGCTTATAAGAGTGAGATTTGTCACACTATGAAAAAAGGACATCTCAAGACCAATCAATGATGCTATGTCATCCTGTAATGATAATAATATATGTACAGAGTAACCAGGTATCACAAAAGATAGACAAAGTAATAAACTCTGTGTGTACACTAGTGAAATACTACATATATTAAAGAAAGTGACCAATTATTGTGTTATAACATTAACAAGAATCTAGGCCATGAGCAGAGGCCATATAAAACTGTATTTATTTGTGTTTTATCTATGTTAAAATTTGTTTATTTTGTTATAGGAAGGTAGTAATGTTGGATGTTCAGATTGTGGAAGAGACACAATGCTTTCACAACAATTTTTTGTTATAAAAATTGAATTTTCATGACAACAACCCAAGGTGGGAGTTGTTTATTGTGTTGTTTATTAGACTTAAGTTAATTAAAAACCAATCATAATTAGTATCGCTAGATTCAGTTTAAAACAGAGAATCTAAATGTAATAATGGCATACAAATTGTGAGTACTAATGTAAAACTGTTTGATAAATACCAGTGTAATTTTTGAAATATCCTTAGTATGAAGAATAAGAAATTCGTTCTAAAAGCTTCTACGGAAGTGAAAATTGTTCCATGACATTCCATTTCGTTTATTCTCGAACATTCTAGAAAGAATTTTACACAAATATACCGGAAGTCGATGAAAACAGTCAACCTGAATTAGTATAAAAGAGAGACCAAATTCGACCCAAAAACACTTGAAACTTGAACTCCAGAACTGATGCATCACCCACGACACTGATCAACGCAGCTAAGGCGAAACCGAGAGGCGAGAAATCGACAAGACCCGAAGAAAGGCTTTTCCCGTACATAGACATACCGACTGACTTAACCTCAACGAGAATCTACGCCAAAAGTGTCGCTGAAATAGGGCAGTGATACGGCAAATTTTAATAGAAATCACGCAGCCAGAACGTCCACGGCCCAGGAGGGACCAAAAATTTAAATAGAGAACGAATTCTGCTGTGTTCCCATTGACTGACTAACTTGACAATAATCCCCTTCACGTAAACAAACAATACACAAAGCCTTTCTCGTCAACATGGGAATCAGCGCTGCGGTGGCCGATTTCTGAATCAACGCTAAACAGATGATTCGTAGTGGCGGCGTTTGAACGATATTCTACTGCCAAACGTTTTGACAAAAAGTGCGGAAATAGTATACGATCGCAACTTTGACTTAAAATAGATTCAGTGCCCACAAGAAGAGGCGAGATTGAAAAACTACCCGAGAGGAGTGTCCTGTGCGAGATTAACTATTCATTGGAACGTGAGTTACCGAAATTAAAGTCAAATTTTATTACCTGGTTACATTTATCACACAGTTGTACTTCACACGCCACATACACACCTTCAAATCACTTAATTTTTATTGTAAGGCATCTAATTGATATGTCTTGGTAGTTCAAAGAAGTCACGTCCTGAGAGTAAAGATTTTTTCACATATTAAACTCATGCTTTTCAACTGAGTAAAAAATTTTTAAAACACTAGCCAATACTTGATTGGATATATCTAAAATTGTCAATAGTAACAATAATAACTTGTGAATTTTGTATTAACTCTGCAATTGTATAATTTTTTATACGAATGTTAGTCCTTCAGACGATTTGTTTGTTTTTGAAGAACCATTAAAATTACCTGATTTCTTTCAAGCTAAACTGACTTGTTTATATTTTTTCATAAAAGTAAGATTTAGAAAATTTTAATTACTTTAATAATCACATTTATTTCTTGGAACAAACGATTCCAAGTGGCGCCCACAAAAAAACATAGTATTAAGTTGTGTTACAGGACTACATCACCGCAGAGGATCCAGTCAACGGTAAGTAACAAAAAGTGTGCAGAGGTAACGCCCGACAGTTTACAACACAATCACTTACACTATTTTTTTTTGTTATAAATTGACGACTCCAAAGTGAAACTGTTAAAGAAGGAACACGACCGCCCATAATCAATTTAGTCTTTTCGTTATAAATTGGCGCCCAACGTGGGGCTGTTAAAGAAGGAACACGATCACCCACATTTACTCACAAGCTTTTCCTTCTTTTTGTTATAAATTGGCAGCCCAACTAGTGAGGCTTGAAAAAGACGGAACAAGCCCGGCAACTACCAACAGATCAAAATGCCGCAACCAAAGGGAAAAAAGGTGAAGAAGACTGTGGAACCCGAGTTAAGTGTGGAAGACGGAGAGACAGTACAGGTCGAGGAAACGGAACTAGAACCGCCCACACTAGAAAGGGAAGGACCGGTACAAACGGCAGATGAAATAGAGGAGCAAACGGGAGAAGAACCCATACAAATGGTAGAACAGACAGAGAAACGCGAACCAGAAAAAATAACAGGGAGCATTGACGTGAATATATTAATGATGATGATCCAAAAAAGTAATGAGCAAATGCTCCAAAGAATGGACGAAAAAATGAACAAAAATACAGAATCCCTGAAGGAGGATATGAACAAAAATACAGAATCCATGAATAAAAACAGACTGGAAGATAAGGAGAAATTAGACAAAAACATAGAATCTTTAAAGAAGGATATAACCGAGAAAATAGATGACAATGGGAAAAAACTGGAGATATTTCAGGAGGAGAATAAAAAAAGTATAGAGTCCCTGAAAAAAGAAATTAGCATAAAGTACGAAACAGTAAACAAAACGATCAATGATAATAAAATCGATAGTGACAGGAAGGTCGAAAACATGGAGAAACAGTTGGAAAGATTACAGGAGGGAAATAATACCCGTTTCGAAAATATAGAGGAACAAACAGTAGAGACCAAACAAGACGTTAGAAATCTCGAAAACATGGTAAGGCAGAACCAAGACGCCATCATGCAGGAGGTGGGAGAAGTCCAGAAAGACGTTAGCGAGAGGATGCAGAGAACATATGACATCGCTAACAGGCTGGACGAACAAATAAAAACTAACAAAAATAGCATACTGGAAATAGACCAGAGAGAGAAGAACCTGCAGGAAAGATTAGAGGCGCTGAGAGATACACCTGTATTAAATACTCATACGTGTCATGGTGAAAACAGGGAAGTAATCAACTTCCAAAACTACCGACGAAACCCAATGGAATTTTGAGAAAGAATGGAAGAGTTTATTGGGAGAAATAGAGAAACAAGGTGGGACAGGATACGGGAGATGTTAGACGAGACGTTTAAAAACACGAGGGATAACTGGTGGATAGCGGTACGACCCGAAATCACGAATTTAGCAGAGTTTAAACGCCAGTTTAAGGAAAAGTATTGGTCGGAGACTGCACAAAACAGGGTAAGAATGGACATTTTCTATGGCAAATACGATGCGTCCAATGGACAATCCCCGACGTCTTATTTCCTGGGAAAGGTATGTTTAGCACGGAAGTTGATACCGCCGATCCCAGAAGAATGTTTGGTAAGGCAATTAGCTGGACATTACAGTTATGGTATCAAAGATGCCCAATTATACCAACAGCTCAGTAAAATAGCCGATCTGGCCAAATTATTGGAAAATTGTGAATCCACAGGAAGGTTCCAGGATTACCAACCCCCCAATCGTAAGGTAGAATACAATAATAACAATAATGGACCAAACCGGAATGGAGGTGGAAACGGTAACAACCTGAACACAAATAGTCAGAATAACAATACCCCACCAAATAGCCGAAGTGATAACACTCAGGGTCCAAATAACCGCAACTATCCGGGACCAAACAGAGGTAATTACACCGGGAATAATTACGGTAGGAATTTCCACCAGGGAAACAGTTATCACGGAAATAACTATAGGGGAAATAGTTATGGTCAACGTAATGGTTATCGTAACGGGGGAAACCAAGGAGGAGGCGATAGGAGAAACCAAAATGAATATAGGCCCCAGGTAAATTATACAATGGCCAATAACCGACGGCCATATCCACCCAATGTACCCACTTACATGTTTTACCCACAACAGGCGCCAGGTAGCCAGGGTAACACGACGAATAGCCAACCTATTAATGGTAATCCCGAGGTCAGGCAGGAAACACAGACGGGTCAGCAACCCAATGTTCCGGGAGACCGGGCCAATGAGACCGTGGCTCATTTAAACTAAACGCGGCAGTGGAAAAGGAAAACCGCCCTTCACTGAACCAATATTATGGGGTGACAAACTACGAACATAGACAGGACAAAGACGGGACTATATTAAGAATAAATAATTATCTTAAGGATATTAGAGAGGAGTTATTAGAAGAGGGTGACAATATCATTAAAAATAGTAACCAAGGGAATAATAGTATCGTGCAGATAAAAGCAAATATCAATGGCATAGAAGCCATATTACTCATTGACACGGGGTCAAACGTATCACTTATCGATAGTGTTGAGTTAGAGAGGATCAAACAAAATAGTAATTTACCAATACCCACTCTACCTATAAATAACATTATTTTAGTCGGAGCAACGGGGAGGCAAAATAAATCAATAAAGAAACAGGTGTCATTAGAGATGACTAGTAACGGGGTAACAATACCAATTGGGTTATTAGTGGCGAATAATTTACCCATGAGTATCTTAATAGGCTGCGATATACTTAGACCATACAATGCTGTAATAGATTTGGAAGGTAAGGTGATAACTTTAAAAACTAACAAGGGAATTTGGACCAATAATTTAATCGATGTCCAAGGAAATGGTACAGACAATACACATTATCAAGCGATAGTGAACCATTATTATTGTGCCGATCGTCCAATCAATATGCCATTATATCAGGAGGAAAACCCAGAGTTGTGGTTAGAAAAATTAGAAGAAATACGGGATTTCCAAAGGACGAAATCAAGGGGTCTGATCAGCGAAAAACAGGCGGAACAATTAATCGAGGTATACAACAATTATAAACACATATTCTCGAACGCTCCAGGAAAAGCCAGAGATTATCAATGCACCATAAAATTCAAAACTCCGGTGGAATTTAACAGGAAATCGTACCCGATCGCATACTCGCTAAAGAACGAAGTCAGGGAAGAATTAAACAGGATGATTGAGGACGACATAATCGAGTATAGTCATTCGCCCTTTACCAGCCCAATCATAGCGGTGCCAAAAAAGAACGGAAAGGTACGTATATGTCTCGATGCTAGGGAGATCAACAAAATGATTGTTAACGACCGCACATCACCTGGGGAGATAGAGGAGTTATTGAAAAAGTTCCACGGAACCAAATATATAAGCTCATGGGATACGGTATGCGGTTACTGGCAGGTAGAACTCCACCCTGATAGTAGGAAATATATGGCATTCATATTCGAGGGCAGAAACTATCAGTTTAAGCGGTTACCTTTTGGCTTAATAAATTCTGTGGCGGTGTTTGTAAAGATAATGGACAGAATATTGGGGCAGGAAGTACTGAAGTTTACGACAGTATACGTCGACGACCTACTGGTAACTTCAGCGAATTGGGACGACCATTGTAATAGGGTTGAACAGGTGCTAGAGAAATTATCAGAGAATAATATCACCCTCAAATTAGACAAGTCCCAATTCATTGCAAATGAGGTGAAATTTTTAGGTTTTAATTTAACAGAACAAGGGATTACTCCATCTAAAGAGAAGGTAGAGGCCATACAGAAGTTCCCCACCCCAAAGAACAGGAAACAGCTGCAGTCATTTTTAGGAATCTGTAACTATTACAGAAAGTTTCGGTCCAATTACTCAGAACTAACTGCCAGGTTCCAAAAGCAGTTATCAGCTAAAGACAAATGGACTTGGGAGTAGGGGGAAAATAAGGGTTCTGACTCACAAAGGAATGTCGCCTTTCTTAAAAAACATAAAAAACGATAAAAAAACAAGATCAAAGAGATGCCGCCGTTCCCGCGGTCCAAGATTTTTTCCCACGCTCTCCCCACCACCCTGGACCGCGAATTTTCGCGAATATAATTTTTTATATGCAGCCTTTCGCGAGCCTAAATCACTTTCACTTTCTAATTTCCGCGAATATAATTTTTTATATGCAGCCTTTCGCGAGCCTAGATCACTTTCACTTTATACTGGACCACAGCATCCACGACTTTTTCGCTGATCTGTGTCAAGATCCGCGACTTTTTCGCGTATCTGGATCACAGCATCCGCGAATATAATTTTTTATTTTTTTATATGCCGCCTTTCGCGAGCTTAGATCACTTTCACTTTCTATCACTTGATGCATTATAGTGTATATATTAATATATGATCGGGGAGTACCAACCTTGCATGAGTTCAAATTTGTTATAATGTATATTAAATCTATATGATCAGGTTTACCAACCTATGGTGGGGGGGGGGGGTTCCGACTTGATGCATTATAGTGTATATATTAAATATATGATCAGGGTTACCAACCTTGCATGAGTTCAAATTTGTTGTGTGTTATAATGTATATTAAATCTATATGATCAGGTTTAGCAACCTATGGTGGGGGGTTCCGACTTGATGCATTATAGTGTATATATTAAATATATGATTAGGGTTACCAACCTTGCATGAGTTCAAATTTGTTGTGTGTTATAATGTATATTAAATCTATATGATCAGGTTTACCAACCTATGGTGGGGGGTTCCGACTTGATGCATTATAGTGTATATATTAAATATATGATTAGGGTTACCAACCTTGCATGAGTTCAAATTTGTTGTGTGTTATAATGTATATTAAATCTATATGATCAGGTTTACCAACCTATGTATGGGTTCAAACTTGATATGTGTGTGTATTATAGTGTATATTAAAATATATGATCAGGGTTACCAATCCTGCATTATTGTGTGTGTGTGTGTGTGTATAGAACAGATCTGCCAACATTTTTCTTCGGTGGGAAATTCAAACTATATTATAGTAAATTGTTGACGACGACTTCGATATCAACTCTCTCTCCCCTCCTCTCTCTTTGTCTCTAGACACAGTTGTCGATCACGATATAAACTCTCTCTCTCTTTATGTCATCAGTTTTACATAAGCGTCGTGCTACTTATGGATTATTGTAAGTAGCGATACTAAAATGTAATCACCAGGAAATATATATATTTATCACCTACCTCGTTGCATCCTTTTTTGACACATGACAGTCACTGACCACGATTTAGAAATTAATATATCCCTTATTCAAACGATTTGTATGTGTGTACACGAACTTAAATACAGACGATTGTAATTTTAAAAATTCATTTTTTGCATTAAATATATATCGTAAACAATGAAATAATAATATTTCGTCATTGTAAGATTTTAATAAAACAATTATCAGTTTAAATAATAATTTTCATGATTCTAAGATACAACCTACAAATTAGTAAAATGTCTCTCTCACACACATTTCTGATTACTATACAAATAATTGTATGCATATTCGGAGGTTTATAACGAAATAAACCATAATTTGTTTTAAATAATTAAATATATATATTTACAACACTGTTGTTACTCTCTCTCTCTCTCCTCTCTCTCTCTCTCCTCTCTCTCTCTCTATCTATTTATCTCTCTGTCCGTCCGACTGTCTATATCTGTCTGTCTGTCTATCTCTGTCTGTCTGTCTGTCTCTCTCTCTCTCTCTCTCTCTCTCTCTCTCTCTCTCTCTCTCTCTCTCTCTCTCTCTCTCTCTCTCTCTCTCTCGTTGTCAAACGTTATGTTCAAACCGTTTCTCCTCTCTGGAGTCATTACCGCGCATGTATATGATTTTAGAAAGTTTATATATGTTCGACAAATATTAACTGTGTACGTACTTACAACACCCGCTCTCTCTCTCTCTCTCTCTCTCTCTATTTATCTCTCTGTCCGTCCGTCCGTACGACTGTCTATATCTGTCTGTCTGTCTGTCTCTGTCTGTCTGTCTGTCTGTCTCTCTCTCTCTCTCTCTCTCGTTGTCAAACGTTATGTTCAAACCGTTTCTCCTCTCTGTGATCATTACCGCGTATGTATATGATTTTAGAAAGTTTATATATATTCGACAAATATTAACTGTGTACGTACTTACAACGTCCGCTCTCTCTCTCTCTCTCTCTCTCATCGTCAAAACGTTGACTTCATTTTTCATTGTATTAAATAATTAACAAATATTAACTATGTGTGCGTGTGTGTTGTCAACTACTTACATGCGCGTTCTCTCTCTTAACATAACGCTTCGTGTGAAGCGTTTTGTAGAGCAGGTTTCAACTGCGGAAGGTTTCATACCGTTTCTCCTCTCTCTCTCTCTCTCGCTCGCAGACGTCGGAAGCAATTCCTAGTTTATAATGTAATTACCTGTGCGTGTATGTCTCTCTTTATTCGACAAATATTAACGCCCTCTCTCGCTCGCAGACGTCGGAAGCAATTCCTAGTTTATAATGTAATTACCTGTGCGTGTATGTCTCTCTTTACTCGACAAATATTAACGCCCTCTCTCTCTCTCGCAGACGTCGGAAGCAATTCCTAGTTTATAATGTAATTACCTATGCGTGTATGTCTCTCTTTAGCATAAAAAAAAAAATCTCCTTGAAATAAGGTATTTTCAAAAGTTTTGTGTACACATATGAAATAATAATAATATTTTTAATAAAACAATTATCAGTTTAAATAATAATTGTCATGATTGTAAGATACAATCTGCAAATTATTCAGCTTCAAATAAGTGATATTTACAATGAAACTATTTTCAAATAAAAATGATGTTGGTTCGACAACCTTTTGTTTTTAAGACTATAACAAGAATGAGACAAGGATCAGCTCTCTCTCCCCCCACTCTCTCTCACACACACACACACACACACACACACACATTTAGTATGAACAGACGTGTCTTTGTTAGTAAAATGTACAATCACATGACTTTATGTGAACTTCAAAGGGTTCAAATGTTTCAAAATAAAAATATATAAAACAAAAAATACAGAATATATGAAATGTATATTACAAATAAAATATATATTACATATTATGAATTTGTGAAGCAATATTCTTCTTCTTCATTTGGTACTACATTAAGACAGTCCTTGGACTTCACTTTTATGGGGTTTTCATAAACATAAAGATCACTACCACCAATAATTTGTGGTACAATACTTCTATTCAATGGTAACACCTAAGACAAAAATAAAACATGCAATCAGTATTAATAATACAAAATCACTGTTTTATTATTTTAAAATACTGTAATTTTCATCCAAAATATTTAAAACAAAATACAGACTATATGAAATGTATATTAACAATGTATATTTACAAAATAAGTATATTACAACTCAGGAAAGAGTGGTACGTAATTTTCACTCACCCAATCTTTTATAAATTTGCCATAATTTACACCACCAGCATGGGTGGTAATAAACTGTGTGTAAATATTTGTTAACTCTTTTTTTACTTCTGTCTCGCCTTGAGACTGAGAATAGCAATGGCATGTCACGGAACGACGTTGTAGTAGTTCTCTATTATGCTCCACTTGAGTGGAGCGTCTTTCTATCCATTCAGCCATATAACTTTCAAAACTGCCTCCAGACATTATACTCGACTAAAACAAAGACATTCACGTTGTTTATCACTTAATATATTATCATGATATTTTCATTATATTATCATTTAAAAATATGTTAGCAGTAACCAGCGAGAAACACATGTTTGTCACAGTATACTTCAAGCGTTAGCCGTACATATCAAATTCTTTCTTTACGTTTGTATTTTGTCTAAGCTATGTTAACTTCACACGCACGCACGCACGCGCACACACACACACACACACACACACACACACACATTGATACATTTGGAAACTGAGTACAGAATAAATCTACAATCACCTAGTCGGTTTGTTGGCAGAAAACAATTATGTGATCAAATAAACATCACCAGAGAACAACGTCCTCCTAAAGATAAATTTACCAGAGCTCAAAACAGTACAAAGTCATACTTTTGGTGAAGAAAATCACGTCATCAACAACAAAAGTTGTTTGTGTTTAAACAGCTACAAACAATAATTAATTTTCTTACACTAGTAAACATTTTGCTGTAATTGTTTCAATTAAAGGAAACATATATATATATTCGTTGAGAAAATCTGTTGTGGCTGAACGAAACATGTGTCTGAATAAATTTTCTCTCTACATAGCAGTTGTAAAAGTAGTCATATACATTATGTGCTATATATACAAAAGGCTTTCAACGTGTTTGTCATTTCAACCAATTTGTACCGTGCTCTAATTATGTAAAAAAAAAAAAAATAACTGTACCGCTCCATACAACTGAGAATAAATCCGTACACACACACACATGAACAATTTTACGTTTAAATAAAATCTGTACATACAATAAAATTATGTTTCAGTATTAATGATATAAATATTACTGTTTTATTAATTTAAAATACCGTATAATTGCTTACGACGCACACACTTAGCAACGTTTTTACTTATTTGAACAAGTCATGTATTAACTTCAATAAATAATGCACTTGATAATGTTTAAATATTTCCAACAACTATGTTGATTAGAAGTGCTGTAAGTTCAATAACAATGTTCGCTACGTAACGTATTCAAATCTGTTTACTCACCTCTTAAATGTTGATGCACGCAATTATCGATTTCACAATGAGGTATGAAGGCTAATTGCATTCTTCACGTATATATATTGATGTATCTTACAACGGTAGGGTAGGGGTAGCTTAGCGTGTTGTTTTGAAAGTCATTGTCCGCCGTTGGAAACTTTCAGAAGTTAGCGATACTGAAAGTATTTTCGTGCATTAGTCAAAATTAGGAAAACAATGCAGAGAGAGAGCGAGTGGACACACATGTAAGTAGCTCGATACTCAGTGACAACACACACACACACACACACACACAGAGAGTTAATATTTGTCAAATATATAACAACGAGTGAGAGAGAGAGAGAGAGGAGGGGTCATCGACCGTGATGGAAAAGCTTTACCTCACTGCTTTAAGAAGTTAGCGATACTGAAAGTATTTTCGGACAAGTTAACACGGCTCTTTTTAAGAAACATTCTATCATTTATTTGATGTCGATATCGGTATTAATTATAGATTACACTTAGTTCCATTCACTTCCATGTGCTTACAAATACTTGTAATTAGTTTCGTTAATAACTAGGCCAAAACATTGTCATTACATGTCAACTCTTCCGTCTGTCTCGTAAATTTTGCGCAGCACTGTTTGAGTCTTATCTTTGTAAATAAAGAGCAACAGCAACAGTGTCGTAATACTCTACTTATTTGAACAAGTCCTGTATTAGTGAAGTCCAAGGACTGTCTTAATGTAGTACCAAATGAAGAAGAAGAATATTGCTTCACAAATTCATAATATGTAATATATATTTTATTTGTAATATACATTTCATATATTCTGTATTTTTTGTTTTATATATTTTTATTTTGAAACATTTGAACCCTTTGAAGTTCACATAAAGTCATGTGATTGTACATTTTACTAACAAAGACACGTCTGTTCATACTAAATGTGTGTGTGTGTGTGTGTGAGAGAGTGGGGGGAGAGAGAGCTGATCCTTGTCTCATTCTTGTTATAGTCTTAAAAACAAAAGGTTGTCGAACCAACATCATTTTTATTTGAAAATAGTTTCATTGTAAATATCACTTATTTGAAGCTGAATAATTTGCAGATTGTATCTTACAATCATGACAATTATTATTTAAACTGATAATTGTTTTATTAAAAATATTATTATTATTTCATATGTGTACACAAAACTTTTGAAAATACCTTATTTCAAGGAGATTTTTTTTTTTATGCTAAAGAGAGACATACACGCACAGGTAATTACATTATAAACTAGGAATTGCTTCCGACGTCTGCGAGCGAGAGAGGGCGTTAATATTTGTCGAATAAAGAGAGACATACACGCACAGGTAATTACATTATAAACTAGGAATTGCTTCCGACGTCTGCGAGCGAGAGAGAGAGAGAGAGGAGAAACGGTATGAAACCTTCCGCAGTTGAAACCTGCTCTACAAAACGCTTCACACGAAGCGTTATGTTAAGAGAGAGAACGCGCATGTAAGTAGTTGACAACACACACGCACACATAGTTAATTATTTAATACAATGAAAAATGAAGTCAACGTTTTGACGATGAGAGAGAGAGAGCGGACGTTGTAAGTACGTACACAGTTAATATTTGTCGAATATATATAAACTTTCTAAAATCATATACATACGCGGTAATGATCACAGAGAGGAGAAACGGTTTGAACATAACGTTTGACAACGAGAGAGAGAGAGAGAGAGAGAGAGAGAGAGAGAGAGAGAGAGAGAGAGAGAGAGAGAGAGAGAGAGAGAGAGAGAGAGAGAGAGAGAGAGACAGACAGACAGAGACAGACAGACAGACAGAGACAGACAGACAGACAGATATAGACAGTCGTACGGACGGACGGACGGATAAATAGAGAGAGAGAGAGAGAGAGAGCGGGTGTTGTAAGTACGTACACAGTTAATATTTGTCGAACATATATAAACTTTCTAAAATCATATACATGCGCGGTAATGACTCCAGAGAGGAGAAACGGTTTGATCATAACGTTTGACAACGAGAGAGAGAGAGAGAGAGAGAGAGAGAGAGAGAGAGAGAGAGAGAGAGAGAGAGAGAGAGAGAGAGAGAGAGAGACAGACAGACAGACAGACAGAGATAGACAGACAGACAGATATAGACAGTCGGACGGACAGAGAGATAAATAGATAGAGAGAGAGAGAGAGGAGAGAGAGAGAGAGAGTAACAACAGTGTTGTAAATATATATATTTAATTATTTAAAACAAATTATGGTTTATTTCGTTATAAACCTCCGAATATGCATACAATTATTTGTATAGTAATCAGAAATGTGTGTGAGAGAGACATTTTACTAATTTGTAGGTTGTATCTTAGAATCATGAAAATTATTATTTAAACTGATAATTGTTTTATTAAAATCTTACAATGACGAAATATTATTATTTCATTGTTTACGATATATATTTAATGCAAAAAATGAATTTTTAAAATTACAATCGTCTGTATTTAAGTTCGTGTACACACATACAAATCGTTTGAATAAGGGATATATTAATTTCTAAATCGTGGTCAATGACTGTCATGTGTCAAAAAAAAATGCAACGAGGTAGGTGATAAATATATATATTTCCTGGTGATTACATTTTAGTATCGCTACTTACAATAATCCATAAGTAGCACGACGCTTATGTAAAACTGATGACATAAAGAGAGAGAGAGAGAGTTTATATCGTGATCGACAACTGTGTCTAGAGACAAAGAGAGAGGAGGGGAGAGAGAGTTGATATCGAAGTCGTCGTCAACAATTTACTATAATATAGTTTGAATTTCCCACCGAAGAAAAATGTTGGCAGATCTGTTCTATACACACACACACACACACACAATAATGCAGGATTGGTAACCCTGATCATATATTTTAATATACACTATAATACACACACATATCAAGTTTGAACCCATACATAGGTTGGTAAACCTGATCATATAGATTTAATATACATTATAACACACAACAAATTTGAACTCATGCAAGGTTGGTAACCCTAATCATATATTTTATATATACACTATAATGCATCAAGTCGGAACCCCCCACCATAGGTTGGTAAACCTGATCATATAGATTTAATATACATTATAACACACAACAAATTTGAACTCATGCAAGGTTGGTAACCCTGATCATATATTTAATATATACACTATAATGCATCAAGTCGGAACCCCCCCACCATAGGTTGGTAAACCTGATCATATAGATTTAATATACATTATAACAAATTTGAACTCATGCAAGGTTGGTACTCCCCGATCATATATTTAATATATACACTATAATGCATCAAGTGATAGAAAGTGAAAGTGATCTAAGCTCGCGAAAGGCGGCATATAAAAAAATAAAAAATTATATTCGCGGATGCTGTGGTCCAGATACGCGAAAAAGTCGCGGATCTTGACACAGATCAGCGAAAAAGTCGCGGATGCTGTGGTCCAGTAGAAAGTGAAAGTGATCTAGGCTCGCGAAAGGCTGCATATAAAAAATTATATTCGCGGAAATTAGAAAGTGAAAGTGATTTAGGCTCGCGAAAGGCTGCATATAAAAAATTATATTCGCGAAAATTCGCGGTCCAGGGTGGTGGGGAGAGCGTGGGAAAAAATCTTGACCGCGGGGACGGCGGCATCTCTTTTGATCTTGTTTTTTATCGTTTTTTATGTTTTTCAAGAAAGGCGGCATTCCTTTGTGAGTCAGAACCCTTATTTTCCCCCTACTCTTGGGGACCAGAGCAAGACGGAGTGCTCAATATCATAAAGGAAAAGTTTTTAGAAACAGTAATGTTGCATCATCCCGACTTTACAAAACCATTTTTTCTAAACTGTGATGCCAGTAACGTGAGTTTAGTTGCAGCCCTATATCAGGAAGATCAGGACGGTAACCATTTAGTAATTAGCTTTGCTAGCCGCGTGCTGAACAGTTGTGAACGAAACTACAATACTACCGAAAAAGAATTGTTGAGTGTAGTTTTCTCATGCGGTAAATTTAGGACATATATATTAGGGTACCCCATAACAGTTAGAAGCGACCACAAATCTATATCATTTTTAAAGCATTGTAAACTGAACCACGGAAGGCTGACGAGATGGGTTTTGGCCTTGCAAGAGTATAATATCACATGGGAATATATACTCGGCAAACAGAACGTAGCAGCCGACGTCTTATCTCGCGTCAATATACCAGACCAAACCTTTGACGGCGAAAAAGAACAATTAGCTAAGGTTTACCACATTATTAAGAGCAGGGAAGATTTAAAAAATATTTTAAACGATATAAAGTCACAACAAGAGGCCGATCCAAAATTAGGAGATATTAGAAAAAGGGTACAGGAAGGCGATGAGGTCATAAACAGATTTTATTGTATACACAACGACACTTTGTTTATAAGGAATACCCCGCACCAGGAGAATTGGAAATTAGTAATTCCAACAGCGATAGAGAGACCGCTAATAATCGACTATCACGAGAGGTACGGACATATGGGTGCCCTCAAAGTAATGAAGGCATTGGAAGAGCAAACATACATCAAAGGGATGAATAAGAAGGTGCAACTGGCGATACGGTCGTGCGATATTTGTCAAAAAGTAAAGTGTGATAACGAGAGGAAAGAAGGGGTCATGATACCCATATCATCTACCGAAAAATTGGAAAAGGTATTTCTCGATATCTGCGGACCATTTCCACGCAGCGGTGGGAGACACCGATATAAATTTATCGTAATCATCTTCGACCATTTTAGCAAATATACAAAGCTATACCCAATAACTAGGGCAACGACCAGGAAAATAATGGACATTATTATAGAGCGATATATAATGGAGGTAGGACGACCGTATTCTATAATTACGGACCACGGTACCCAGTTTAGGGGAAAACTTTGGAAGGAAAACCTGGGAGAACACGGAATAAAAACGTACAAGACGTCAGTATATCACCCGAATAGTAACCCAGCCGAGAGAGTGTTAAGGGAGGTAGGACGGTTACTGAGAACGTACTGCCATAACGAGCAGAAAAGATGGCATGAATATGTAGCATCTACCGAGGATTTTCTCAATTTTTCATATCACAATACCATCGAGGTGTCGCCATACACAGTTATGTTCGAAAGACCCCCACCACGAGAGATAAAAGAAATTATTAATTTTCCCGACGAACCCGCATACCAATTTGAAAGGGCAAAATTTTATAACAAGGTGTTAGAAAAAACGGAACAGCAGCGGAAAAAAAATGTCAAATCACAGCCCAAGGCAATTAAATATGAGGTAGGAGAAAAGGTGTTAGTTAAAAATAGAGAATTGCCCAGTGCTATACAAGGCATAACGAGGAAATTGCTACTCTTATATACAGGGCCTTTCACGATAACCAGAGACAATAAAAACAATACCTACGAGGTAACTGACACGATTAGTAACAAAGTAAAAGGTACGTATAACCAAACATCATTGAAAAAGTACCATGATTAAAAATCACAAATCAAATACTCAATCAGTGAGCAAGTACCATGACCAAAAACCTAAGTCAAATACAGCATCATAGAGAAGGTGCCTTGACTAAACATGTTAACGTGAATTTGTTTTTTAACTTACCCAGAATTAGAAAGAAGATAGAGATTATTAAATAAATATTATTGTATTATGATTATTATTAATAAATATTACGAGAAGGACACCTTACACCAAAGGCATAAAGATATATATAAAATATAGATTTATTTCCAATAGCCAAGTCAACGTATATTTACCAGCTTACCCATACTTAGAGAAGGAGAGAGATTATTATTAATAAATATTACGAGAAGGACACCTTACACCAAAGGCATAAAGATATATATAAAATATAGATTTATTTCCAATAGCCATGTCAACGTATATTTACCAGCTTACCCGTACTTAGAGAAGGAGAGAGATTGTTATTAATAAATATTACGAGATGGACACTTAGTAAAGGAGAACTGTCATATATTTGATACTAAATGGAAATGATAAATGAAAAAAAAAAAAAGGGAAGAACAGTGTGTTACATAAGAAGGTAATGATGAATATAAATATAGCTATTAACATTGAATGATTTTAAACGATAATTTTAACCTGTGGAGAACGATATATTAATATAATTGTGAATTAATCAGAAGAGTTTAAGAAAGGGAATTTATGTGTAGGAGCCTATGATCTTTGAATATTGTATTTTTTTAAATTTTATTATTATTATTATTTGTTGCAAAGGTGCAATTATTATTTTCTGGATAGGGATGTGTTGCCTCTGATTTCAGTAGTTATAGATAGGAAGGGCAGAGAATGTATGCCATAGCGAGCCATTCTGACTCCCAACCCTCTATGAAAGTTAGGGAATTGATAGGGAATTATATCAAAGATTAATTAATTAACATCAAGGTAAAAAGGAAAGGAATAGGTGATACGACAAAGAACGAAATAGGAATATTGAGTTGGATTAATATATTAAAGGAGTAGTACAGGAATTTAATTATAAGATAAAAGAATGAAATATAAAGAAGCTAATAAAGGGTTAATATAGAGATGATAATTTCATCAAAACCAAAGATATGTTTTTCAAAAATTATCAACTTTAACGGAGAGGCATATGTAATGTCACAGAACGTTCCATAAAAGAAATCATTTACATAGTAAGTTATCATAAGAGGAAAGTGAGGTGAACAGTATCGAACCCAAGTAGTCCTAAAAAATTGTGTAATTTTGTATAATAATTATTTCTACTAACATGAAAAACGACCAGACTTTG
Source organism: Magicicada septendecula (assembly GCA_034769895.1). Taxonomy (NCBI): domain Eukaryota; kingdom Metazoa; phylum Arthropoda; class Insecta; order Hemiptera; family Cicadidae; genus Magicicada; species Magicicada septendecula. The sequence continues at coordinate 770,521,990 of CM068368.1, read as the reverse complement.
ACTAAGACACAAACCCCATATATATTATTAAAGTGAATAACAGTGAAAAAACCATAAGACACTATAAGAGAGACAAATAATGTCAGAATCAACCAAAATAAAGTCATTAATTATTAAGTTTTATAACTCTGAATAGAGTATTAAGAATTATTTTTTGTGAATAAATGGAAATGATCCATTATTATATTATGTAATGTAAATAAAATAAATGTATTAAATGATTTAAATACATTATTAGAAAGAGTTTAAGTTATGACAAAAAAATATTAATGTGTTGGATTTGAGACCATACACCAAGATTTCATGAAAAAATTAATTATTATCAAATTTAAATAAAAACTATATGTAATTGTCAAGCAGACAAAAGCGAACAATTTATCTTAAATAAAGAAAGCTGTCAAATGAATAAAAAGCAGCCAAAATAGCCAAAAACAGTACTAACTAAAAACATGTGATAGGCATATAATATTGTATAATTTATTGATTTAATGTTGCCAAAATGCAACCAAATTGCATTAGAAAGTTGAAATATGATATAGAGCGACTATACTAATATATTTGACTAACTATAACATTGTAATAGTCAAGTTATCAAAATGTTTACCTATACCATGTATGGCTGAAGCCAATCATCCAGTACAAAAATAATCATATTTGACTAAATAATTACAAAATGCTAACAAAAATAAAATAGCATGGTATAATACTTCAATATACCTTAAAAAGGAACAAACTCAGTTGAAAATAAAGTCAATTATAAAAGAACTTAGCTTATAAGAGTGAGATTTGTCACACTATGAAAAAAGGACATCTCAAGACCAATCAATGATGCTATGTCATCCTGTAATGATAATAATATATGTACAGAGTAACCAGGTATCACAAAAGATAGACAAAGTAATAAACTCTGTGTGTACACTAGTGAAATACTACATATATTAAAGAAAGTGACCAATTATTGTGTTATAACATTAACAAGAATCTAGGCCATGAGCAGAGGCCATATAAAACTGTATTTATTTGTGTTTTATCTATGTTAAAATTTGTTTATTTTGTTATAGGAAGGTAGTAATGTTGGATGTTCAGATTGTGGAAGAGACACAATGCTTTCACAACAATTTTTTGTTATAAAAATTGAATTTTCATGACAACAACCCAAGGTGGGAGTTGTTTATTGTGTTGTTTATTAGACTTAAGTTAATTAAAAACCAATCATAATTAGTATCGCTAGATTCAGTTTAAAACAGAGAATCTAAATGTAATAATGGCATACAAATTGTGAGTACTAATGTAAAACTGTTTGATAAATACCAGTGTAATTTTTGAAATATCCTTAGTATGAAGAATAAGAAATTCGTTCTAAAAGCTTCTACGGAAGTGAAAATTGTTCCATGACATTCCATTTCGTTTATTCTCGAACATTCTAGAAAGAATTTTACACAAATATACCGGAAGTCGATGAAAACAGTCAACCTGAATTAGTATAAAAGAGAGACCAAATTCGACCCAAAAACACTTGAAACTTGAACTCCAGAACTGATGCATCACCCACGACACTGATCAACGCAGCTAAGGCGAAACCGAGAGGCGAGAAATCGACAATACCCGAAGAAAGGCTTTTCCCGTACATAGACATACCGACTGACTTAACCTCAACGAGAATCTACGCCAAAAGTGTCGCTGAAATAGGGCAGTGATACGGCAAATTTTAATAGAAATCACGCAGCCAGAACGTCCACGGCCCAGGAGGGACCAAAAATTTAAATAGAGAACGAATTCTGCTGTGTTCGCATTGATTGACTAACTTGACAATAATCCCCTTCACGTAAACAAACAATACACAAAGCCTTTCTCGTCAACATGGGAATCAGCGCTGCGGTGGCCGATTTCTGAATCAACGCTAAACAGATGATTCGTAGTGGCGGCGTTTGAACGATATTCTACTGCCAAACGTTTTGACAAAATGTGCGGAAATAGTATACGATCGCAACTTTGACTTAAAATAGATTCAGTGCCCACAAGAAGAGGCGAGATTGAAAAACTACCCGAGAGGAGTGTCCTGTGCGAGATTAACTATTCATTGGAACGTGAGTTACCGAAATTAAAGTCAAATTTTATTACCTGGTTACATTTATCACACAGTTGTACTTCACACGCCACATACACACCTTCAAATCACTTAATTTTTATTGTAAGGCATCTAATTGATATGTCTTGGTAGTTCAAAGGAGTCACGTCCTGAGAGTAAAGATTTTTTCACATATTAAACTCATGCTTTTCAACTGAGTAAAAAATTTTTAAAACACTAGCCGATACTTGATTGGATATATCTAAAATTGTCAATAGTAACAATAATAACTTGTGAATTTTGTATTAACTCTGCAATTGTATAATTTTTTATACGAATGTTAGTCCTTCAGACGATTTGTTTGTTTTTGAAGAACCATTAAAATTACCTAATTTCTTTCAAGCTAAACTGACTTGTTTATATTTTTTCATAAAAGTAAGATTTAGAAAATTTTAATTACTTTAATAATCACATTTATTTCTTGGAACAAACGATTCCAAGTGGCGCCCACAAAAAAACATAGTATTAAGTTGTGTTACAGGACTACATCACCGCAGAGGATCCAGTCAACGGTAAGTAACAAAAAGTGTGCGGAGGTAACGCCCGACAGTTTACAACACAAACACTTACACTATTTTTTTTTGTTATAAATTGACGACTCCAAAGTGAAACTGTTAAAGAAGGAACACGACCGCCCATAATCAATTTAGTCTTTTCGTTATACTGTAAAAGGTTAATCAATTTTCAAGCAAATTGAGAACTTCGGCTTGCCGGGCTGTTCTACTAACAGAGGTCAAGAGGCGATCCAGGCCGTTCCACAAACGCTCTGAAACAGAACATAATGCACTCACTTCACAAGCGCGACTGTCATAAATTTATCTGACAACAACAAAAGGTATAAAGCCCGTAGGGAAATTTAAGCATCAATTCATTGTGACATACGGAGCATACAGTGGTGGAGGAAAGAGATCCTTTCGTAGAATTAGATTATAAAAGAAGCTGAGTACAGGTAACTAGGAAGAATAAAACGTGTAAAACAGAAAGGTGGAGAAGGATGCTCAATAACCAGCTATTTATAAGAGATGAATTTTCAGTGCTGTACTAGATTAAAGCACTGCACGGAACTCAGATGGGCCACGAAAAGAAATATTTTATACGGTGGGCCGTGGAAAACGGGCATCAGAGTGAGCTCCCAAAACGCGAAGAACATCTCCATTTGTCATCGAGATTATAAACTGTCCATAAAACGGACGATCAGTGTTAATTAGAAGGTGGTTGGTCAGACCGAGACTCTGGATAGAAAGACAAAAGAGTGATGAAGAAGAAGAAAACGAAGTATAGAAGAAGAAGAAGAAAAGAATGTTGAAGACGTGACAGACAAATAAGAAGTATAAGAAGTAAAAGAAGAAGAAGAAAGAAGAAGAAGAAGAAGAAGAAGAAGAAGAAGAAGAAGAAGAAGAAGAAGAAGAAGAAGAAAGGATCAACAACAACCACAATAACAACAACAACAATAAATTAATGATTAAACGTAATAATTATTTGTTTTTATTGTAATCTACTTTATAAAACGCGCACGCCACGCGCGTATTCCCAGCGTAAAACTTTTTAATACACTTTAAGTTATATTATTTTTGAGTGCAGAGGTTGAAGGCGGCTGCTTTCTCCTGCGGATTTTCTCGTCGGATTTTACGCTAATTTCGTTGTGTACAGTCTCCTACACATTTTTTTTTTTTATGGTATAGGTAAGAGCGTAATAAAATTAGTTTTTGATGGTGTAGGTAGGCTGAATAAAAAATAGAGCCAGAAAAAGGTTATGTCGGACAGAATTGGAGACAATCACTCTACACGCATCGCAAGCACAATTGTCACTATCTCCCGTGGATCCAGGAAAAGGTAATGTATGCAGACGATCTTACCAAATGTATTCATTAGAACATCATGGCTTATAATGTAGCGTATGGTGTGGCTTAGGGAGCAGAAAAGATTGTAGAGTAAATGATTACACATTACTCATAAATAGAAACATAGAGAATGAAAGGAATAACGTGATCAAGAGCGGTGCTACTGTAACATGGTACGAATGGCATACAGTAAGTGGTCAAGAAAATTGGCAATGTGAAGTACAAAATTAGGAAGGTTGTACCATTATTAGGGATTATTTCCTAAGGATCATAAGTACTGTCACACGGACTTTGTATGACGATTCATGACGTGTTGGCTGAAATAGTTTTTAAACGAATTACGATAAACTGATTGTCGATTGATTGTGGATTAGCGCAAAGCGCAAGGAAAACTAGTGTAATATTATTTTTCAGATTTTTAAAAGATTGTTTTTAATACACTTAGAAAGCAACCAATTCTCCTGCCGTTCGTCAACTTCAATGATTTTTCTCCTTCATGAAAAATATTTTTTTTCTAATTTGAGAAACAATATATCCTGGAGTTAGTGGTAAAGTTACCCAAGTCTACTTATGTGAATTTTCAGAAACCTGAATAAAGATTTTCAAGTACAATGATGAAGCATAAAATTACTAAACTGATTATCAAGGTAAATTTTTATTATTTATTATATTTTTATTATTATATGTATTTCTATTGATTACATAAGCTTTTAAAAATGAAAAGAAAAATAGAAATTAATAACAAAAATAAAATGTGTTGTTGAAACATTTTTGGACTTGGGTAGTTTTACCAGTAATCCCTCGATATACAAAAAATATTTGTCTGTGGGTTAATACTACATTTGTAAGTGACAACCATTATTCTACGTAATAAATATAAGCCTAGTATATTGAACAATGATATTTATTCAGCGTTTTCTCTCTATACATTTTACTAAGTAACAAACAAGTTCAAAGTGGACAGCTTTTCAAATTAAAAATAAAACGATGAAAAATCTTTTAATTTAAAAACTAAGACAGAAAAAACGAAGGTATGCTCATGTGGTTAAAGCGTCGTTGCTTCACTTCCAAAGTTAAGCGTCACGTACAGGAGTACAGAAAGCTGGATGGATGACCACACGGCGCGTCTCCGGCGGAGGCCTCTGCATCTGCAAGGGTAGAGAGAGGGAGAAGATTATATTTTGTAATAAGGGTAAAACTTAAGTGATATACAACACAGGAGCGTGTCTGAGAACAAACTTAAGCTTGACACGTTCCTTTGTCGTTTGTATTAATGTGAGAAGAAGAAGGTCCCATTCCTTTACGCATCGTTCTTTCGAACCCAGCGTTAACTCCCAGGCTAGACAATGTTATATGTTTCTAGGGGCGTATTTACGGGGGGGGGGGGACGAACGGGACCGGACACTTTCAGAGGGTCGAAAAAGTTAATGGGTTTTGTTAATATCTCAATTTTTAGGCTATTTTATTATTTTTTCAGCTGTTTACATAAATTTAGTAGTAGTGACTCTTTTTTAAATATACAAAAAGGTTTATTAAACACCATTAGCGTATAGTTTTGAAATATGAAATATAGGAAAATCAATTCAGCCAATAAGTATCTTATAAACAATGTTTCAATAACGTGTATTTTTATTGTGCTCTTACCGTTTACTTTAATGAGACTGATTTCAGTCACTTTAAAGACAGTAATGTTGATTAGTCTTGACTTGTTTTTTATTTTGTATGAAGCCGACCCGACCCCGGATCCCACCACCCCCAAGACCAAATTATAGATACGCCATCATTAATACGCCGTACCGCTATAGATTAGCTGTGCATGTCCCTGTGGGGATATCTGGGCACCTGTTGTAAAAGAACGCTCGAAAGCGTTGAGGACTGTATATAACCTGTAACGTCCCCGCTGGTTTTTTCACGAACTCTTAGCAGAAAACAAGGTATCCGGTGTCTCTAAGAGACGGGACGTTGAGCTACTCTTGCGCAGGCTGCGTAACCCTTAGTGTGATACTGCATGTGTTGTCAACAAACAAACTTGCATATGTGTCTGTAAGGCGTCGTATAAAGTGTTTAATGTGTACTCTGAATTCTGCTTGCTGGATGTTGTCATTGTGAACAATTATTGTTGTATTAAATAATAATGTAAACTGAAGTCTAGAACGTGTGACAGATCGTTTTATTGTGTCTGGACAGACTGTTTTGGATCACAGTAATCGTCAGCGTGTAACAATTTTTTAGACGATAAATACATTGGCAAACAGCGTAAATACGTTGAAAGCTTCAGCCAAACTTGTGTTTACAATTATAATTTAGAGTGCCGCGAAGAACTATGCACTCCCTGCCGTATGTCGAACAACTCGATTTTCTTTGCACCCCCCCCCCCACACACACACACACAAAATCACCACGTCTGCTTTCACAAAGCACATTAGTAGGCTTAATTTAATTTTCACGACAAGCAAAGTTACCCTAGTACTTTTTTTCTCTTTGTATTCAATTAAAACTTCTTTCAGGTCACTGAGAGTACGTAGGTCTCTTAAAAAAAAATACTTCATTCAAGTAATGTGTTTGAACATGTATGAAACGTATTGTGTGAAGTCGCTTGTGTGGCACGTAGATTATTAATTTATCTCGGTTATGTATAGGAAAACAAGGTCATATGTTTTAGCTAGAATATACTTATTTTAATACTTATTATAATATGTTTATTTTATCGTCTGTCTATAATAATGTTATAAGATAATAATGTCTATAATATTATAATATATTAAAATGACTTTTAATATTAAGCTAACAGTCATATCAATATTAGTTAATATGGAGATGATTAATATTACTATTATTAATATTGTTAAAGCGGTCGGATGGATCATCGTGTTGTACAATGGAAACAGAATAATTGAAACCAGATGAAGTCACCAATTACAACTTTAATTAGATACAAACAACAGTTATTAATCAGCAAAGGCATTCTTATACAATAATTCAAGTTAAATTTGTCAACACAACAACAATAAATGTCACCGTATTACAATTTTGCACTAATTAACACAGTAATTAACTATCACTGAGCCACTGAGCCGCCTCATTTCTCCTCCTCAAAGTTTTGAGATTTTTTTATTTTATTTTTTTTGAAAAGGGGAAGTCGTCCCGTAAAATTTAAAAACTAGGCCCAAGACCTAGACGAAGCTTAAAATGTACCAGGCCCATTGTGTGACAGGACTTGGAAATGACACAGCCTGATTAACAAGACAAATTTTATTAACGTTTGATTTCAAAAACATCACAATACTGATAAAATCACACACAACATCTGGTACAGCAAGTACCTAGTTTTCAAACTTTTTTCTAAATTTTATATTAACTTGATCATATCGTACAGTGTTGCCAAATTAATTACATGAACCAGAAAACTGCCTAAAAATATGCATAGCTCATCAGAAATATAGGATTCTATGATTGTAATAATCACATACGCAGAGTTTTAAACAATAAAAGTTACAATGTGTGCTCCACTATAATCAATAATGATATGTTATTTATATGAGTGCTATAACAGCATAGAAACAGATAAATTCCTTTTGTGTGCCCTTTCATAACAGCCTAACATCTATTATATAAAATAAATTCATAATTATTAATGACCCTTGGTTCTGCATTAATAGAATTTGAAACACTTCCAGTACATACTGCAGTGACACATGTGACCAGCAAGTCAGCTAGCATAACCAGCCCACTATCAACCGAAATCTTAAATTCGAACAATTAAATAAAACAGCTAAATAGAAATATAGACTAGACTAAAAACGACAATTTACAATATGTAAAGTCCCACAGAATTCAAAATGACCGGACCCCAGCCGCATGCCTAAGCCAGGCTTCCCTTGCACAGACATGACCCGAAAGAGTGAAAGAGACAAAAGAATCGAAAATAATAAATTTAAAAGTTAAATTAATTAGCGCAAGGGTTTAGCGAAATTCACCGCTCAACTGTAAGCCACTTCAAACATCATTAAAGTAAAAAAAGTGAAACCCGACAATAGCATGTGCAAGGCAGACATGGTAATTCATGAATGTACCAGCATGTAGTTCAGAAGGACTTGCTTGAATAAAAGTATATAAATCATAAGGTACACAAAATTAAGTTACAAAAAAATTAAGGGGGCTGGCGATGCCCGCTAGCCCGCATACAATTTATGACTCCTTATTAATCTATGATGTAATACAAACAGTGCACAACTGAGCACATTTTCTACGCACACGTCAAGTTCTGCCTATTGATATCACTTTACAAGTTAAGTTTAAAGAGAATGTAATTTGATTTGTAGAAGGTGTCAATCACGTGTGAATTCTGTTGCAAAACTCGAGCTTGAAATTATGGAAAATGGTCACCTTGTATTCCGTGGTTAGAAGGCGATCAGCTGCCTGCGTGTAGTTTAAGGTCACAGAAGTCCCCGTTACAGTTCAGATAGAGGGTGAAAGATTCGGGTTCCCAGGTTACATTCTCTCGACGGCGAAATTCAGGTTAAAGCTTAGCTGCTCAGCAGATGACCACGGATGGAATTGTAGTCATCCTCATCTCTCGAGCACTTCGACGAGTCAGGAACCCTAGGAGAACAGACTTATGTAGCAACCCTCACAATATTCACGCTTACAAAACTTCACTCGAGCTCTAACACACACACCACGAATCATATGGATACTAGACCTTCACTTACAGCCAGTTAGTATTCAGATTGAATAATCAAATTTAACTCGCAAAATAAACATTCATCGATGCCACTGCATGATATTTCTTATTTAAATAGTTACTATTAACCTGTTATAACCACAATCGGTTTCGCATAAAGCTTCGCCAGGTGGGCGGAATTACATAACATATTAATTATTAATGCATTGCAGTTTTTTACTAGTACTTCATCAGTATCTTGCTTTGTAATATTTAATTGAATAACAATTAACAACAGAACCTCTATAATTACTTTCAAAGTTGAAATTCATCATTAAAATTCACCATGTGGTCATTCATGCCGTTCAGAACAAGACAGCAATCACGCCCGCTTATGTAAAATAATCTCACATACGCCATAAACACATTTAAATCCTAATTCCTTTTTACACACAGTTAGAATTATTAAATCAACTTACCAGAGGTACTTTATGGATTAGCGATCCATACGGATATAAATATGAGCACACGAGAAAATTTTTCGCCGTCGAGAGAGATAGTGCATCAGCGGTGACGGAAATGGAACTGACCTGTCGTCAGTGACCCCACATGCTCTTTTTAGTCACCAGAATGCGCGAGCATGATTTCAACGCACACCCGGCGTCCGAGACGATATAAATACGAAATTTACTAAACCGTAACGGCGCCGTGATTATATGCTTTGTGCCAATCACGGCACATCACCTTCCACTAAACCGCAACTATCACTCCTAACCGCACTTCTAATATCGCCAGGTCTAACTGAACTGCTCAGCCGGCCGCTGGCGGTTAAATTTATATCCCTTTGCGATTCGAGAATAATCTGTCACTATCCAGTAGGCGCTCTGGAATTTGCTAGAAACTTTGTCAACGTCCGGCGTCGATAACGCCGCGCAGAATGATCCCCAAACGACTGGAACAGTCTTGTGCGTTGCAGCGTGTTACGTGTCACGTAGGTACTTTTGTTATTTTTCAGCTCAACGTAGCAATATTATTAGATGAATATTTTATACGCTATATTTATTTCAATGTAACAAATTTATTTTTTCAACAACGCACAAATAAAAATAAAGCAAGTTAGATCAGTTATTAAACATAAGTAGGCTATATGGCAAGTGTACTACATTGTTGAGTTACAATAACAAAATAAAATTCATATAGCATTTGATGCTGTTTTCTAGCTCAGATCGTGCTGGTATGAAAGTTTACATAATTGGGTCTTCTTAAACAAACAACATAATCGACCTCATCACTGGGATGAAATGATGGACACCGTGGCAATTGTTACCGACACTGACGATGACCACGGTTGGTGAGACGGAAACGTGTGTCAGCATAAACTCCAGACCACGGCCTAACAACCCGGCTAATGCAGTTTCCAACTAATTTAATTTTTGTTTATAAGAACTAAAATTCTACGTCGTCTTTTTTTAAAAATGCCTCGTTTATTCATTCAGTCCTGTTATTCTGATATGGATTAAGTGCATAGATTTTGCAACGAAAAGAGTTGCAAGAGCTAGAGTTGCAGAATTACAATTTAGTTATTCCAGACTCACAGTAAGGCACTTTTCTAGGCAGTAAGATGCTCTGTAGAGATTTTAACAACTTGCATCAAAATGGTACTCTTCCTTGGATTCATATATTTTATCTGAACGATAACTTGAACATGAAATATGAAGCTGAAATTGAAAATATTCTTCATCAGTTGAACGTAGTGCCACTAAAAGTTTGCAAAGGATTTCTAGGGAACGTAATAAATCTCAAAGTAATGTATGGCAAAAAAAAAAAAAAAAAGTCGGCGGGGGCTGTGTCGGAGCCACGGCCGCAGATCTTCAGAGCGTAGAATACGTCTGTGTGCTTTAGGGTTGCTAATGTGTTATGAATAAAATAAACAAACACATATTTAGGTTTATAAAGTACAACATTTTATTTGCAAAATCATCACACAACTGAATCAGTTGGTTCAAGCAAGACTTCGGCGGATACTTAAACCCGTTTGATCTCGACATCGGTGGTATTTTGCCCTTAGACAAATTCGTACGGCAGTAATTGCATAGTCGAAACTTTGTGACGTCTTCATTGGGAAACTCGCGCTTAAGCAACGGCATCAATTTAACAGCCACTATCTTTACGTCCATCTGGAACCACAGTCTGTCACAAACGTCACACGCGTGTCCAAATTCATTATTAAAGAATGTTTTGTGGATGTGCTTTGTAGCTAACTGGCACGTTTTGCTGAATTCGATCGGGTGATACACTTGCGAAGTCGGGCGCTCTTCCTCATCCAACTCGACTTCAGTATTTATTGCCTTGTCTTTTAAGCGTTGTCGGTAAATCCTCTGACGTTCGGCATTGGTCATTTTAAGTTTTTTGAATTCCCCATGATTTTCTCTACTCTCCTGTATGCGTTTACGATACTTTTGAACACGTTTAGCATCCATATACCGCGACATTTTGTCCGAACACACGATTTTTACAACTTGAATTACGATTACTCAAACCTCTTAATAATATCACCGCTATTACGGTACACTATGTTGATAGTACTCGATGAGACAATTTTAACGACACCTCACTCAACGTTCTATCGCATCGGAAACCGGAGAAATACTAATTTTAGTGGGCGCCGAGCGGCGCAAAACATTTCTATTTCTCCCCCCGCTCAACACGCGCTGGATGATGCAATAGCCCGCTTATATTGTGCTATTTATTATCTTTGTTCCTTTATCTGTCGAATGGTACCTTATAGAAGCGTGAATCTTTTGTCGTTTAAATAATATTTCAATTTCAAACATGACGTGGAAACGTAACGCTCGATTTTCTGGTTGGGGGTGCCTATTGCTGGCCTGAAAGGTAAGACGTATTCTACGTCAAAACTAAATTTTAAAGAATTGTATCTAAGTTAATGTGAAGGGAGTGCAATAGCTTTGGCTAGGACATTATTCTGTGCCGCGCACTTCTGTAAATGGATTAACACGAATCACTGATATGTTTACAGCTACTGATACAGTCAGATGAAGCAACTATTAACGTGTGTTGGTGTTAACCTGAAATTCTCACTAATGCTGCAGTGGAATCAAACTTTCAGTCAATATGTGGTCACGATATAGGCGTAACAGATAACCAGTTAATCGAAACCAGCGCGCCACATGGCAAAGACATCTAGAATTGTACGAAATAAAATTTTCCTTTCCTAAAAAAAAAGAAAATAAAAACTATTTTGTAATATTTTCGTAATATTTTGTAATTTCTAAATAAAACATCTATTTTGAATTAGATTCAGAAAGTAACATTTTCTTCCTTGTAGGCACCCACGATTTGCACCCATGCATTAGCACAGGCAATCAAACATTTTGGCTACCTAAAGCAGCGTATTTGTAATAGACCGTTGGAACGGGGGATGTAGGAATACCAAGAGTGAGATGGCGAGTTATACTGTAAAGACGGAACAGGCAGTATTCCTACTACGTGAAATGAACAATAACAATAACAACAACAACAACAACAACATTAATAATAATAATAATAATAATAATAATAACAATAAGAAGAAGAAGAAGAAGAAGAAGAAGAAGAAGAAGAAGAAGAAGAAGAAGAAGAAGAAGAAGAAGAAGAAGAAGAAGACAACATTTTTCTACAACGTTATTATTATTAAATATCGAATTTCTCAAACTTTTACTTTGTTTTCACTGACATTATTCACATAATTTTTTTTTCAGAATAAAAAATCTTTACAGTCTAACTAGAAAATTTTTGTTGATTACTAGTACTCTAATTTAACAAAATTATTGTACCTACAAAATTGTGTTTTTCAACTCAAATTTTGTATACTTTTAGCAATAGTCTTGGAAAATACTAACGTTAGAGGGCTGTGATCATTTTCTCTTAATGTGTAAAGTCAAACTATATACGGAATTACTAATTGTGCCGCATAATTTAGTCTTCCAGGAATTTTCATGCTCTATTATTACTCCTTCGGAACTGAAATAAGCATTAAATTTTGTACCTGGCCATAACTCGAAAATAAAAGGTTTCCAGATCTATGTTTATATTAATTTTTTCCTATTTCTAGCTCTAGAATCACCTACTGAAATATTTCACTTTCTGCTCGGAACATTCTGTATAAGTTAGAGAGGAAATGAAACAATTACTGAAAAGAGTTGAGACCTGAGAAAAGGGTGCGCCGAAGTTTCGGATGTTAGCAGTATGGACCGCTCCAAAAACACTGTAAGAAATGTAAGGAAATCTGTTTTAACTAGTATTAAAAGGGTTACTGCCTTGCTGAGTATATGTAATTAATAGTATTGGAAATAAACTCCGGCCTATTGGGCTGTGGTTAACTAATGTTACTTGTAACCCCTCTTTCCTTTTATGCTTTTTTTTTTATTTTTATTTATATTTAAATTTCTATCTCCTTATTTATTTTTTTTGAAAGAGAGGCCACAAGTTATTTAGAACTAGGCTAGAGCCTAGAGAAGCCAAAATTGTGCTGGGTCCAGTATGATGGGACTTGCAAATGAAACACTGATCTTGAGATAACAACAACAATATTTATTGTGCTCGGCTTGTATAACATATGAGCCCTTAAGGCAAGATAATTAAGTCTTTTTTATATTTTAAATATAATTCCATTAATATGTGCATTGCCAAAAGTTGAACAATGGAAAATAAACTATTAACATCAATAAGTACTAAATGAATATTAAATATCTGAATAATCATTGACTAGTAAATCATTGCATGTTACATAAATGATAATAATACAATTGTAAAATGGCACACAATCTCGACCTGCAAGTAATCACATTTCATAACCAGATATAAATATATAGAAATATACACATGCATAATCAATATAACAATGTAACAATCATATAAAACAACACACACATATAATTAACATCAACAAACATTTACAGATCAGTAACACATCACATGTTCACCCCGGTTATCAGCGTATATAAGTTTCTTATTGAAACACCCTTAACCCCCTTATTCTGACCAAGTATCCGGCCCCCTTTAACGTTCAATTAATAGGTGACTAAACCCCCAAAACCTCAATTAAAATGTCCCAAGGAGTGGAGCAGACATGCCCCAAGTTTTAATAAGATAAGTATTAACTGAATGTTCTATGTAAGCCCTGCGGCCTGCGCACAAATCCCATGCCGATGTTTAATTATCCATTTGAATCACGTCAATGACAATAATGAAGAGTGGCATCACAAGGTTAACATGGATGTCCGGTTGCCTAACTGCATTTTATATTTCCTTTTTACTTTCAAAAACAGAATTTGTAAAAATAGTGGAACGTGACCACCATGAATATTGATAACTGATACTGATTAATCTTGTGTTGTTTAATGGTTAATTAATTGGTATAGTGAGCAATAAATATTAACGTTACAAAATTTATTATGGTAAAATACAAACTGTGACAATGGTAAAATTTAAAGTGTACAAATTAGCTAAACAGTGGAACAGAATTTTGTAAAGCGGAATCTAAGTCATGAAGGTATTAAAACCAGCTCACAGTGTTCCAAAAAAACTTAACTACCGGCCGGGTCAGGCATCGGGCGAGATCTAGCAAGATCTGACACATACAGACCTGCAGTGGACGGCTCCTACGGGAGTCGACCACGGGTTAAAACATCTCCCAGATCATTAATGAATAATAAAATACATGAGCCCACATTAACCCAAGATCCATTAAACATAAATATCCCAACGTGGACAGAAACATCTGTCCAGGCATGCTTAAAACAGAAACAGATTTAGATTCAACCCTATTTACCGAACTCCCCTCGACCCGGGTGCGTGACCCTGGCCGAGTTTACACTCTCAGAACGAGATATGATAGAGGAGGCGTAAGCCTTACAAATTACAAATAATATATGCCACCCATTGTCCGGAAATAACTGTCCAAACTGGAGCGTCTACATGAGAGTCTCAAAGAGTTTATCGGCCACACGATTTAGGTTAATATGGTTAAATTTCACCTGGTTAGTGGCGTGGAGTTTGAGGGTTCCGTTGGGTGTATCTAGTCCATGCTTCCGGCTGACACAGCTGACGAACGTGTTTGAAATTACAGCATCTGAGGCAGTTGTTCGGCCGTCCTTCCGGAGCGGGGCAGATTTCCGTCTACATCAGAAACCCTGCACAATCATATCTGGGATTACTCATAAGTTCATAAAACACACTACCACATTTACCCCCTGACATTGCATGGCCTGTCCAGTTTATAAACTCCGAAAATAGACTAAGTAAAGAACCCCACTGAATGTAGTAAATCGCTTCCAAAATAACCCCATTAAATATTTTAATATATAATATGTCCAAATATAGTGACTCCATAATAATGATAATTTTAATTAACAGTTATGCAAAAGTTTTCATGACGCACTTACAGGAATTAGCAACTTTTAACAAGTCCGTGATGTACACGGATTTCAGAAAATTACTGACTTACGCCCCATCTTGGTTTAGTTAATTTAGTAGGATTATTACTAGATTAATATAAAACATAATTATATCATTACTGTTACAATCAGTTAACCAGGGTTGAGATTAAACATACATGAAACAAATTTTAACCTGATAGTCGCCACGTGCTAAGGACTCACTGCAATATCTATCGTAACGCATCCACTTTAATATCAATTAAAAACAATTTGTTTTTATAAATAATTAATATATATATATTAATAGACTTACCGGAGGTCACGTAGGCTTCTACCTATCCATAGAAGTAGTTGGAAGACGAAAAACTGTTAAATCTACTCTGTCAGCCGGGGACCAGAAAGTGAAGCGCCGAGAGCCAAAGTTGAACTGAGCAAACTGGCTCTTGAAAAAACTGTAGTTAACAGAGATAGGGCGCGCGCGAGTCGGCCGTCTGAGATGACAAAGTCCGATTGAGCGTACCAAAGGACAAATTCCCTCGCGTCGTCAAATACGTAATTTTAATCTTGCACTATATAGATATAGGAACATCGCCGCGTTTTCCAAAACGCGGCACATACTAATTTCAGATATTTCGAGCTCACATCTGGAGTGGATAAAGTGCATGAAACGATTCACACAACTGAGACGACAATCTTTGTCACAGTCTTGTGGTTAACTGACGATCATCGTGTCAGTTGTGTGAATCGTTTCATGCACTGAAGATGCCCTCCAGACGGGAGACCGAACCGTCTGCAATTATTAACATTAACAGAACACGGTCCAATAGCCCGGAAGTTATTTCTAAGTGTTGGCGCCGGCCGTGATAGCCTTAGAAATACAATAAGTAATGAATATTTTTATATATAACAGCATGTACTAAAAATTGTTTTACAGTTCAACAGTAACATGATTATTTTTTTAATTCTATTTATGCTCTTCTTCTTCTTCTCCTCTTCAAGGATTAGGTTACATAAACCTGTTCCGGCACCCATCTCATCCTCGGAAGACCCACATCTCTTCTACCATTGGCTTTATAGTTCAGTGCCGCTTTCGGCAATAAATTCTCTACCATCCTTTGCAGATGATCCCACCATTGTTTTCTGTAAATTGAAATAATTTTGTTTATGTCCTTTACTTCGAGTTCTGTTCCGATATCTTCATTCCTTATTCTATCTTGCAATGTATAATTTAAAGTATTTCGAGTTCTGTTCCGATATCTTCATTCCTTATTCTATCTTGCAATGTATAATTTAAAGTATTTCGAAGAAACTGTATTTCAGCACTTTGAAACTTGCCGCTTTCCTTTTTTGTCTTGACCCACGCCTCACTCGCATAAACCAACCTGGGTATTGCAATTGTCTTATAAAATTTAATCGTTGTGCTGTGTCTTCTTTTATTTCTAATATTTCTATGAATCGTACCACAAATATTCCTAAATGTATTTATCTTCTCTCTTGTAACATGTTCAGATGCATAGCTTACTGCACGGGCGATTATTTGAAGCGGCTCACTTGTTCTAAAGTGCTGTTGTTTATCTTAGTTATCTTAGTCCTCAACTGGATATTTATCTTCAAAGGCCATGGGTTTGGTCTTTCTTACTGAAATTGTCAGCGATTACTCTCTTGCCACTTCTTGTAATTGAAACATAGCTCTTTGTAAATCATTCTCATTTTCTTGAATAACAACTATTGTTCAGCGTTCTTCAACTGCGCGGCGTCTTCCAAGTGTGTGCTGCGCTCTGCCGGACGGGAACTGGTTGTTAGAGGTGGGCTAAACTGTTATTTTAAAATACTAGGTATGAAAATACCGTTCCAAAAAAATAACAGGTACAAATACCTGTTATTATATACTATATATACATAACCTATATTACCCTTTGTAAGTAACTCGTTTTGAGTTTCCTGCAGGTCTCCTATGTAATATCTTCAAATAAATACACTCCAAGTAGGTTTATTTTCACCTAGTTAAACCTATTAATATATTAATAAACCTACTTGCTGTGTATTTATTTGAAGATATTATATAACCTATACTATATAATTTGTTATAAGAAATAAATTGAAACTAAAAGTATTAACAGTGTTACTTTACACTGTGACTTTATTAAACTATTACTGTTTAAATGGAAATAAGAAACAAGAGAATTTATAGGCCTATCTCCCTTTGGGAATACCAATTTAAGTTTTCACTAGTAGTAAACAAACTAACATTGGTTAGACAAATCAGTTGCGAAACTCGGGGCAATTAAATAATTTAGAGTAGGCCTACACGTAATACCACAAAAAATAATGTGAAAAAACATCAGAAACGTATAATAAAAACATAACAGTAAGCCACAAGAGTGAATGAGAATAAACAAAATTTTACAAATAAAAATAAAAAACAAATTGTAATAAATTAAATATAAATACGGTATACCATAAATACATAAATAAAAACTTATAAATAATAAGCAACAACAAAAGTAAATTAAGTGCATTACAGTTATTTAAGGAACAGGACTAGATAAAGTGCATAAATGTCCATTACAACAATCTCATCATTTACGTGAGATGTGTAGTGAAGTTAAAATCACATTAATAAAAAGTATAATATAGCTTATCAACTCAGCCACTCTATAGGTTATAACTCAATATAATTAAATACGATTTCACTAACTACTCGGAACAAAGTTTTTTTGAGTAAAAACAAAGTTTTACCAACCGATTTTAGTTACAAGTTGGTGACTAGTATAATATATAATTTATTAGCATATAATCTGTATTCTATATCTGCATATCACACGAGAATAAATGTAACAGCAGGATGAATTATTTCCTTTATTAAAAACAGCTTCGTCTCTTTGCGCAGAATGAAGTATACAGGACGAAAAAGTGGCTCGTACTATATACTTATATTTCCTACTCGAAATATGCTTGATGCTACCTGTTCCTAAAATATTAGGTGTTACTAAAATACTACTGTTACTCTGGAACGCGTTGTTCCTTGTGTATCGGTGATACCACTAGTATTTGAAATACCTAGTATTTTAAATAACGCGTTACTGGCTGTTCCTTGCGTTCCAGCGATATATTTGTACGCCTAGTATTTGGCCTTGGTTTACGTGATCTTGCGTACTTTTTGTGTGTGTGTGTCTGTGTACGTGCGTAGGGGGTGTGTCTCGACTCGGAACAGCGAGGGCGGCGTGGCTCGACTCGGAACAGCGTCGCCGCGAATAACAGGTATTTCAACTTTTCAGTCACTGTTACATCCGTTCCACAAGAATATCGTTCCAAAATACCTATTACAGGTATATCGGCCCACCTCTACTGGTTGTGTTGTGTCGAGTTAGCCAGTTACGAGTTGGCCTCGAACCGAGATACACAACAAGAGTACAGTAAAAATTCAGATCCATGTATCTTTCAATTTTAATGTGTTTATAATAAATCTATTTCAGTAAAAAATTACCGAGTTTTATTCTCGAATATTTTGGTGATCCCGACGTGATTAGTGCAACGCAGTTGTTAATTTAGTGTCGTGCAACTCAATGTTGACAACAGTGCGAGGCAGTTTTATTGTTCACGACTGTATTCGTTGTATCTACAGAGCAGAAACTCAAAGTCACTCCGTCTCGCATCAGTGAACCTCATCAGCGAGATCGTCACTCAACAACAGATAAGTGGCCAACATTGTTTCCATTTCCTTTCACAACCACACCTTGTTTCACATTACGGCTTCACACTCATTATCATTTCTAAGTATTCTTATCGCCAACGCATCCGGTAATTACCACTCCCGCAACTCATTGTATTGTAACATTCATTTTACTTAATTTCATTATTGCGTGATAAGTGACACAGACTTCACAACAATTCACAAATAATACAACGTGTTTTTAACATAAAGAAATTAACAAGTCAAAATGAATAACGAATCACTATCAGACGCAAAAATTCAAAGAGCCAAACACGACACATTAGTACGTCGCCGTGGACAAATTAAGGGCAGACTCACTCGCATAAACACATTCATTAATAATTTTGATCCCAACCAACAGTCTGTCAATTTGTTATCCACTAGATTAGATATTCTAAACGAGTGTTGGAAGGAATTTAATACAACGCAGACAGAGATCGAAGACATTCAGATAGAAGATTTAAATACATCAGAAATTCAGAATGAAGATTTCGAAGACAAATATTTTAACTTACGTGCTAAAATTCAAGACATGCTCATTTCTATCCGGTGTCATCTAACAACAGCCATATTACCAATTTAACTCTCACAGAACCACAAGTTAAGTTACCTCAAATCAATCTCCCCACTTTCGGAGGTGCATATGACGAATGGCCTTCTTTCCAAGATTCATTTAGAGCCTTAATTCATGACAACAATTCACTGACTGATGTTCAAGGCTTTCATTACTTAAAATCAACATTACGGAATGGCGCAAGTCAGATTATTCATTCATTGGAAGTCTCTTCAGCCAATTATCAGGTCGCCTGGGATTTACTGAAGGCAAGATATGATAACAAGAAATTAATCATAAACAAACATTTGCAATCATTATTCAATCTTTCAGTTTTAGACAAAGAATCAGCCACCTCCATTAGACAGTTTTCAGACAATATTCAAAAGCATATGAGAACACTGAAATCTCTTGGACAGCCAGTTCAGCACTGGGATGCAGTAATTACATATCTTATTGTAAACAAATTCGATCAATCAACCAGGCATGCGTGGGAAGCCAGTACATCCACAACGGAACTGGCAACCTATTTCGAAACTGTCAACTTCTTGGAAAACAGAAGCAAGATTTTGGAAGGTTGCGAAGAGGGTCAGAAATAGCATTCTAAACCCAAATCACGCCCAGTTAATGCCACACCACAAAGAAAACCGTCACAAGATTTTCAGACCGCATTTGTATCCACCAATTTACAAAAATGTCCCATGTGCAATAAATTCCACCGGCTATTTCAATGTCAACATTTCCTGAAGTTGAATCCATGTGATCGAATCACTAAGGTCAGAGAACTTCAACTCTGTATCAATTGTTTTAAACCAGGTCATAAAGCAGCAACCTGTGAAAACACTCATTCATGTAAAACCTCCAACAAGCGTCATAATAGTTTGTTGCACTTGCACTCTCAGCAACCCATGTCCGAACCTTCATCACCGCCTCAGTCAACTTCACAAACATCAGCTTTGCAATCAGAGTTGCTCAGTAAGCCGACGGTTGCAATTTTTTCCAATACCAATGACAATGTTTTACTAGCCACAGCAGTGGTAAACACAAGATTCTCAAGGAGCAGTTTTCTTATGTCGTCTTTTGCTTGACTCAGGATCTCAGTCACATTTCATGACTGAATCTCTGGCCACATCATTAGGATTAAAACGTCATAAGTCCCCTATGTTAGTGACTGGAATAAATACAAAGACTACTGCAATACGACATACTGTTCGTACAGTCATTAAATCAAGATATAATGGCTTCCAACAAGAATTGGAATTCTCCGTCATAGCACGAATTACAGACGAACTGCCAGCAGCCCACACAGATCGTAATATGTTACATATACAGTACCTAAAAACATTAACCTTGCGGATCCACAATTTCACGTACCGCACAAGGTGGATGCTGATATTTTCTTCAGTCTGTTGTGTATTGGACAGATTAAACACGACAATCAACCTACCTTGAAAAAAACAGTGTTAGGTTGGATCGTGTGTGGGAGAACAAATAATCAAAATAGCAACCATATTAAAAAACAAACGGTTTGTAATTTCAGTCACAATTTAAATCTTGAAGAACTTATGTCAGCATTTTGGGAAGTTGAGAACTGAAAACCGACACCCTTTATAGAAACAAGAACAAGAATGTGGAGAGCATTATATGCCTCATGTCAGCAGAACCGATACTGGGCGCATTATGGTTCAATTGCCATTCTCAAGGGAAATCAGTCAACTTGGTTCATCTTGTGAACAAGCTGAAACCTGACTCAAGAGCTTAGAACAGCGACTGTCAAGGCATGCATCATTAAGAGAGTCGTATGTTGCCTTTATGGATGAATATCACAAATCTAATCACATGGAACTAGTCGAAGAAGAGCGTGAATCTGAGGATCACTACTACATGCCACATCACCCGGTCATAAAGAACTCAAGTTTGAATACAAAAATTCTAGTCGTTTTTGACGCATCGTCAAAGACGTCGACAGGAATATCTCTGAACCAAACATTGACGGTGGATCCAACCATACAACGTGATCTAATTGATATTTTGTTGTCGTTCCGCCTCCCCAGATATGTTTTTTGCGCCGATATTAAACAAATGTATCGACAAGTTCTAATGCAACCAATTCACAGAGATTTCCAGCAGATCGTCTGGCGAAGGGACTCAGATCAACCTATCCAAATATACAAATTGAACACTGTCACATACGGCACATCCGCTGCTCCGTAACTTGCAATAAAATCTCTTCATTATCTAGCAGACTTGGAATCAGTGGAATTTCCTGTTGCTTCAAGATGCATCAAGAATGATTTTTACGTAGATGGTGCTCTTACTGGTTGCAATTCCATGGAAACAGTACAACGACTACAGAGAGAATTAGTGCTTTTACTTAAACGAGGTGGTTTCGAACTTCATAAATGGTGTTCTAATAATCCACAGTTATTAGAATTTATAGATTCAGACAACATAGAGAGTGAATACCTTATACAAGGTGGACATGATACAAAAAAGACTCTGGGAGTGCGTTGGAAACCTGATACAGACACCTTTCATTATAAGACAACACCATACACAGCAATTGGTCCTGTAACAAAAAGGTCAATACTATCAGAAATATGCAGATTGTTTGATCCATTAGGTCTTATATCTCCAGTGCTGGTAAAGGCTAAGGTGCTAATGCAGACTTTATGACAGCTGGACCTATAGCATGGGATGAAACGGTTCCAACACATATTTACAACACTTGGACTCAATACAAGAAACAACTTGAGGAGTTAAACAATTTAGTCATAAATCGTCGCATAACCCCCCTTCTTGATGTTTCCACAATAGAATTTCATGGATTTTGCGATGGATCAGAGAGATACTTTGGTGCCTGTATATGTCCCGATGTACAGACGTCAATGGTAATATTTCAACATATCTTTTGTTCGCAAAATCACGAGTCGCTCCTATAAAAAACATTTCTCTCCCTCGATTGGAACTTTGTGGAGCAGTAATATTAGCTCGTCTTACCCAGAAGATCTCAAATACGTTGGGCAGCAACACTAACTCATACACATTTTGGACTGACTCTACAATACTACTCCACTGGTTGCCTTCGCCTCCAAATACATGGAAAACCTTCGTCGGTAATAGAGTCTCTGAAATTCAGACAGCAACTAAACATGGAACTTGGTATCACACTAAGTCTCAACAAAACCCGGCGGATATTTTGTCACGAAGTGGGTTTCCCAAGGAGTTGATTAACTGTGCCTTATGGTGGACTGGACCTGCATGATTAGCGGAAGAAAGAGAATGCTGGCCAAGCAGCTTAGCGTGTAACTTCAGATCTACAATCTGCAAGTCTATAGAGAGAGAAGAGAGCAAGACAACCATACGTCCATAAATTCAACCTTTGAACTGAAAACAAAATACTTATTTTGGGCTAAACTTCTGCGTATAACGTTTATTGCAAACGTTTTATTCACAATCTGAAGACTCCTGCAAGTAATATAAAATGTGGTCCACTCATGGTAGTAGAAATTCAAAACACAAAGGTATTCTGGACTAGACAAATTCAATTATTGCATTTAAGTGAAGAAATCCATGATCTCAACTATACCGGCCAGATCAAGAAGCGAAGCAATATACGTTCTCTAGCCTCCTTCGTAGATTCAAACGGAATTATCAGGGTGGGCGGTAGACTGACGCAAGCAAAAATTCACTATGATCAGAAACATCCAATTTTACTTCCTGAAAAGGACTATATAACAGAATTGATTATAAGAAGAGAACACGTAGTATCCATGCATTCAGGACCACAGGCACTACTAGCACAAGTGAGAAGACAATTTTGGCCAATAAATGGCAAGCTATTGACCGAGCGAATAATCAAGAAATGTGTAACCTGCTCAAGAAATAATCCAAATGTCATATTTCAACCAATGGGAAACTTACCGGCGTGCCGTGTTATTCCTGACCGACCATTCATAAACTGTGGTATTGATTATTGTGGCCCAATATTTATCAAACGAGTTATGCAACGAAAATCAGCTCCATACAAGGCTTATATTGCACTTTTTATCTGCATGGCCACCAAGAGTATCCACATTGAAATCGTTACAAGTCTCACAACATCAGCCTTTCTAGCTGCGTTAAGACGCTTTATGTCCAAACGAGGAAGGGTCACAAACATATACAGCGACAATGGAACAAATTTTGTAGGAGAAAAAATGAATTACAAGAATTAAGGAAATTCATAAGGGAAAATAAGGAGTACTTAACACAATCCTTAGCGGAAGAAAATATAAATTGGCACTTCATTCCAGCGAATCCACCACATTTTGGTGGCTTGTGGGAGGCAGGCGTCAAAACTGTAAAACATCACATAAAACGAGTTGTTGGGAATATCTAATTAACATTCGAAGAATTTAACACGTTGTTATGTCAGATTGAAGCCTGTGTCAATTCACGCCCCCTTACCCCACTTTCTTCCGATCCCAACGATCTTCAGCCGTTAACCCCAGGGCATTTTCTTATTGGTTCCCCAATTACTTCCTTCCCTGAACCTGACTTATCTGTAACTCCAATCAACCGAATTAACCGCTGGCAACGAGTTCAACAACTGATGCAATTCTTCTGGAAACGATGGTCCACAGAGTACCTGTCTACACTGCAACAGCGCACGAAATGGACTTCTTCCGCAACACCAATACAAGTGGGATCCTTGGTCCTCATCAAGGAGGAGTTCAGACCACTCCTCCACCACTCCTGGGACGTATTAGAGAGCTGCATGCTGGTCAAGATGGAGTTCCTCGTGTCTCCACAGTGCAAACCTCACATGGACTCCTGCGGCGGGCGATGACTCGTCTGTGCCCTCTTCCCATCGAAAACACAAATTGAAAGGCCACATCCTTTCAAGGCGGGCGGGATGTTCAGCATTCTTCAACTGCGCGGCGTCTTCCAAGTGTGTGCTGCGCTCTATCGGACGGGAACTGGTTGTGTTGTGTCGAGTTGGTTAGTTAGTCAGTTACGAGTTGGCCTCGAACCGAGATAGACACAAGAGTACAGTAAAAATTCAGATCCATGTATCTTTCAATTTTAGTGTGTTTATAATAAATCCATTCAGTAAAAAATTACCGAGTTTTATTCTCGAACAACTATGTCATCCGCATATAGCAGCGAACTCATACAAATTGATTTGTTAAGCTGTATTCCCGAAGTCACTCTGGATTTCCATGCTCTAAGCATGTCGTCAATGTATATATTAAACAAGATTGGGGAAACACAGCATTCCTGCAATTATATTTATTCTCTAATTATTTTAGTTCTCTTTCCAATTGAGAAGGAAAAGGTGTAGTAGAATTCTAAGAAAAATAACGTAAATTGACGTTCTTATTTTACTTTCCTCAGTAGTGGTCCGAAGTTCCAGTCCCGTGCACGCCTATCATACGTAACGTAACATTCTTTATGATATGAGGATTGTCCAATAGAAACACGTTTAGAGGGTGTAAAGGATTTTTTATTTGACGATTTTGAAAGAAGTCTCCAATAACATTAAGGCATGAGTCTCACTGTTGTATTAATCTGTAGATTCCCTGCTGGTAAATTTCTTGTGGCTGTTTGCGGAACCATTCGCTAACAGCAAACTATACCTCAGAGTCCGATTTGAACCGCTGTTCTTTTAGTGATTTCTTTAATGGGCCAAAAGCATGGAATGAACAGTTTCCACGCTGATGCTCAACATTTAAGAAAGTTTTCTAACTTTGATGCGCGTAAAGCAGTTTCCAGCTGTCTCACATTTTCATCTGATGCTGCAACACGTGCAGGTCCGGGACTGGCCAAATTGTGGATCTTCCTTGTCGAAATTTCTTGCACCATTCAACCACTCCCGTCTGAGAATAACTATAGTCACTATATACAGCTTTCATTCTCGTATAAATTTTCATTGGCTGACGCCCCTCAGCGACCAAAAACTGAATAACGGCACGCAGATTATCTTTGAACGGATTTTCTATCTTAGATGCCATTTTTCAACCCAGTCACAACGCATAGAAAAGAGCAAACTGCAAATATTTTTGACAGACGTGTCACTAGTACTTAAACAGACAATATAAACAAATGAATTCCGTTGTCATGGCGACGAAGTTACGGCTGCGCTGATAAAACGTGTTTCTATTGAACAATCCTCGTAAGTAGAATGTGTTGTGAGTTTTAACACTTTATCCCGCGTTCTTTCACCTTTGTCGTACTTCTTAACTTAAATTTTAATAAGCAGAAACCAAAGCTCCTGTTTTTGCCGACAAGTAAAGTACTTTTTTTTTCTGTCACGAGAAGGTGAATCAAAAGCGATGATAATCCAAAATAATCTCTTTTCTTATAAAGCCCGTCCTTTTAGAGCCAGAGCCACTTACATGTACATCAACATTCACCTCAATTCGAATGCTTTGATGTTACATAATGCTTTTCCAAGGCAACGTGGCTTTTACAGACTATCTGTTTTCCGTTTTAATATTATCGCTAGAAAAATGTTTTTCCATTCTGTGACAAGGCGATTTTACTAAAGCATAAATTCTTGTTTTGAATTAATTCCCTGTACTCTAGTATTATTTATGTTCACTTATGTTTTACTTCTTTACTAAACTTTATCGTTTATTTAAACATGGGTGCCCACCTCCCCAAGCTTGATGACTCGCCTCCCAAACATGATGAATATTTGTTCCCCCCCCCCCCCAAGGAAAGGTATTTAAAATTATAAGAAAATGTCATTGTAATAGGCGTTTTATTATAAATTAGCTAAAGCTAGAAATAGTACAGTTTATAAATAAATTATAATTTGAAATTAAACAAATAAATAAATGAAAACTAATGAAATTAATACGTGGAAGACAATATTTTAAAGAAAAGGAACAAAATATTAAAAAAGCGTATTGTAAAGAAGAAAAAATGAAAAAAATAATGGTTTGATTTGGCATGTATTCGGACCACTGTCCCTGTCATGTCTGTCAGCGACCGTGATTCGTCCTCTGAATGTTTGAATTCCTAAAACTAATTGTTGCACTAATATGATTGCTTCCATTCACTAACAAACCATGAACTTTTATAAACATTCAATTTTTTATTGCAACGTAGTAATAATTTTTCATACTTTCCCAAATGTTTCAATGACGCAGTCTGCGTGACAACCCTCCTATGGACACCCCTCCTTTAAAAATAAAATACAAGAATCGTATCCTATTGCAAAACAACTGACTATTCATAGAGGTCGGTTGTAAGCTAAAGTTAAAATATCAGATAACATTGATTATTCTACACTAACGGCTGGATCGTATGAAGTATGTCAAACTACCAAGTACTAAGGTATTAAATAAATATTAATGACTG
Source organism: Magicicada septendecula (assembly GCA_034769895.1). NCBI lineage: Eukaryota > Metazoa > Arthropoda > Insecta > Hemiptera > Cicadidae > Magicicada > Magicicada septendecula. The sequence continues at coordinate 770,495,303 of CM068368.1, read as the reverse complement.
GTGAATCACAAAAAACTGTGAGGTATAAACTGACAACTGTACATCTCACAAAGATGAAGACTGTGAAAATGTTGTGTTGCGACATTCATACAGTAAATGTAAAATAATCAGTTATACTCGACCGGTGTGCTACAACGGTAAGAGCACATTCACAAGACAGCTCATGCGGTTAGTCACCGTGCATTAATGTGACGTCACTCTGTGCTACAATTGAAACAGCACACCGCGTGTCTTAGGATGATGAGAACATAGTACCTCCCAGTGCCAGAAGTTTTATGTCTCTAAATTTTCTAGCTTGGAAACAAAACAATTTAAAATGTACAGTTTACAATTACTTACATAAAATAAATAATGTTGTACAACACTGTAGCACGTTAGCATGGCTGACTGAATGTAATTAGCTTCTAGAATAACACATGCATTGGAAGTAATTTATTTTCGGCCTGTACAAGGAATTACCATGTTGCGTTAATATGATAACACGAATGTCGTAAAATCTTCCTTACCTTATACGTCCAATGTAAGTAGTTCGGATAAGTTATAGCATCTGACTGGAAAGCGCCTGGAGATTATGGGTCCATCAACGTGATGATGTTGATTCATTTTGTCCTTTGAGCACGTTACGTGCTGGTGATGTGATTATCATACAACGGTGATACTCGGAGGTATAATATTATACTATATAATATGGTGTATGATGTTTGATCAAAAGATTCTCGCAAGTTTTGAATTTTATGCAGGAATTTAAAAATCAAAAACCGTTTCTTTGTTGGTATCCTATCTGTGACAATTGTTTAAGTTTGTATCGTTATTTAAGTTTGTATGGATAGTTTAGACTAGACAGCTAATTCAACAAGTTGTGTTTTAGGGGATTTTGTAACATCGCCTATACAGCATCAATATAACACACAGTTGAAGAGTTTTCATTGAATTGTATATAAAAAAAAGCGTAAAAAGTGCGAAAATTCCAGACCAAAAAAATTATCAAGTATCTCTAATTGAAAACCAAATACGTACGATAGTACACTTGATCTACTAAACTAAGTAAGGTAACATCAGTAGAAAAATAATAATTAAAAACCTGGAATTTTCCATCAGCGAGAATAGTCAGAGAACTTTCTCATGGGGACCTACGTGTTAGCAACTTTGGTTTTACATGTGTGGTAATCTTGGACTCAGAATACTCCCTTCCCTTAGCTAAGGGACTCACTGTCCCTTCTTACCTAGCTAATAGTGAATCAACGACGAAAAGACAAATGGAGAAAAAGGCTAAAAGGTAAGGAACAAGTTAATATATATGGGTTACAGAAGAATTAAGAAGATAATTCCATGGGAAGAGTAAAAGATAAAAAAAGGCGCGCGTTGTGTTTCGAAGAGTGATCAACATTTACCACTACATGGTCAGCAAACTGTAAGAGAAAAAAATTTATTTAAAAATGGTTACTTAGTTATTTAACTTAAAATTTATGAAAGGATTATTCTCTTGGAAAGTTTAAATGTTAAATTATATACAAGTAATGAAGGTTGAGTAAATAAAAAATAATGATAATAAAAAATGAATAGAGTGATAAAGAGAATGATGGAATTTAGGATTAAGAAGTTTATACTACACATTTATTATTATTCATAAAATTCCATTTACCTTTCTAAATAAAAAAAAATGAATATTTACTAAAAAGCTCAGATATAATTAATAAATAAAAGGAATACTCTCGAAAGACAGACGAATTTATTTTCACTTCCCCCTACACAAACCCCCATCCTCTTACAGAGGTAAACAGTCCAAACGTAGGAAAAATGTTGCTGAACGCATTTGATGACGTGATATGCCTGAACAAGAGGTGTACAAATATTTAAAAGCTTCAAAGGCAGATGTGAACAAGTCAACGTTTGTGACAGTAAATAAAGGGTATGATATTCTATTCTATAAATCGTTATCACTAGTTGTTATGGTCAATAAAGTGTATGAAATGTTTTTTTGTTTTTTTTGCAAACTAAAATATTTGTAGAAACACCCAGTTTTATGAAAAAATAATTTATGAAAATTGCATCAAGACAATGCACCCGCACATATTTCATTGCCTGCTCATAAATTTAAGGCAAAATAATCGTAATAATACCGCAACCGCTGTATTTGGCAGTTACATCCTCATGATATCTTTTCCCGAATGAAAAAGACATGAATGAACAACGTTTCGAGGCTGTTGACAAGAAATCGCTAAGCCAGCTTGAGATTATTCCAAAGTGAAGACGAATTCCATAAAGTAATGGTTTAGATAATCTTTTGTACGCGCCGCAAACTTGGGTCGTAACTGGACATAGTAGCAGAAATCAACCGTAAACGTCTCCTAAGTAATAAGTGGAAGAAGACTGGCCTACTAGTGTGCACGTCATCGAGGCTTCCAATATTTAAGCAGTGAATGATTGTGTTATCGACAATTTGACGAACTGCACAGTGTTCATTAAATACACGAATCTGCTGACACATGTTTTTGTAAACACACCCAAAGGAAAGGAGGAGGACGAAAGTTCACGTAAGAAATAGGAAACACGTACAAGGTCCAGCAAAACGAATTGACCTGGGCCTTGACCTATGGAGAAAAATGTTATAATTTTTACTTTGAAAATTCTTTTAAAATATTTAATTAATAAAGCAGTAATACAAAGCAGAGGGTTCGAAAATTTAAGTATCTAGGAGATATAATTCAAGAGAATGGCTTAGAAAAATCTGCTATAGAAGAAAGAATTCATAAGATGGAAAGGGCATATGGACTAAAGATATTTACAATAAAAAGTGCATATCTAAAAATGCGAAAATAAGGCATTACAGTACAGTAGTGAAGCCAGAATACCTATATGCAAGTGAATGTCTAGTACTGAATTATAATTTAGACAAACTAGAAATATTGGAAATATTAGGAAAATATTAGGCACACGAAAACTTCGAAGGTTGGAAATTAAGAAGTAATGATGAAATATATTGAAGTATAGAAAATATAAAAGAAATAATGAGAAAAAGAAGACTATTATTCTTTGGGGACATTTATATAGAATGGACGACAATAGGTTAACAAAGCATCAAATATCTGTGGGGGAAGAAGTCAACATCAAGTTTGATTAAATAAGTCCAAAAGGATTTTAAAAAAATAATATAAACGCTGAAGAAGCAACTGAAAGAGACGTTTTTCGGGCAAAAGTGTTGAAAATGGAAGGAGTCCAGGGCAGGAGAGAGAAAACGCAGGTTCAAAGTGGACTGAAGACAGGAAGAAGAGACACAGTGAAAAGACGAAAGAATGTTGGAGAAAAAGAAAAAACAAAGAGTTAAGAATTGAAATTGGCATGTGGTCCTTAGATGGCCGATAAATAAAAATTTGTGTTACTCTCATTGACGATATCAAGGGACGCAGCTTTTATGAAGTAATAAAATGATATGCGTAGCGTAGAGTGAAGTGTTCAGATCCTGAGTCTAGAAGACTGCCGCAGGACTGAAGACTTGATGATAATAACTAAACTACGGTATTCGCATCTCACTGACAGCAGACAGCAACGCGCGGGCGTCAGCAGTAAGAACACGTTTATGGTGTCGGCAGATCCCTGCTTAGGATACATCTATCGAAAGCGCGAATACCTTGGCATGAAATTGGCGCGCGGAAGAACTGAAATTGGCATGTTGTCCTTAGATGGCCGATACAAAAAAAAAGCAGTGATACGTAAACAACCAACACGGTCACTGACAAGCGGCTGTTTTGACCTGTCTACGCAAGGTCGACGGTATTGTATTGTAAGTCTAAAGCGGTAAGTACTAAATGAGGTGGCGAATCAATCGTCTTGGTTTTGGGAGTATCGTCAAGGATATACAATTTTAGAGAGAAAGGCGAACGTTACACGCCATATTATGTAAAACGTATGGAAACGTATTGGGTTTCTTTAACAATTTAATTGATACTGAAAACATAAAACATGTTTGCATACTGACAAACATGCTGAAACATACAAACATCTGAAAACATGACATGGGTACTTTCACATAGAGACAGAGGGAAGTTACATCAGGTGAAATGAAATTTCTCAGGTTGATCAAAGGGTGCACGTTACGAGAAAGAGTAAGTAATGCACAGATAGGACGAGAATTACAAATTTTTAAATTACAGGACAGAATTACGGAATACGAATACAAGGTCGGCTGGTGTAAGCATTTAGGAAGAATAGAGTAAGATCGCTTTTCTAAACTTGCCTTGAATTATAAACCCACAGGGTATCGTAGTGTGGGGCGTCCGAGGACGAGATGGTTTCCGGAACAGGCAGTGCAGCCTAATCCGTAAAGTGGAGATGATTAAGAGAAGGAGAGCACGTCCAAATTGGCATCTGTTTCTTCGAAAAAGTTAACAGACACAGTTTTCTCATGTAACCAAATGTCAGGAGATAAGTACCTTCTCGAATAACGTAATTAAGTCGTGAGTTTCAGTCAACATCGTGTTTAAATTAGAATTCTTGCCCGGCGTTGAGTTCCCAAGACAATGGTTAGAGTACAGCACTGAACAACTCAAGTTTGCTTTGTACAGACACATCACGTTTGCTTTCACAAAGCACATTAGCAGCAGAGTTAATCTAATTTTCACGACAAGTAAGCTTACCCTTGTCTTTTTTCTCTTTCGCATTTAATTAAAATTTTCGTTTTGTTTATACTTAAAATGTTTTTTTCATGGAGTAGAGTCGTCGAGATTTTTTAACATGATAATGTTTTTAGGGTGGGGGTCATTCCACAAAAATGTAACGTAATCGAAAAATGTAACGCTTCCACACTTTCGATTCCACACAGTCTAGAAATCTTCGGTCTCTGTAGTTTTAACATGATAATGTTTGTTATATAGTAAATATATTTGTTATATAGTAAATATTAAAAACATTATCATGCTTCGATGTTTCGGTTTCGTCGAAATTCTTTCTTTTTCAGTCCTCGTGGGAAACTTTGTCATCGTGTACGAATTCGTTTTAGTCAGTCACTTTTTTCATGGGATCGTCGTCGGCGTCATCATCATCATCATCATCATCATCATCATCATCATCATCATCATCATCATAATCACCACCACCACAACCACCACCACCACCACCATCATCATCATCATCATCATCATCATCATCATCATAGTCATCATCATCATCATCATCATCACCTGCAAGGATTAAACCAAGACGGTTTGTTCCGGTCTCAAACAGGGAAACTCTAGAGCTGGTCACGCCAGCGTTTCCTCGGACGTACTACTCCTCTCTATCTTTTCGGCTTATAGTTACATGGTTATTTGGGGATAAGGCAGTCGTCCATTCGGCAGAGATGTTCCCACCAATTCAGCCGATACTAGGCAATCCAGTTGAGTATACTCATAATATTCAGTTCCTGCCGTATATCTGCGTTTCTTCAATGATCATAGAGAGTATATCCTGCTACGCGCCTGAGAAATCTCATTTTAGCAGCTTGGCTTGGTCGTAACCAAGGGCTGGCTTTTCGTTAAAGTCCAATTCTCAGACCCATGAAGAAGTATGGGAAGGGCCATGACCTTCTAGAATTTTAGGCGTGTTTCTTTACTTGTTGACTTAGGAGTTCGCCCGATGGTCTCGCACATAAGGCTGAACTTATCCGAGATTATGTGCAGGAAAACCCACCCAACCATAGCGAGTGGTGCTATGAACAGGTACTGCCGCCTTTCGCATCCTGCAAGCTATAGGCCTCTTTTGCCCATCTCAATACATATGTCCTGCTTGTACGATCGTTTGGGTCCATCCCGTTTCCGCTGTCTAATTGTAGCGCAGTTTGGGCCGACGATCATCAGGCATTCGCTCTACGTGACCGTATCATATGAGAAGCTTAGTATTTTTAGTGTCTAAAATTGTTTGTTTACACGGATTTACTTCCTCATTTCTTTATTTCTAACGCACTGGAGCCTGCATATCTTAAAAGACCTTCTCCAGTACTTCTTGGAGCTTGGAGTCTTCGAGAGGTTTTTTTATTTATCTCCCAAATTTAAGAGCCATATGTGACTATGCTTTCTAAGTGGCAGAGAAAATCATCTTGTTGGTTTTATGGGTGGCTTTTCCAATGAAAAACGCAAAATTCACTTACCCTGTCACAATTTTTTCCTTGTCTCAATTTGCGACAACATCTTCATCACTTCTACTACCTTTTGTTAACGTTGTTTCATGACATCTGAAAAAATAATATTTTAGTAATACGCTAACCGACTCAGATGCGGATCCAGCAATCAATTTTGGAGAAGTGCTAAGAGTTGCATTTGGGGGGATTATGAAAAGCTGGACCGTTCTTTAGAGCCATAAAGTATAGATGGTAGGAATGAGTGCAGATAAACTACAATGCGTCATTTCTAACACAATAAAATACGTCATTTATTGACGTAGAAGCATATAATCGTATGTGTGTTTATCAGTTTACTGTTATTTTAATAATATTTATTTATGATTTAAAATACACACTACTCATTTATGGCATGTATCAATACATACATTTATTTATTTAGTATAATGTATCCTGTAGCTCTTTAAGAACAACGGAAATACGTATAGGCTATATCAACAGGAAATTTTAAGATCATAACAAAATAAGACGAAGTCATTTGAATAAATGAGCTACATTTATAACTGGCACAAAGTTATATCGTAAACTATAACTTACAATTTTGTCCTCCTGTTAACATACTGGTAAGGTAGAGTTACAGTTTAAAGTAATTTCAGAGTAAAAGCGTGAACTTACATACCGTGATATAAACTTTGTATCATATCCACAATCGCAGAACCATTCTACAGTCAATAAACGACGAAAAAAATGTTCCGAAGTGACAATTGGGGGAGGGAGGATTTTCCCCATCCTCCCGTGGATCCTCGCTTGAATATAGTGTTATATCGGTCCTTTCGCTTCCAAGAAACAGTTATTTTATTTTTCCAAAATTTATGTCGATACCCCAAAATTTGTATTTCCATGGAATTTCTGGATTATGTATTTGAAAAATAATGTTTAAATACAACTGAATTTATACACCGGCCAAGAGAAGTCTGCTCTGTGGGATCTAGATATTATTCACATTACTAATGAGGAAGAGGGTATCTTTTTATCTGAGATTCTTCGTAAAGCATAATCGTAATCTTAAATAATTAACGTAAATTTAACGCATTCCGCACCAAGTATAAAGGAAATCACATAAAATCAAGAGATAACAAGGCTAACCGAACCAGAGTTTAATTTACTAATTTTGGTTCGACCTTTTCCATGACTATATATAGTTTAACTAATTTATAACTGATAAGGTTATAACTAACTTATAGACCATAAGAAGAATGATTAAATCAGAGCTGGTTTAAGAACATGTAATCTCTGCGATAAGGTAATCGAGTGCTGGACATGAGTAGACCATATGCACCGATAATTGTCAAATAATGCAGCAAGACAGTTGCTACGTTACAGCGAGATAACGGCTTAGTTTGGGACATTGAAGGAGTCACCGTGTGAACCCTGGACGATGGTGTCTAGTCCGTGTGGCAGATGTGATGCCGATGATGGTGGCAGTTTTTGTGGATTTCATTTAGGTTGTTTTAAGCTCTTAGTGCGTTGGGCGCTTAGAAGACTTGGACCTTTCTTTCCCTTTGCTCTTCTAAGACACTATAACCTAGAACTGTTTGACATACTTCTTCAGGCTAGGCCTATTGTTCTTCAGTCTTAAGGTTCATGTCCGGCTTGGTGTTCCCCTCCTATATTGTATTGTCCAAATCTATCTTCTTCGCCTGAAGAATTTCTTCTGCGAAGCATACCATACAGTTCCAGGTGTCCTCCGCTTCAACGATGTTATCCGGGGAGATCTTCTGCCTAATATCATCTTATAACGATCTTCTATGTTGCTCCTGTCAGTCGCAGACGAAGAATGTGTGGCTTGCATCGTCCGCAGTTTCCGGGCAGTTCAGGTACTCTGGTGACTTGGCCTTTCCAACTTTCTTAAGGTAGGATATAAAATACTCGTGTCCAGCCAGAAACTGGATGTTGTTGATGATAATGATGATGATGACAACTTATTTAACATAATGTATCCTGTCGCTCTTTAAGAACATTAGAAATACGTATATATCGACAGAAAATTTTCAGATCGTTAGAAAATAAGACGAAGTCATTTGAATAAATAAGCTACATTTATAATGGTCACAAAGTGTATATCATAAACTGTAACTTATTTTATATGCCTGTCCATCCACACGATAAACTGGTGCCATCTACAAAACACAACACGGTGTACGTGCTAGTCTAAAATTATTCATAAAAATTAATTCCTTCGTGTGAATTCACTAAATCGATTTATAGATTTTCCTTTTTTAATTAACAAAAATGCAGGCCGACAACTGTCACGTATTTTTGTCAACAAAACCCGTTAGAGATAACGAACGGAAACATACTCTGATAGTCTGAACGATCTTTTTTCGTGTCGCTGTTTGAGTGCTCAAAATTTATTATGCACGTTGGTTCCCTTGGTGTTTTAAGCGTGACTTTGAACATTCGCAAACTCAGTGCTAGGTAACTTTGTGTCAGATAATACAAAAAAGAAAATAAAAGTGAACGACTGTAAAATTAAAAAGTAGAAAGTAGGAAACGTACGTAATTTATAATTAAAATATTTCATGGGTAAACAACTGATCCCGCTTAATTAATCCAATATCCAATAACATGGATATTCTACACGTGCACACACACAAACGGCCGACAACTAGACATTCTTGAACAATTGGAAATATATAAACACACAAAAACAACATCCTAAACGAACAGACACAATTCAAATCACACACACACACACACACACACACACACACACACACACACACACACACACACACACACACACACACACACACACACACACACACACACACACACACACACACACACACACACACACACACACACACACACACACACACACACACACACACACACACACACACACACACACACACACATCGAACCTTCAAAAGTCGACACCGTCGCCAAGAACAAGACGGACAGCGCTCCCAGTGGCAGCCTCTGACGAAGCTTATAATAAGCAAAAACTGGTTCAGGCTATAAGGCAACACTTTTACGTTTTTACCCATGAAAAACTTTGTGTTTCGAGTCGGTAGTGATCTAATTATATTTACTTAAAATATTTTATCGTAAATAACTGATTCGGAAATTTTTAATATAAAATTTTAGAAGAAGTTTATTATTAATACAGATCCGGAAATCTTGTGTTCCGAGTTTAGCACGAATTTATTGTTTTTTTATTTTCTTCTGCAACATGTTACTGTAATTTAAACATAAGTAAAACCTCTAACTACGACTGTGTTTATTTAAAAATCAAAAGAAGTAAGATATTTTTTTTGCATTTTAGTAACATGTGTAACTTAGAAGTCCCACACAAACATCTCTGACCACTTCTTAAAGTTCAAAATGAATAAAAAGTCCAAACAATTATGTTGCCACATTAACCATACAGTCAGCTGAAACCAAACGAATGAACATGTGAGTTGCCTAATGTTACTTCCATACAAAAGCGTGTTCCAAACTGATGATTTTGCAAAAGCTAAACAGTATGTTCATGTGCTTAGTTTTTAATAAATGTTACACTCCAGATTATTGTCTTTTGATATATTTAATTTATTAATTTATTGCGTACAATTGCTATTTGCGGTATCAGTTTGTTGTGTGATTTTACACGCTTTCTTGTACTACTGAAGAGTATTGCCGCTTACCTTGTGTTGTTAGGTAGTCATTTTATGTTAACGTTTAGTTGTTATAATCCAGTGGTGTACGGTAAACCCGTGTCACATGTCACTACATTAAGGGGAGTCCGTAGTGCCTATTTCTCACTCGATGACCTTAGTTACCATTTACTTAAAAGCTATTGCAGCTATTTAGTTGACACTTTTAGGATTACTAAAACACTACCCAGGGCCGGCCTAAGAGCAAAATGCTGTGTGTGCAAGAATGAGTTTTGGCGCCCCTTACAATGAAAATGGGTATAGAAAACCCTCCAAAAAATGCAATGGGTGCTCTATAACTAAAATTTGTCGGAACTTAATAACTGAAGTTGGCATTTTACAGGGATTAAAAACCAAAAACTAAAACTAACAAGTTGTAATAAATAGTAAATATTAAAGTAAAGTATTTAGTACCTTTTCATTTTTTTATTTTTTTAAATGTCTTCTTCTAGTACTAATTCTTTTAACTGACTTTTTCAAACTTCAGTAGGCAGCACAGATACAGCACCAGACGCGACAGATAGACTAAACATGTGATAGTGATTGTGACTCACTATCTACAATTGTTCAGTTCTGTCAAAACAACGGAGCGGAGTGTTTGGAGCCAGTAGCCAGTCTCTTTACTGTACTTTCAAGCAACATTTTATTTGTTGAACAAAAGTTATTAACATATTCAAATGGCTAATTTGCATTCAAAATTACATAAAACTTTGAATTTTTACCATACTATTTTTTTATAATTTTTCTCATTTCGGCGCCCCTTCCAAAATCGCATGTGTGCGACCGCACACGTCGCACACGCCTTAGGCCGGCCCTGACACTACCTTTTCTATAACAAAGAACTACAATAATTCAAATATTATGCTTCAATTTTTTTGTTTAATTAGTTAAAAAAGTGTGCTAAGATTTGATAATACTTATTTTTTATATTTTTTGTGTGTAACAAATATAATAATAGTTTACTCACCTTAAGCATAAAGGGCTGTACAAATGGTGAACATTTTGTACTTATATATTTCAGCGAATCAAAATAAATATTGCATAGATAGGTATAATGATAATATAAACACAGAGTCTATATCTGGAAGCAGGGAATTTATTAACTAACAAAATTATGACTTCTGTCTTATTAAGTTTTCAAACATGAAAAATATTTATTTAATTATTTAGTCTTCCAAATAAAGAGTTGGTCGATTCTTATTTTTACAACTGTTTGTTACTTGGGTGTCGAATTCCACAACTACCGTCGGTGCCCGTGGATCAGCTGTTGACGCTTCACTGCCCGTTGACCTTAGTGAGCTCACATCGACGTCTCACACACACCGCGGTTATAAAACTGTTAATGTTTATTAATTTATCTTAGGGTTTTTGTAACGTGTAATTAAATAGATCGGTGTACTAGGCTTACACAATCCGGACTCTTCAAGTGTTCTCGAGTCAATCAGTAATACCTCGATAGGTATTGCTGTCCTAGGCGGAAAATCTTGTACTAACGCGTAAAGCACTAATATTGATCTATTATTAACTTTGTTGTATTTGAGTTCTTCGATTCAAGATAACGTATACGAAAAACTCGTAACGTATACCTAAGTTCTACGTCACTTATAGAATAGACACACCCTGACACGAAAAACTCGCCACAGTCAGTACGACCTTCTATGACGAAACCTCGAAGCCAACTGAATGATGTCTTCTCTGCAAAGGACCGACTCAAATAATTTTTAGAACTTCTGACTGGTTGAAATCTTAGATACGTCATAGATTTTCATCATGATAGACTGACTTCAAGTTAAAACTATGTCCAAGTCTGCAAAAGCCTGTCAAGATTTAATCTACAATTGTCATTACCCTCTTGCAGACAACGATTTAAAAGAAACATATTAAAATTAGGGCCTATAGTTCTGCAGTAATGAGTATGTGAAAAACGTACCCTTCAATACAGTGCATAGTCTGTCTGTTCTTGTTTCATAAAGAAATGTTAATTATTAATGAAGTTATTCAATAAAATGTGAATCACACACACACCCGCGCACTCGCGCACTAACATTGCACTGGACATGATAGAGTATAAAATTATGGGTATTTTGACATAACTAATTTTTTACCCATATATTAATTCGAAACTTACATCTAATTTACAAAAAAGGAATAAAATCAATTTACAACTTGTCTATGATCGTCAGAGAATGCGTTATAACACTAATATCCCTTATTGGTGACGTTCTGTTGCAATATGTAATAGGTTGCAAAATATGTGTATCTAACTAATAAGAACACTAATGTACTGTACAGGATTTTTAGTGAAACTGAAGAAACCCTCATAAAATTCAGCACGTCACCATAAGAAAATAATGTAATTTATTATGTAATTCTGTAACTTATAATATATAAGTAATATATACAAATATTATATATGTAATTGTTCATAAAATAATAAGCAATAATAATATGAAAAAAAATAAAATGTCAAACTTTAAGAAAATTTGATTACAGTCTCCTCTTAGGTGGAACGCGGTAAAGAAAATATTTTGTACTTGAATCTTCTTGGTTGTAAACCTTTTACTGGATTTATAATGAATCTGCAACACTTACTTTTACGTAATTTTAAAAGTAGGCTTGTATCAAAAGCAAAAAAGAAATTATAGCATAAAATCATATTTGATGACGATCTATTCTTACCTGTTGTAGAATTTTTTGTTATTTATGCAACTGAAAATAACTTTTTATGTTAAATTTTAATATAGCATTTCTCTCTCAAAGGGATTTTCTTTGGGTATTGCCGCATACTCACACCTATCCGCAATCTATTTCTGTCCTGTGCATCTTCTTCTGCCAAGTTATGATGTTCCATGGCCTTCCTCATGTTTTCATACCAGGACAGTCTAGGTTTGTCCCTTTTTCCTCTGCCTAGGCGCCTCCACTGAAATATTTTCCTAGGCCATCTCTGTTCATCCATTCGGAGTAAGTGACCGAACTACTTTAGAACTCTTCGTTCTACGCTGTTAATAATTGTGTCTTCTGCATGCATCCTTCTTCTGATCTCCTCGCTGGTTATTCTCTCCCTTCTTGAGACTCCGGCACTTCTACGGAGATAATCCATTTCCACGGCATTCAATTGTCGTATTTCCGTGCTCAACGCCCATACCTCAGCCGTAAGACAGAACTGATTCAACAAAAGCTTTTCCTATATGAATCTTTGTGGGTCTCGAAGTATGTTTGTCCCACCAAATAGAGTTCAAGCTTCCTAGAACTTTCCTGCTCTGTTCTATTCGTTTTTTTAATTTCGGGTATTCCTAGACCTTCTCGTGTTATTAGTGCCCCTAGTTATTTAAATTCATCGACCTGTTCAATTGACGTACTGTCTTTAATTAACACTTCAAATCTGGTATCGGTATCAACGACTAGATATTCTGTCTTATTTACATTAACATTCAATTCCAACTTATTTAATATAGCATTTAATAGCTTAAAGTTGAAAGTTAAATATGTCCCTACTTTAGGCTCAGTTATAAGTGCTATCATAGTGGATGTCGAAAGTCAAGACAGAGCATTTGGTTACTTTGTGTATCAGCGGTTTACGAGTTAGGTCGGGTAGGCTGCCTTGTGTAAACCGTTTGGCATGCAAGATTGTGTTGCCAGCACTCTACGATTCAGCTGGCTGTTGTTACTCCATAATGTTTCCTCTGGTACTCATTCTATAGGCCGAGTTAGTACGGGGTTTGAAGACCACGGGACTCTAATAGCCAGGCGCCATAACCGCTGGTCTACCATGTCTCCAGGACGAAAACTAAGTAAAAAAATATTGTTACGACGGTCTACTGATCGATGTATGGTACAACAAAATACAAGACAAAATACAAAATACACCAAAATACAAGTGGAAAACAAAATACAACACACCAATTACGTCACTAATCACCAGCTTTAATTATCACAATTAAACTGTTTGTAATCAACAAGAAAGTCTCTTACAACAAATCAAATAAAAATTGTTCACACGCAATAAAAATGTCTACTAATATAAAACACAATTGTATTACAATTGTCCCGCACAATTATAAAACACATAACACTTCGCCACAATACTACTAACCGGACTCAAATAAATCGCAACTCAAACTGACTGCTAATCGCAGCTATCGTCGTTTAAATAGATAGCAAAATTGTTCCAGAATAGTCGATACTACGCATCAGCAATAAAGGTAAACATTAGATCGTAATTAATTGCGGCCTTGATACAGTGCGCGCGGCCGCGCGAATTCTGCTACAGTCTAGCTAACGCGTTGAGAATCACGTACGCACACAACATTACAGCCGGTTCCACTGGAACATTCGAGAAACACGTAGAGTTTTCTCTAATGTCGTAACAATATTACAATTAAAGCTATTTCAAAATGCTCAAAGGCAACAATTTAAACATATAGACTTGGTCTTAGTAGTCTTAATAATGCATCCGTAAACATAGTATAATGTTTGTCTACGTATATGCACACATTTTGCACGTTTAGTAAGTTGCTCACGTGGCACACCTGACATGGTCCCGGTCGCAAAAGCAGCTGACTGCGCGCAAGATTGACCACCGTTGCATTGTAATCCTGTTTTTATGCTCTCTTTATTAATTAAGAGTATACCCAATTCGATAGGTTTGCCCAAATTGTACACAACATTAACATACGCCATTATTTTCTATAAAATTCCATATCCTTTTTGATACTTTTATATCCGAGAAGAGTGATTTAACAGCTCATTTGTCAAAATTGGTCCTGCCGTTTTAGAGTTACAAGGCAACAAACACGCGATCTAGCGCAGCATAAACATTTGGCACGCCCAAATGAAGACGGGCGGATGAAAGAAGTCACACCTTTGCAAACCACCTCATTGAAGCAAACCACACATACAAAAACATCGACAATGGACATTCTACACGTACACACAAAAGGCCGAAAACTAGACACTCTAGAACAATTGGAAACATACAAACACATGAAAACATATAAAAACGACATCCTAAACGAACAGACACAATTCAAATCACACGCATTTTTCGAACATATCACACCCTACACACACAATATCGATCTTTCAAAAGTAGATACCGTCGCCAACAACAAGACGGACAGTGCTCCCAACGGCAGCCTCTGAAGAAGCTTTTTAAAAGCGAAAACCGGTTCAGGCTATAAGGTAAAACTTTTACGTTTTTACCCATAAAAAACTTTGTGTTCCGAGTCGGTAGTGAATTAATTATATTTAGTTAAGTAACAGACACGTCATGGACAACGAAATTCAGTGAGAATGTTAGAGACATCTACATTGAAGAAAACTTTTACGGAGAGACCTGGTGAAAGGAGAAGGAGAGTCGGCCCAAAAACGATAGGTGGATGATCTCGAGGGCGACCTGCTCATGCTCGGTGTAAGAAGATGGAGACTGAGAGCAGAGATCAAGAGGACTGGAGGCGGATTGTCCATTAGACTAAGGCTCTCTAAGAGCTGTAACGCCATTTAAGAAGAAGAAGACTTATGTAAGTATATATAGGAAACACATGTTCATCTAGTCTTGCCTAAAAAATGTCAACATAAACTAAATATGCATCTCGAAAGATAAAGAAGGAGAAGAAGAAGAAGAAGAAGAAGAAGAAGAAGAAGAAGAAGAAGAAAAAGAAAACAGAAGAAGAAGAAGAAGAAGAAGAAAAAGAAGAAGAAGAAGAAAAAGAAGAAGAAGGAGAAGAAGAAGACAAAGAAGGAGGAAAAGAAGCAGAAGCAGAGAAAGAAGAAGGAGAAGAGTCATTAAATGTCCAGAAAAGCCTGCTATTCACAGAATGAATAATTCTGTATATAAGAGGTTTGCGCTCCATACCTAAACAGGCTATAAAATCAATAATGTATTGCGAAAGGGAGCTGTGCAATCCGATGGGTGAGATTGTTGTGTGTGTGTGTGTGTGTGTGTGTGTGTGTGGGCGCGTTTCCAGTGACACACTAATACTTCCGTTCAATCCTACCTGTACACACGAGTTCTACACAAAAGCGGTATCAGCAGGATCTGTATTCAGCAGAACGTTCATATTCTTCGCTCAACATTAAAAAGGTGTGACAGCGTGCAGTTTTATGTTGGCAATTTCATAAGGTACAATGATTAATGACGTTATTCGAGGTTAACAGTGGTGCCAACCGTATAATCTAAGTATGACTAATGGCCCGTTATATTGCGATATCTAATACCGATGTGTATATACCTATTTAATATGCATAAAGTTATTACAACGACGACTACGAAGAAAGCGAATAACCCTGTGGCCGTGAAAATATTACATTCTCACAACTGAAAGTGCATTTATTACACGGTACGAGTCAATCGATGCACGTAGTACATTTTTACCGTTGTTTGAAACAATGTAACTTAACTTGTACTTTTATTCTTGTTAGAGAAAGTTAGCGGATTATCTATTGTTTTGAATTCATCGCGATCTCGTCCCCCCCGTATATCCTGGAGAGTCTGTACAGTAGAACCTCGTTTGTCCGGCTGTCTTCAATCGGATTTCCAGTATATCCGGCCTGATAATACAGCACACCGGAACACAAGTTCTATAGGTACAATTAAATGTTTGAACTTAATTTTATACAGAATTTAATTATTGTACAGGTTAAGCCAAAGAAACAGATCATTTTCAACGTCTACTTATATAAGTGCGTATAAAAGAACGCATATTTATCAAGTCTTACTTGTTAAGTGTCAACGACACGAAGATAAAACCAGTGACGTAGAGGCAGTCACGTCGCAAGTGTGGTTATAGGAACGCCGAAGTACGACCAACTAGGAGAACCATTCTTACGGTGGTGCCTGGATGGTATTACAGGCATTTTTAGATTACAATAATACTTGTCGAATCACTTTCAATGCGAATAAAACCCAGAATTGTATTTTAAATGAAGCAGGATGTCTGTCACATATAGCATTCCTACAAAACTACAGTCCGCTTCGACACTTGGGTTTTGTGCCAAGATATTTTTTGTAGTTTACATGTTTATTTATTTATCGAACGTAGTCATAAATCCAAATTTTTCGTCTCGTCGTAGGCTTTTTGAAAATATAGTTTTTTTACTGATGGAGAAGAAGAAGAACTTGGTCTGGTTTGGTTGGTTTCTTCAAGAAGAAGATAAGAGGAAAGAAAAATATTTCAATGAACGATCGACGTTTAATGAGGTAAGCTAAGTCCAATTGTTTGTTCTACAGTCGTAAGTTTTGGTAAATTTTGTATGTTTCTGCCTCTAGGTTGAGTTAAAAAAGTGTAATTGAGTAATTAGTTTAGGCATAGGAACTTCTCTTTGTAGTATGGTCCTCTGCCTCTACGTTTAGTTTAAAGTGTAATTAGTTTAGGAGGAGAAACTTCTTGTTGGAGTATGGTTCTCTGCCTCTAGGTTTAGTTTGAAGTGTAATTAGTTTAGGCGGAGAAACTTCTGTTTGGAGTATGATTCTCTGCCTCTAGTTTAGTTTGAAGTGTAATTAGTTTAGGCGGAGAAACTTCTGTTTGGAGTTGTCTTGATTGTTCATCTCTTCTTTCACAGCACTATCACTTTACTAAAAATGAACTTTATCTTGTGAAAAACTTACTTTTTTCGTCGGACGCGTTTCGGCTTAAGTATCCGCCTTCTTCAGCTTTTAGTCAGACTGCCATCATTTCGTAACGGTTTTTGTGTGGAAGGTGTAGTGGGGGTGGTGTGTGGAGGAAGGGGATTGGTGCAGGGATTCAACTTGATGTTTGTTTTTTGTAAAATTGTGTCAAAAAGTGTATGTGATTTATATTGTAATTGATCGTTGAGTATGTTGTTTGGTTGTGTTGTGTGGTGTTTATATATTTCGTATTGTTCAATTGTGTTGAGTTTTCGGCCTTTAGGTAAGTAATGTAAAATTTCGAGATTGGTGTCTATGTTGGTGTAACTGTGGTTTTCTGTGTGTATGTGTGTGGCAAATGCGGAGTGTATATTGTTGTTGGTTAGAGCTTTTAAATGTTCAGAATAACGGGATGAAAAAGATCTTCCTGTCTGGCCGATGTAGAAACTATTGCAGTCATTACATTTTAATTTGTAAACACCTGTTTTGTTATATTTGTCTATGTCTGTGTTTGTATTATTGATGTGTTTTGTAATGGTATTGGTTGTTCTGTATGCTATTTTGTATTTGTGTTTTCTGAATGTGTTGGCGATTTTGTGTGTGTAGGAGTTGTGGTATGTGAGTGTGATGTATTTATTGTGTTGTGTGCTGATGGTATTTTGTGTTTTGTTGTTTTTGTTTTTGATGCGTTTGTGTAGTGTGTTTATTAAATTAGGGTTGTAACCGTTTTTGATTGCTATGTATTTTATTGTGTTGAGTTCGTCGGTGTAATCTTGTTTATTTAAGGGTATTTTAGTTAGTCTATGGAGCATATGGTTGAAGGCCGCATGTTTATGTTGTGTTGGGTGGTTTGATGTGTTGTGTATAACCATGTCAGTTGTGGTTGGTTTCCTGTATATTTTGTATGTGTGTGTGTTGTTAGTTTTGTTAATTGTTAGGTCTAGAAAATTTATACTATTGTTTTGTTCAATTTCCAGTGTAAATTTTAATTTGTGGTGTATAGTGTTTATGTATTTGTGGAAGTTTTCAACTTGTCTTGTGTTGCCTTTGAATAAAAGTAATATATCATCTACATACCTGTGCCAATATATAATTTTGTTAGTGTATTTGTTGCTGTTTATTATGTGGTTCTGTTCTATGTTGTGTATATATATTTCTGCTAGTATTCCTGATATGGGGGAGCCCATTGGGAGACCTTCTGTTTGTGTGTATATCTTGTTATTGTATGTAAAGTAATTTTGTTCAGTTATTAGTTTGGTCAGTGTGATGATTTCTTGTATGTGTGTTTCAGGTGTGTTGTTTTGTCTGAGTAGTTGTTCTAGTGTTTGGATGGTTTCTTTGATGGGGACATTAGTGTATAAATTGGTTATATCAAAAGATGCCAGAGTTGAGTTATGTGGGATGTGGATGTGTTCAGTTTTCTTGACTAGGTCTATGTTGTTTTTGATAGATGTGTTGTTACTGAGATTAATATTTTCTCTGATTATCTTGTCTAGTTGTTTTGCGATTTTGTGGGAGGGTGCCTGTGTGTTGTTTATTAATGGTCTGATGGGAATGTTCGGTTTATGTATTTTTGGTAATGCATTTAGTTTAGGGGGGTTAGGTTTTATTTGTTTAAGGTATTTGGCGCTTTCTGGTTTGATTATATGTTTTGTGTTGTTTATAAACTTATTAATCTGTTTATGAAATTTTAGTGTGGGGTCTTTATTTATTTCCGTTATATTATTTTCGTTGACGAAATTTTCGATTTTAGTGTTTAATTGGTGTTTGTCCATTATGACGCTAATGTTACCTTTGTCAGCTTTTAGGATTGTTGTGTTGTGTTCAAGTAACTTGTGTTTTACATTGTTAAGTGTTTTTATTTCATTGTTGTGTATTTTTGGTTTTGTATGTGTGTTTAGAAGTTTTCGTTTTATTTCGTGGCGAATCGGGTCCTGGTCATTAAAGTGCGTGTTTTGTACAGCTGTTTCTGCGTCTATGATTATGTCACGTGTGTGTTTATTGTGATTTTTGTTAGTTGTATTGTTATTTAAATTATGTTTCAGTCCTTTGTTTAATAAATCCATTTCATCCTTTGTGAAATTAATGGTTGTTGTATTAACTACGCGTGCGTGGAATTTGTATGTCGGTTCAGGGATAGATTCAATTGTGCGTGTTGTGAGGTTAGTTATTTTTTTGTTGTGTCTAGCTCGTATTGTCAATTTGAGTTTTTCTATGTTGTCTTGTGTGTGTTGTATTACATTTTCAAGTTCCGTGTGGTGTAATATTTGTGCGAGTTTCATGTGTAATTTATATGCCTGTTTGTTGAGTGTGTCTTTTTTATGGTATAAATAATTGATTATGTTATTTAGGTTTATTTGTTCTAATTTCCGTTTGGCTTGAAGTGCTGTATGCGTGTTTTGTTTTATTGTAACTTGTGCGTGTGTTGGTATGATGTTGTGTTTTCGACAAGTTTTATTGAATGCTATGTGTAAGGAAGTTTTTGTTACTTGTTGTTTGGCGTTTCTGTACTTATTGATGAAATACGCTTTATCTGCGGTATTATAGTTGTCTTGATTGTTCATCTCTTCTTTCACAGCACTATCACTTTACTAAAAATGAACTTTATCTTGTGAAAAACTTACTTTTTTCGTCGGACGTGTTTCGGCTTAAGTATCCGCCTTCTTCAGCTTTTAGTCAGACTGCCATCATTTCGTAACGGTTTTTGTGTGGAAGGTGTAGTGGGGGTGGTGTGTGGAGGAAGGAGATTGGTGTAGGGATTAAACTTGATGTTTGTTTTTTGTAAAATTGTGTCAAAAAGTGTCGAAACGCGTCCGACGAAAAAAGTAAGTTTTTCACAAGATAAAGTTCATTTTTAGTAAAGTGATAGTGCTGTGAAAGAAGAGATGAACAATCAAGACAACTATAATACCGCAGATAAAGTGTATGTCATCAATAAGTACAGAAACGCCAAACAACAAGTAACAAAAACTTCCTTACACATAGCATTCAATAAAACTTGTCGAAAACACAACATCATACCAACACACGCACAAGTTACAATAAAACAAAACACGCATACAGCACTTCAAGCCAAACGGAAATTAGAACAAATAAACCTAAATAACATAATCAATTATTTATACCATAAAAAAGACACACTCAACAAACAGGCATATAAATTACACATGAAACTCACACAAATATTACACCACACGGAACTTGAAAATGTAATACAACACACACAAGACAACATAGAAAAACTCAAATTGACAATACAAGCTAGACACAACAAAAAAATAACTAACCTCACAACACGCACAATTGAATCTATCCCTGAACCGGCATACAAATTCCACGCACGCGTAGTTAATACAACAACCATTAATTTCACAAAGGATGAAATGGATTTATTAAACAAAGGACTGAAACATAATTTAAATAACAATACAACTAACAAAAATCACAATAAACACACACGTGACATAATCATAGACGCAGAAACAGCTGTACAAAACACGCACTTTAATGACCAGGACCCGATTCGCCACGAAATAAAACGAAAACTTCTAAACACACATACAAAACCAAAAATACACAACAATGAAATAAAAACACTTAACAATGTAAAACACAAGTTACTTGAACACAACACAACAATCCTAAAAGCTGACAAAGGTAACATTAGCGTCATAATGGACAAACACCAATTAAACACTAAAATCGAAAATTTCGTCAACGAAAATAATATAACGGAAATAAATAAAGACCCCACACTAAAATTTCATAAACAGATTAATAAGTTTATAAACAACACAAAACATATAATCAAACCAGAAAGCGCCAAATACCTTAAACAAATAAAACCTAACCCCCCTAAACTAAATGCATTACCAAAAATACATAAACCGAACATTCCCATCAGACCATTAATAAACAACACACAGGCACCCTCCCACAAAATCGCAAAACAACTAGACAAGATAATCAGAGAAAATATTAATCTCAGTAACAACACATCTATCAAAAACAACATAGACCTAGTCAAGAAAACTGAACACATCCACATCCCACATAACTCAACTCTGGCATCTTTTGATATAACCAATTTATACACTAATGTCCCCATCAAAGAAACCATCCAAACACTAGAACAACTACTCAGACAAAACAACACACCTGAAACACACATACAAGAAATCATCACACTGACCAAACTAATAACTGAACAAAATTACTTTACATACAATAACAAGATATACACACAAACAGAAGGTCTCCCAATGGGCTCCCCCATATCAGGAATACTAGCAGAAATATATATACACAACATAGAACAGAACCACATAATAAACAGCAACAAATACACTAACAAAATTATATATTGGCACAGGTATGTAGATGATATATTACTTTTATTCAAAGGCAACACAAGACAAGTTGAAAACTTCCACAAATACATAAACACTATACACCACAAATTAAAATTTACACTGGAAATTGAACAAAACAATAGTATAAATTTTCTAGACCTAACAATTAACAAAACTAACAACACACACACATACAAAATATACAGGAAACCAACCACAACTGACATGGTTATACACAACACATCAAACCACCCAACACAACATAAACATGCGGCCTTCAACCATATGCTCCATAGACTAACTAAAATACCCTTAAATAAACAAGATTACACCGACGAACTCAACACAATAAAATACATAGCAATCAAAAACGGTTACAACCCTAATTTAATAAACACACTACACAAACGCATCAAAAACAAAAACAACAAAACACAAAATACCATCAGCACACAACACAATAAATACATCACACTCACATACCACAACTCCTACACACACAAAATCGCCAACACATTCAGAAAACACAAATACAAAATAGCATACAGAACAACCAATACCATTACAAAACACATCAATAATACAAACACAGACATAGACAAATATAACAAAACAGGTGTTTACAAATTAAAATGTAATGACTGCAATAGTTTCTACATCGGCCAGACAGGAAGATCTTTTTCATCCCGTTATTCTGAACATTTAAAAGCTCTAACCAACAACAATATACACTCCGCATTTGCCACACACATACACACAGAAAACCACAGTTACACCAACATAGACACCAATCTCGAAATTTTACATTACTTACCTAAAGGCCGAAAACTCAACACAACTGAACAATACGAAATATATAAACACCACACAACACAACCAAACAACATACTCAACGATCAATTACAATATAAATCACATACACTTTTTGACACAATTTTACAAAAAACAAACATCAAGTTGAATCCCTGCACCAATCCTCTTCCTCCACACACCACCCCCACTACACCTTCCACACAAAAACCGGTACGAAATGATGGCAGTCTGACTAAAAGCTGAAGAAGGCGGATACTTAAGCCGAAACGCGTCCGACGAAAAAAGTAAGTTTTTCACAAGATAAAGTTCATTTTTAGTAAAGTTCTGTTTGGAGTATGATTCTCTGCCTCTAGTTTAGTTTGAAGTGTAATTAGTTTAGGCGGAGAAACTTCTAGTTGGAGTATGGTTCTTCCGATTTGCGACAACGTTGAATAACACGACAAGGCTATCTAAAAAGTAATTAAAATTAAAAAAGCCGTGGGCACAAAACCCAAATAGGAAAATACGAAAATCGCGTCAGCAAATAAAACAGGTACAAAACCGTAGTAACAATTTTACCAAGAGACAACAATACTCGTATAAGTAAACACGACTTTCAATTTTGATCTAATAATTTAATGCTACAAAATATAACATTTGACAAGTAACTAACAAGACCCTCTCGTCTGAAGTATAAATGACGGGAATGAGTGAAGATAAAATACAGTGTGTTATTATTATTATCAACACAATACGTTTATTAACATGCAAGTATACAATCATATCTGTGTTTGTGTTCTTTTCATAATATTCACTTACAGTTTAAAGTACACACTACTTATTTTAAGTTATGTGTCAAACAAAAATTAACATGGTAGTAAGGTAACAGTTACAATTTAAAATAGGTCTAATTTTAGAGTAAACCATGAACCTACAAACGTGATATGAATTTTGATTCACAATGTCAAAACCATTCTACAATCGCGAGACTGGCGAAAAAAAATTTCTTCTGGGAGGAACATTTGGGAAGGATTTCTCCCCTCCATAGTAGATCTGCATCTAAGGTGCCTAATTCATGGAGCGTAAAGCATAACTTTCTTACTTGATTATTTCTTTTAATACCTTATGAGGAGCCATTGTGCCGAAATAAAGGATCGCCATATTGTCCTGTTTGCAGCTACGGCAGTGAGTACCCCAACTCTTTGCCTGCCGTTGTTCTTCTCCTTCTATAGTCTGCCGCCATATCATTCTGGTCTGCCACGTCTCCTCCTTCAGTCAAGTGCCTTCTTTGCAATGTGGTCGTTCGGCTGTGCATCCAAACCATCGCCACCTTCTCTTACTTGTTTCTAATTCAGTTAGCTTCCGGTTGCTCCTTGGCCCAAAGCATAGCGTTGTCCAGCATGTTTTCAGGATAGTCATCAAGCATCGATCAACGAATGTCTGTAGTTTGTGAGTCAGCTGCTTAGCCACTTCCCACAACAGACGTCACATTACTTATTATATTATATTAATATTACTTAATTATATGTAAAATAATTAACTTCATTGGTCTTCGTCTTCAATTCCTTGGCCAGCCAGATTGGACGAAGAGTCGCAAAAGCTGCTTTGGCTTTTTTAATGTCGTCCGTTGCACCTCCGTCTGGGGTAATGTCACTACTCGATAATATGATCCTCGAGCTTAAGTTTCACAGAACAATTCTGCGTAATCAGAGATTAAGAAATGGGTTGATGAATAATCGACTTACAATTCGATACAAATATTTCGACTGTCGTAACCGTTGCTTACGTAATCGGCTGCTTTGACGGTTATATTGAAGTTTCAGTGTTTACGTTTGAATTTAGTACAATTATTTTTTAGTAATATTTAAAATTTTAAATAAATCATTTTGTTTTAATTTGAATTTGTTCTTTAATTAGTGTGTTAGCGTTGTTGTGTTTAGCCCATATTTAATCTATTTAGATTTTCTCATAAACTATTTAGACATTCTTCATTTTGTGACTTTTTGTAGATTTTTTATCAGTTTTATATACTCTATCGTTTTTGGAATCTGGAAATTGATGTTTGTTATTTAGATAGCGTATGGCTAAATTAGAACTGTACACAAGTGGCTTAAAAAAAAAATACGGGGTGTGGCTGTGTCGTGGACACGGCCGTGTGTTTTACGTGAATACGTGTACGTAACCGGTAATATTTTCTTTGAGCGTATTATATGTATACACTGAGAGAAAAAAATACTTATATCAAGTAAATTTTCTTGACATAAGAATATATATTCTCGATAATTATCGAGAATGTATATTCTTGTCTCAAACTTTTTTAAAATTTACTCAAGTGTTTTTAAATTTATTTCAATAATATTTTCTTAATCCAAATAAAATCATTCTTTTGTTTAGTTATTGCTATGAAAATAAATATTGATTTTCTTTTGTGAAGAAATTAGTTTAAAAAAAAATTTATTCTTAAAAGTTCTTGAGTCAAGAAATTTTTCTCTGAACAATACTATTTTTTTTTCTCAGTGTATGTCATAATCATTTTTGAACACTAAGAAGTCCTTCGGATTTCCATGTTTTATTTGTGATGGCAACATTTTCCTTTCGTCGGGTTCAGGAAAGAAATCAAGTAAACAAATAATTACTGTGTTATAACTTTATTAATGATAGGTCTGTGATACGAAAAGTAAGAAACAAATGGCATACAGGATACATCGAGATTTCTGGTAAACGTTAAATCAATACAGGTATTACCTAGCGTTGTTGGAGAAGTTTCGATGTAAGACAAATTAAACTCGCTGAGCATGAAGTCGGGCAACGAGCGGTCTTGCGAGAGATTGGTGTAGTGAGATCTGGCTCGTATTCGGGTATAATCTTAACGATGTTTTTAGAATACTTTAACAGCGATCGTAACATACAGAGCTTAATTTCTGCTAACGCTGTGCCCGGATGGATGTACACACACCCGAGTATGAATTTGAAGATGCCATTGACTGTTACGTTTACTAGACAGACATCACCAATCTTTGGGTCTTTGATCTGCAAATTCATCTCGGAAATGTCAATGTTAACTCTGTTACAATCAGTGAAGCTATTGATGTTGCGATATATGGCGACTCCACCGGCTATGAGACTTGATGATGATGATACCGCCGCCGATGATGTAGTTGCAATTTGTCTGCGCTTAGCGCTGTTACGATATGATCTCAGATCAAAGCCAGGCACCTGCACTGGCTTGGAATCTTCCATCCACGTCTCGCTAATTGCCAAGTAATCAGATCGGTTGATGATGGAATCGGTAGAGATGTCTTCTGAGTGCGCGACCAAGCTTTGTGCATTAATGGCGGTGATAAGTATAAGGCAACGCTGATCAGGAACATAATCACAAAACTTTTTTACTTGTGCGACTAGTGTCGGCAGCGGATGTTGGGCCAGTCGCTGGTACTCATCTCGTATGTCTCTAACTGTAGGAGACGCCTGACCAAATCCATGATAAAACTTGAAATCGTTTCGGGCATTGATAATATAAAGGCCATCTAACGATGTGACGCGACTCAAAGCCACATAAACTAGTTGGTTTTGCTGCGATTTGTCATATTGATACACGACTCGATCGAAAGTGCCTCGAGTATAGTAGTATAACGATTGCCAGAGCGCGGCACCACCGATCATGTTGCGTGGGGCTCGATAAACGGGTGTAGCGTTAACTGGTGGCAGTTGGCGAAAAAAGTCACCGCAGAAGAAAACATTCATGCCGCCAAACGGTTGATCATGCGCGCCGGTGATCTCCTGCAGACGTAAGTTGATCTTGTGTAACACATCTGATCCGATCATGCTAACCTCGTCGATTATCACGCATTTTACACCGACAAACATATTTCTGTAATTTTGCAGAATCTCTCGTGACATTGTGCCAGTCCGACGCGATTGTGTAATTTTGAAAGCAGAATGCACGGTTACGCCTTGGATATTGACGGCGGCTTTGCCGTGGAGGCACACGCTACGAACGCGTTGGTCAAGTAGTTATGTTGCACTGTGAAGCGATTGTATATTTCCATTGCGAGTTTCAGCACATAGGTCTTACCACTACCGGCAGGGCCGGTGAAGAAAACCTGGATCGGTTCCGAGTTGAGTGTGTGTAAGCGATGTATCGCTTCCAGAAGTATCTCTCGTTGACCGGAGTTAGTGCTACGCATCATGCGACAGAAGTCAGCTTTGGTCATTGCATTCGATCGCCGGCGAACTGCAGACACGGATGTCACCATAGTCGCAGCATCGAAATCATCTGCATTCTCTACGCCGCCTTGCTGTACTATACTTTTCACAAACTCCTCGCGCTGATTGCGGGCACCCAATGGATCTTCATCGTCAAACTGTTCGCACATCTGCCGAAGTTCCTCGACCACACGTTCGATATCAATGATCGATTCGTATTGTTTGCGCTTCTCCATGATCTCGGTCTCTCTGGCATCGTAAGTCTCCATAAATGCGTTACGGTCAATTATGTCGACTGCCTCACAGCGAAACGGTAGATATAACGTGACCATCTCTCGTTTGTGGTTCACAATATCATCGGTCTCGTACGATCTGTAGCGTATAACCCTACAACGGTCTCTTTTACGATATGCGACTGAATGTGCATTAACGTCCTCTGTGTCATCCTCGTCGTCTTCACTGCACTCTTCGTTATCGTCGTCGCTTGACGTTTTCTCTTTTTGTTACCGACAGCCGTATACCAAGCGACAAAGTCAACCAAGCATATCGACTCCAACTCCGCGGGCCTATCCTCGTAACGCTGAATCATTGTTTTGGTCCAGATGTCGGTGCTGTTCTCGTCTAACCGTTCTCTGTCCATCACGGCCTTACGCTTGTGAGCCTTCTGTCTCTCGTGTGGCCAAACAGTAGGAATGTAAACAACGTCAACGCTGGCTATACTCATTTTTTGGCGAAGCAAGTACCAGGCAGCCTCTTGCGATGACATCTCAACCGTGTTGAGTAACTTCAAGCTGAGTTGTTTCAACAACTGTAGATATTCTTTCTCTGGGTGTTCATCGTGTAACTTCATTAGCTCACGATGTAGATGGCTAATGCCTCGATTTGACTTATTAACGTACTCAACTACGTAAGCCGCACAGCTGTACTCTTCAAGTATAAACTGCAAGTCGCTATTAGAGCCCAGTGTTTGTGCGATCCATGGATTGAAAGTGTTGGTATAAATCTCTGTGAAGTCGCGTTTAAACATCAACGTTGGCCGACGTAACGTAGATCGGATTATATCCAAGTACTGTGCCTTCGTTATATTGTTGTCGATATAGAACTCGCCAAGTGTGTCATAATGTTTTTCCTCTAGTAGCTTGCGCAGTTTAGCTGCCTTTAGTTGGAAACCGCTGCGACGACCGTCGTCTTTTGACATCGGCAGTAGCACTCGTGTCTCGCTCATCGGCCAGTAGGGTATATTGAAGCGGCATGTTGTTTCACCTCGTTTGGTACAAGTAAATGTATATCGGTGAACTTGATTGTTGTACTGATCACCCGGCAAGTCATCACGACTAACAGAACACAGATCGGTGACCAGTTGAATGGTATTAGGCATACTTTCGGACACGGGCTCGCGATAATCACAATCGAGCCACAAAAGGATGTGCGCATGCGGACTGCCACGGTGTTGAAATTCAATTCGTTGAAAGAAGTCCACAACACGATACTTGCGAAAGGGATTCATCTTACCCTTGGCTTGCAGCAACGCCATCACACAGTCTACCAATTTATTGAAATAGATGCAACACGTAACGGGATCTTCGTTGACCAAGTGACTGCGCATGGATCGAGTCAAATCTACTAGTGGATCGGTTACGCTTACATCGGTAAATGCATCACTCAACTCGTGCAGTATCTTGAGAAGATTCGGCCAATGTACTTCGTTGGCACTCAGTGTAAGGAACATCGACGGCTTGCTCAGCTGGCGTATCATCGCGAAAAGATCCTTTTTGCGATTCATCCAATACTGCACAGAATTTGGTAAAGATTTGAGAAATGCAAGGTTCTTATCTACACACTCATCGAGGAACGTACGACCTTCCAGCATTTTGCGAGTGATATTACCAGTCTGTCGTATGCATTGGAACATACTGTATATTCCTTCGACGACACGCAGCCGCATAATTTTGACGGCCATGTACAAAATGTGCTCGGGTGTGACACCGCGGCGATCGCTTCTTCGTATCTCGCTTGTTGCGATCATGAACGGGGTAACGCGCACATCCAAGTTGAACTGCCTGCCGGTACCGTAGTATATCGCAGGGAACGATAGTTCTTCGGCATACAGGTCGTAAATAATGTTAAGCGGTGTTGAATGCTGGCCCGGAGCAATGTCAAGACAATTTTCCTCATTCCACAGCATAGTGTGCTGCCTTGCAAGTAGAACCTCCGACTCCGGTGCACCGCTGTCGCAGTGTAGATAATCGATCGGATCGTCACCGGCGGCGTTGGCTGCCACACAACTGGTTACTATGTTAGCATTAAACGAATCCCAGTTTACTGTGATCTTGTAATGCTTATACAATGGTTGAGCAAATAAGAATAGTAACCAAGCTTTTACCACTGACTTTTTGACCACGCCGCTCAGATACGTAGATTTATGTATCATGTTCTTCTTGATGTTGCCATTGAACGCCTGATCATCGTCCAATTGACGCGGTAGCTGTTGCACCATTGTGTCCACATCGACGGGTACATTAATGACTTGTCCGATGATGCCGTAGCTGCCGTCGTAACGCAACCGACGTATCTGCATGAATGGCAGACGCGGTGATACTAGACGTGCACTGATCGGATCTAATGCGGGCAACCCATGTTGCTTAGGTGGATACACAAATCCGTTCGAACGTGACAACGTGGGCACTTTGTCCGAGTCCAGTGATTTCCTACACGTACCGCACAGTTTAAAGTCAGCCACTGCCTCTTCTGGGAAAGTATTAATAAGCAGCGGTAAGTGTTTTTCCTTTGGTGGCTTCAATGAGCGCAGAAACCATAGACGGTCACACACATTACACTTATGTCCGAATGGATTGTTGACAAACGTAGTAGTAAAACGTGCACTAGCTGCTGCCCAATGTGTCTTCATAATCGGCGATCGCACACAATCGATGTCTATACAGTCCGGCGTTGATATAGAAGCGATTACATCATCCACTTGCATAGGCTCGGGCGCCCCAGCTACAAATGTACTGGCGCCGTCGTTGATCCGCTCGGACGCCTTCATTCTTTTACGTTCCCGGCACCGCTTCACTCTGTCATATGGTGTTTTACGGGTATCACTGGATTGCTCTTGAGAAGCCCTTTCCAACCGTATACGATCTCTATATTTTGATTTGGCTTTTTGACGAGTATAGGCCGACATTGCATTATTTATTTTAATTTTTTACTTTAACACCATATATATTCACTATAACTATTTCACACTAATGTTTTATATACGCAATCGATAGATCTTGACGAGAGCTGACGATTGAAACTCAAACGAACGTCCTAGCTTCTCCGAGTCAAAATTTATACTAAACGGACATTATGTGACGCAGCGAAACGACCTCAAAATGGCGGCGCTTCCCCCTCCGCCGCGCGCGATGCGTCACAGTCCTCACTCAACGTAACGAATTCTTTGATCCTTTAGCTATCGAGTGGTGTAATTAAATTTTTAATGTAGATGATAGATATGTAGCTGCAACACCAAACTGTATCCCCCGATTTTGTTATCATCAGTTTTCTGAATTGCCTCCCACTATGGAAGCAAATTTAAAAACGTATTCACGTCAAAAAGCACTGCTGTCGTGAATGAATGTCTCATTAATTGTTGTCTTCGTCTGCCCTTCGTAAAATTTACTGCATTCTTTTAGAGTTATTTTGTCCTAAATAGAAATTTAGTGCAAATGTGCGTGAGATTTAACATAGACGCGTAACAAAATTAATTTTTTAAAGATTGTTGCAGTGTTTGTTTACATACATCAGCTGTTTTAATAGTTATACAGTTATATTGCAAATTTAGGTTTTACTTATTATAATTATTGTTAATAATATTTAACGTTTCCAACTAATCATATTAATTCGTTTTATAGTAAGCATTTATTCGTTAATTAGTGCGATATTGTTATTGGGTTAGACAATATAAATCTCATTTCAAATCGATTATTCACCAATACGTTCAGTTTTTAATGCTAAACACTAGTTTGCGAAACGAACATCAGACACTAGTATTTTAAACTCTTGGCCACGAAAATATTAATTTTTATAATTAATTATTATAAATAATTATGGAATGCAAGAAACTTGAGCATTGCACTATAACAATATATACACAAGCAATTAACTAATTATAACTTCACACAATTAACTAAAGCTGCAATCAAGTAAGAATGTTTACCTCCAGAGATCGCGGGTATGATACATGCTATGTTTCCATAATAAGCACAACACAAACAAACACTACTCAACAACAATCAGCTGACACGTCAATACTGCTGGTAGTAGTAGTAACGCGCTTTCTTCACCCAACGTCTCCATATGGTGGGGAGATACGTAGCACAGCCTCATACATAACTATAAGCTTAGTTACTTTTGATTTCGCCTGACAGACACGCTACGCTATTTAGGCTGGCTGTTACCATTATCGAATTTGAAACTAACCTTTTTCGAAACCAGTTATTGACTAGTGCCAAATTACGCCTACAAAATGAAATATAAGTAGGAATGGGCGGGTGTATTTAATTTATTCAGAATAATTTTCTAAAATAAAGGCATTACTTATCAGTACATTTCTTTTGAATATTAATGTCTACTATCATCGAAGGTTTATGACAAGCTTACCATTTTTGTGTTTATTATTTATAAGACAAACAAAAAATGTTTCAATTATGTCAAAAAAATTGTCAACGAACCAATAAGAATATTAGACAATAATGTTCTAACGAAATGTGTATTAGAAGTAAAGAAAAGGACTGTATCGTGGAAACCTTACTAGGCCTAGTATTTGGAAGAAATTGAATCTACAAATAGAGAGCATTATACTATATTAATAAAATAATAATACATTTATTTTGCTTCTTCTTCTTCTATCAGGGACTAGACGATCACCTGTTCCGGTCCCAAAGGAATGCACCCACTTCACCAACGCTTTCTAGGACATCCTATACTTCGTTGTCCAACAGGCTTGTATTGCCAAACTTCCTTAGGAAACCTGCCCTCTGGTATCATATTCAGATGAGCAAGCCATCTCTCTTTGTTTTCTGAAATACGATCTTGGATATTAAACATTTCCAACCCTTTACGAATGGCTTCATTGTAGAGTCTATTTCTCTGTGTGCAACCTTTAACAGATCGCAAGAATCTTATCTCCAGTAGTGCCTGTATTGTACTCCGCCTTTTTTTTTTTTTTTTTTTTTTTTACCCAAGTTTTTAGAACCATACAATAATATCTGCACAGCCATTACCTTATAAAATTTTTGTCGAGTCGCTTTCCAACTTTCAAATTTATATTATATTGTTGTACTTCTTACTTCTGTTGCACACATAATATGTAAAGCTCTGACGGTGCAGATTATTTCTGAGAAACATACGTGAGCTGTACAAAAATAAAACAATTACTAGGTGAAGAAATTTATTATGTTGATAATATATACTATACATACACTATGCAGGAGTATGTTACGTACAATTTTTTTGTGTTAATGTCACACTGTAATGATGGGTCTTGGACGTTTTGGAGGTTATGTGAGATGACCAAAATCTGCTTGGCAAGAAAACTTTAAACTTTGAGAAAGGTTTCGCACTGTTATTAGCAGCTCTGTCACCAAATGCTACTCATGCTACTCTACGTCCACGAAGATATGAGTCGCACGATCTCTCGGGAATGCGTTGAGTACAATGGGTGTGCGGGGAGTTTCTGGTGCCGCTAAACCACACTAAGGAAGACATCCCCGAAAGAAAAAAAAAAACGGGCAGGACAAGAGGACTAAAATTGGCAGCCCCATTACTTGTCTACCCTGCTACAAGACTGGTGACCTGTACAGAGGACTATATATATCACTTACTCTGATTTCTCATAGAAGCTCGGAAACTGTATAAAGCAATAGGAATAAAAAAGATAGGTCGACCGAGAAAAAGATGGAAACCGCAACGGTCAACAATGTCGAAAACATGAAGTGGAGATGACGACAATGTTGAATACAATTTTCCTTCGAATATAAATTTTCTCGATGTTTTTAGTTTCTTGCAACAATTGAATGTTATATACTATTATATACATAAACGAAACATTCAAAATATATATAGAAGAAATTTAAAATTTGTGTGTGAACCTACACAGGTCTAAACACGAAAAACTGAACCTTAATGACATATGTAGGCTGTATAAAACACCATGTTCTAATGAACAATTAATGCTTTCGTAATGTGGTGTTACAGACGGTGTCGAGGATCAAGAGAACAGACAGGTGAAGAATGTTAAGGGTTTGAAGAGAAAAGAAGTTTGAGGAAGACTCCTATCAAGAGAAGGGACGGGTTGATTGGACATATTCCGGGTCAATATACTAGTGGAGAGGACAACCGGATGGAAAACAGCGTAGAGGATTGTTATTGTTGTTGCAGATTATGGGAATTACTAAATGTTGAGGTGAAGAGGCTTACGTATACGGATGACATCTGAACGCCAGCCAAAAGGGCCACGACAGCTGGAGCGGCGAAGGAAAAGCTAGAGAGATCTAGCTTCCAATAGCAAGCGAAGTACAAGTCGTAACAGACTCTAAGCCTAAAACATGAATAAATAGAAAAGAAGAAGATACACACTGAGTGTATTCCACGACTACACTTCAATCCTCTTCTTTTTGTTCTGGCTCCGGGTATTGATGCCATGATCCATTGATGGACGCCTTTTCTTCACCACCTGTGATGACCTTCTCAACCACAACGGTGAACTCGCTCGCTTTAGTTGGCTGCTTACATCATTGTACGGCCTAACGGGACATAATTTATTGTTTTTTTTAATGTATTTACATTCTAACGTTATGCACGTTAATAGCACCATTGCAAAGAAGTTGCACTCTCTCCAGATAACGTAAATTTACACTTTTGGCAGTCAAGGTAGTAGGTTTTTTTAAATGCATGCAATTACACTGTAGAGGAAGTTGTAGTGTTTGGCATTATAATTAACGATTATACATCAACAAACACATTGTACAAAATTGATTAATTACTGCTCGCGTATAGGTTTTCATTTACATAATCATTTAGTGTATAATTTTATAGTTTCCAATAAGTGTATTCAATTATAGCGTCCCGGAGTACATTCAGCTGTTACAACTTTATATTGCATTTTCGTCTCTTTAAATTCGTATTTAACAATTTATTTATTTTCGTATTTAAATTCGTATTTATCACTTTATGTTGCATTTTCGTATTCTGAAAATTCTTGTCATCACTCACATCTCACGGGTCCAACGTCGTTCCTAGAATCGGTCCTGTTTCCTTGTTAGTAGGAAACCTCTTCCTGGTCCGCAGCTCCCGTGAATCCTTCCACATTTACTCTCTTTATCCTTGCGTGTCAAAACATATTCTCGATCGTAAAGTATTTACTTTCAGAAGTACTTACTGAATTAAATTGAATTTTATATTGTTTTATACGATGCCGTATGGAAATTCCCCGAGAGTTTGACGTGACAACTGCCCACTATGCTGTCCCCATGAACGCTTAATTAATTTACTGCACTTGAATTAATAGAGAGATCGACACGTCACAAACTGCAGGAACCTGAATTAATCAGCTATTCCGTACTATGAAATTTGAACGTCAGCCCTTCCCCTCTTTAAAGTTTCTTCTCTTTTCATTCAGAACGCCTACTTGTCAAACTTCTTTATACAAAACAATGACAGACCTCTTCCCGTACAGTTAACGCGTATTTGTTGCTTTGCAATGTTTTTTTACTTTTCAAATCGATCACATGGCAGGTCGTATCGTCTTCTGTAACACGGTTTTGCCGCCTATTGAAGCAGAGCTTACACAAATATGTAGCAGAGCTAAAGAATTACTGACTCTTTTGTAGCTTTTGAATAGGTGTTTTTTATGAACGTAAGATAGTCATTAGTGACAAGATTCTTAAAACAACTTCCTCTTAGGCAGAAAGAAGAACACAGCTATAAGGAAAAAATTACTATACAATTTCTAAGGGAAACAATAATATGAACAAACAGAGTAGTTGTGGCTACGAAGATACAGACTGGCAGTCTCAGGATACACTTCCCGTGGCAACACTACCCTATAAACAGGAGGGAAAGGGAGAGATCGGTACCACGAGGATCCGACAAGTACTGGAACAGGCTTAATGAATGCTACTCGTAAAACAAACCTAAATATATCGATATGGAGAACTATTTTCACTATTTATAGATACTTTTGTTATTATGGGGTAGTCGTTTAATATAATGTTATTTTCGAGTCAATTTATCTATAAAAATTAAGTACTTTATTCTTATAAAGAAACTGAATTACACAGATAATCATCCCTCCTCCTCAACCGATCCCCACCATGAATGATATTTACACTTTCATTGAGTAATAGTTTTTCGTATGTAATTGCTAAAGTATCTTAATCTTCAAAATTCAATACTCGTACTTTACTTGATATCAGTAAAGTAATTTTCAAAAAATCACCCCCTCCCTCTTCAACTTCCCCCTTCATTTATAGATATCTCATTTACCATTTTACAGTGAATTAATATGACTTTATTTTCGGGGCACATTTTATCAAAATGAAGTACTTTACTCTTATTAAAACACAAAACAATGTAGGTAAACTGCCCTCCCCCTTAACCGAACAACCCCATTTTTTATATTACACTTGTATTGAGTAATAGTTTCATTATATGTAATTATTATTATGAAATATTATATGTAATTACTTATATGTAATATTATCCTTCAAAATAATAAGGTTATTTTGAAGTTTAACCTTCAAAATGATAATGTAGTTTATTCGACATCGGGAAGGTAATTTTCAAAAAATTACCCCCCCCAAACTAGGATTTTCATTTACAGAAAATTACCCCTCCCCTTTAAACTATCCTTTTCATTTATAGATATTTCATCTACCTTTCTACAGTGGATTATTATGAGCTTCTTTTCAAGTTACTTTATTTATCAAAATTAAGTAGTTTACTCTTGTTAAAACGTAAAACGTTGCAGGTAAACTACCCTTCCCCATTAACCGATCTTCACCAAAATCATTAGGCCTTGAATCCTCTACAACTCGGACATACATGCAAAAAATTATTTGATTTTGTTTGAATTTGCAGCAGTTATCGTTCGACATAGAAAAAGTCTACACACGCGCGCGCGCGCTTTTCGGAAAATGACTTTCCTTCATGTTTTGAGGGTAGCACAATCAGAATCAGCCCTTATCTGAAACACGATTCTTTCTCGCCATCACCATATTTCCATTTCCTTACGGGACATGGAAGTAAAATGGAATTGTGCAACTTGGGCCGAGATTAATATGGTTTTCACACTGAAGTGCCCATAATTAGCCTATAACAATTTTCCATTTATTCTGTTAGCGTCGTACACCATTTTTATCAACACAGATTTTCAAAACATAAATGCAGATATAAGATTAAAGATATCCGGGCTGTTTGGCCGTGGTCCATGGTTTATTTTAAAACCAAACGTTTCGGCAGCTCCAATGGGTGCCATCATCAGTGGAATAATAAAAATCCTGAACGTAGGGTGTTCACGTCAGGACCACAGTACTGTGGTATAGGCTGAAGATGTCCATTGCATTGCATTGCATTATCTAGTGGGGCGTCTTTGCACCCATGGCTGTATTACAGCTTCCGGGACGTGCCCGATGGCTGTCAGATGAAAACAGTCCTGGACTTTCACAATACAGGTGGCCTAAAAAATCAGAAGGGACACGCCAACCAGTTAATTGAGAAAGCGGCGAAAATTTTTTCAAACAGTTGTATTTATATAGGTACCGGGTCATGGTAACACTGGCACCGGTCTCGGGGCGAACGGCAGATGCCGCACGCGCCCGGCCCTGCAGGCAGGCGCCTTGTAGCGCCGGTGGTTCCCCGCGAGGCAGGGAATCTCCGTGTCGGTGGTAAACGGTAACAGCGCCAAGCAGTGTGCAAACCAACATATTTGGAGAAGGTAACAGACTTAAGTGGAAGGTAACAAGGAAATCAAGATGCTGGGGAAACTAAATTACAGCACACAGAATTATGGGGGGTCGTCTAAAATCGTCCGAGGGCGTTTGACTCGTATGGGGGGAGGTGGTGCTGACGTGCTAATAGTACGTAGGTAGGGAAAGGACAAGGTCGCTGCTGAAGCAAAGAGAGTTTCGGCAAGCGACCGGACAAAGTCAGCGATGGTAGGAACTCGAAGGTCTCCACGAATAACATTATTCCTCACAAACCATGGAGAGAGACCCCGACAAGGAGCGGAGTGTACGGGACTGGAAGGCTTCCAACCTACACTTGTTAGTGGTCGACAAAAGCGACCACTATGCGGGAGCAGCATAGGTCAATACTGACCGGAGAAACAAGAGATAGATGGTGACTTTAGTGCGCAAAACCATGATGTCCCGAAGATGTCCCGCCATGCTACCTGTACTTATAAATTCAACCAAGTCCTGTATTTTTACCGTACAGGTAAAAACGACACCACCAGCCATTCCGAATAGTGCCCAGGTAGAAACTGCACCAACAGCCAATCACTTCTATGAGTCGGGTCCTCAAACGTGACCTCTCCATTCTTTACTGGAACGCCAACGGGTTGGCTAACAAGATCCAGGAACTCCAAGAATTACTGGCCCGACTTAAACCCGATGTAGTACTTCTCAATGAGACCCACTTGACCCCTGCGAATCGGTTACGACTGACCAACTATGTGTGCTATCGAAACGACAGACCGGGCACTGCTGGTGGCGGTACTGCCGTCGCGGTGAGGCTCAGTCTTGAGCATCACCGAGTCGTCTTTCCTGCAACGACTCACCTGGAAATTACCGCTGTGGAGATGTTGAACACTCTAGGCGGTGTACTCTTGGTAGCGGCGTATAAACCGCCGCAAAAAGAGCTCCTTCACCCCGATCTTGCTGTCGCGTTCGATGCACACAGGAGGGTCATCTGTAAGTATCGCGATTGGAACAGTCGTTTGACTGCCCCAAACGGGAAGCGCTTACGCAGGTTTGCTGATTCACGCAGGGTAACAGTGATAGGGCCCGCCCAACCTACGTTCTACCCCTCACAACTCCGCGCGGCTCCCAATGTCTTGGACATAGCGGTGATCCAAGGAATTGACTGCCCGGTCCATGTGTCCGCGCTAACGGAACTATCGTCCGATCATCTCCCCATCTTGTTATACGTCGCTACCCAGCACGTCGTACGCAGAGATGTCAGGAAGGTGGTAGAATGGGACCGCTATGGCCCGGCGTTAAGTTGACTAGGCAGTCGCCGCGTTTGACGAGGCTGTCGTATCTGCGATCGACGCGTCTTCCAGGATGAAGCCTGGCGTGACGCCCCACTGGCAGCGGATCCCAGAGGAGAGAGTGCTCTCGCTTGCGAGAGAAATCGCCTCCGGGGACGCTGGCAGCGGACCCGTGATCCGGCCGACAAGGCAGCGTACAACCGGGCGACCGGCATTTTACGTAGTGAAATGCAGGCCTACCGGAGACGCTGTTGGGAACTCGCCGTGGTCCAAGCAGGGGACGGATCGGACGAGAGTAGCCCTTACCGGATACCTTCGGCGTTGGTAGGGAAGAGGTGCCGACCTCGTATCCCTGCCATTGCTGGACCTTTCGGTCAAATCCTGGCTCGCTCAGAGGCGAAGTCCGAGTACTTGGGCGCGTGTTTTGAGCGACAGTTCGCTCCTAACCCGCCCATGGACTGGGACTTCGATGAAGAAGTCGAGAACGAAGTGGAAGACTTTCTGTCTCTTCCGATCACTGTGGAGCCCGAACCCATTACTAGGGAAGAGGTCACAGATCGGCTCGTTGAACTCGTACCGAGAAAAGCTCCTGGCCCGGATGGCGTCTCCAACGCCGCTCTATTTCAACTCCCGGAGCAAGGAGTAATTTTCTTGGTTGAGCTGTTCAACGCGTGTCTAAGACTGGCCTATTTTCCCCAGAAATGGCGTAAGGCGACGGTCATAGTGATCCCGAAGCAGGGAAAGGACGCTTCCCGTCCTGGCAACCTCCGGCCCGTTAGTCTACTGTCAGCCACGTCAAAGGTTCTCGAACGTCTTGTACAACGGAGAGTCCTAGACCATCTACGAAACTTCGAAGTACTGGTCCCAGAACAGTTCGGTTTCCGTGTGGGGCATTCCACCACTCATCAGCTGATGAGACTGGTGGAATACATCACGGGCGCCCGCTGTCGGAAAGAGCAGACTGTCGCCTGTTTCCTAGATGTGGAGAAGGCCTTTGATAGTGTCTGGCACGACGGGCTCTTGTTCAAGCTCCGGGAAAACAGCTCCCAAATTGATACCTTCGCTTGATTGCTAGCTTTCTGACGGAGAGGACTTTCTGCGTGAGAATAGATGACCATGTCTCTTCCGAGAGACGCATTACAGCCGGGGTACCTCAAGGTAGCATGCTAGGGCCTCTTCTGTTCTCCGTGTACGTCAGCGACGCACCCAACGCACCCAGAGAGCCTGGAGTCCAGATGGCCCTGTTTGCCGACGACACGGCGGTCTATACCGCCGATCGGAACGCTGACAGGGCTATCCCACGACTCCAGCGCGCACTCGATGCGTATTCGGCGTGGACGGAAAGCTGGAAAGTTGCCGTCAACGAAACCAAGAGCTCCGCGGTGCTATTATCAAAGCGCCGGAAAGAACCACGAGAACGAGTGAGACTCGGTAGAACGTATTTGCCCTGGTCGAGAGAGGTTAAATACCTCGGTGTCCACCTTGATTGTCGGCTCACCTGGCGTGCCCACGCTGAGATGATGCGAAAGAGAGCGTCCGCTCGTCTCGCGCAACTGTTTCCGATACTTGTCAAGAAGACTATGACCCGCCAGCTGGGTAAGTTGATCGTCAACGAGTATCTGTTGCCGATCATTACCTACGCTATTCCCGCCTGGGGTTACCTCGCAACCGTTCATAAAAGAAAGTTGCAAAGCGTTCTCGATAGGGGCCTTCGGCTAGCGGCCAAAAAAGGCGTTCTTCTCGACCCTTGAGAAGAGGACTCGGTGTCCGCTCCTTGGAAGACACCGCAAGGCGACTTGCACGTAAATTTTACGTCCGAGCTGCGAGGACCCAGAGAAACTCTCTCATAGCTGGCCTTGGCAAGTACCGAACACGTCCAGGTGATTCTTGGAAACGGCCTCGACAAATACTGTACTAGTCGACCTAGTACGAGCATGTCGTTGTAGCGGCCATTAAATAATTAAATAATATTCCGTCTGGACAGGATCACTAGGCAGGAGCCCCTACCGGAGGCTCGGTACTAGGAAACCATTGGGTCGTCTCACGACGCGCAACCCAACAGCTCTGGCAGTCTAGTACTGTTGTGAAGGTTAATGATTTCCCGCGATGCCACCTGTGCTAATTGTTTCTAATTTCAACCCCCGCACAGGTAAGAACTGCATCATCGGCCAATCAGAAATAAGAAGGTGTATGAGAAGCTCGCATCGCGCCATGCCATAAAGTACTTAATGCAATGCTTTCGCCCCGCAGAAGTTGCCCTTATCAGGACCACCTGTCGCCGGCAACCATCTCACCGGCCAGGAAAGAAGAGGACTGCTCTGGGCTCATTGGTGAGTGCCGTATCAGTGCTTTCTCCCTAACCTGCCCACGGCTGTTAGGTAGCGCTGCCCCGGACGATCCTTGCGAGCCCCCACCAGTGGTAAGCGAGCTTGGATATCGCCGGGGTAAAGGGACCAGTGGACACCAGTCTAGGTAAGGACTGGTATCTAACGAAGCTGGTCGTTAGCCCAGCTTCTCCCGTATCGCCGTGAGTAGAGAAGTCGCGTGGGTTACCCGGCTTCGGCCGGACCCAAGATCCCTGGCGTCCGGCAGGGCCTGCCTAACAGTCTCTGTCCGGCGGCCACACTAGGCCAGTATGCCCACTACGGGCGACGGCACGAGTGTCAAGTCGCTCGGCTCTGCCTTGCCTCACGCGGGCGACTCGCCTGATTCGCCTCGAGCGATGGAAACGGACGATCCTCTTCCTCACCCGTTACCTCCCCTCCCGATGGACGAGTCGGACGACTTTGTGACCGTTGGTCAGCGTAGACGCCCGGCTAAGAAGCCGAAGAGGAACCATTCCACCGAATCCGCTTCCTCTCGGACCTCGGCCATGGACATGGGTCCTTCTCAGGCCCAACAGGCTGCGGTACCGACTACTTCGGGGGCAGCTCCGGCTGCTTCCGGTGTTGGTCGCGCGCCGCCCCTGTTCGTCCACGTGGTGTCCAATGTCGCCGCCTTATAATAACCTGCAATATCATACCTTTTCCCCCAGACGAGTCAAGCCCTTGTCTGTAATTCTGCGTGGGCTTTACGCGCACACCGATCCCCAGGAGATCCTTTTGGAACTCTGAGAACTCGGTTACCCGGTGCAGGCAATTTTCCGCCTGTTCACCAATTCTGAGAACCGAGTCCCTCTCCCTATCGTCCGTCTCCACCTCGAGAAGGGCGAGGCTGCAGACAAGATATTCCACCTGACGCGGCTGTTTGGCTTTCGCGTCAGGGTGGAATCCAGTCGCCCCCCGAGCAAACTTGCGCAGTGCCACCGGTGCCAGAGGTTCGGCCATCATACCGACGTCTGTCGCAGTGCCCCGCCCTGTTTACGTTGTTCCTTGGGACATTCCACGTAGGCCTGTGTGGCAGACAAGTCCCACTATCACTGCATCAATTGTGGCGCAGGCCATGTAGCCAATTACAGTAACTGCCCGGTATACAGGGCGGAGCTCCTCCGGAAGCAAAAGCCGCAGAGCCCCTCCCGAAGCCAGTATTGCAGCCCCAACACAAAAGCAGCCTAAAGTACAGGCTAAGACGCCACCGACGGCACCACCGGCACGACGCGAACCCTCTCCGGCTCCACCCCCAGCCCCTACAAATGCACAAAAACGATCCGCGTCGCCTTCCGCAGCAGAGACACGCCCTGTAGCCAATATCTCGGTATTGGAGCCGGAGAATCAACCCGCCACCTCAGCGGAACCACCAACTCCCGCCTCTGAACCAGAGGTAGCCTCGCCACCACTGCCACATCCGCGAGCAGGCAAAACTAAACCTAAAACAATAGGGATAACCACACCGGATGCTCGGCCCCGAGCTCCTGCCTGCCCACAGCCCAAGAAATGTCCTGCTTCCCGGTATAAGTCCGACGAAGCGCAGAAGCGTACTTTTCCTGTCGCAAATTCAAAAACTACTTGCCCTTCGTCCTGTAGCTTCTACCAACACGACCCGATCTGCCGTTAAGCCTGGTCGCTCTTACGCGGCCTCAGTTTCTAGGCAAACCGCCCAGTCCGTCACTACCAATGACGCACAGTTCGTCCGCGACTTTCTGTCCGGCTACAACCTCAAGAAAGTCGCATCCCCTTCAGGTCCATCCGAGACCGCCTGGAAACTGCTGACAACTGAGAGGTTTACGGTCTTGGTGGAAGCTTGCAATGTCATAGGTCTTCTATGAACCGAGCCCTTAGACGAGATCTCTCACTCATAGCCTGGAATGCTAACTCCATCGGTTCCAAGCATTCCGACCTTCTAGAATTCCTGGCTCGGTTCAAACCCGAAGTACTTCTCCCCACAGAAACCCACCTGACCCCGGCGGAAAGGTTTCGATTACCGAATTACGTGGTCTATCGGGATGACCGAGTTGGCCGACAAGGAGGCGGCACGGCGATCGCGGTGAGGACCTCTATAGGTCATCATCGTGTCGTTTTGCCGCAGCGCACTAACCTAGAGGCCACCGCCATTGAGGTCCACGGAGCTCTTGGCGGTGTCCTCGTGGTTTCAGCATACAAGGTCCCTCGGGCTGAACTCCTTGTCGGCGACCTGGACGTCATCTTCGATTCCCACCGAAGGGTAATTTTGGCCGGCGATCTGAATTGCAAGCATCGCGTTTGGAGTAGTCGCTTGACTACTCCGAACGGGAAGCGCCTGCTCAGATATGTTGAATCGCGCCGGGCGATGGTGATTGGTCCAGCGCAAC
The DNA here is from genome assembly GCA_034769895.1 of Magicicada septendecula. Classification (NCBI taxonomy): domain Eukaryota; kingdom Metazoa; phylum Arthropoda; class Insecta; order Hemiptera; family Cicadidae; genus Magicicada; species Magicicada septendecula. The sequence continues at coordinate 770,452,575 of CM068368.1, read as the reverse complement.
CCACGTTCTTTCCGACGCTACCTAACGCGGCTCCCGATGTTCTGGATATTGCGGTAACCCATGGAATTGTCTGTCCGGTCGAGGTATTCTCGCTTACGGAGCTGACATCCGACCACAACCCCATCTTGGTCCACGTCGCTACCCAGTACGCCTATGCACGGGACGAGAAGAAGATTATCGATTGGGACCGCTACGGGCCGGCTCTGTGCCGTAGATTGCCGCCTCGATTCCGTTCGCCTCCTAGACAAAGCAGTTGCGGGAATCGAAGAGGGAATCATCTCGGCTATAGGCGTGTATTCACGTATGCGAGCCGGTTTCACGCCTGACTACCAACGCATCCTTGAGGAAGTCTCTCTTATCGCTCGCGAGAGGAATTACTTCCGGAAACGTTGGCAGAGGACCCGTGATCCGGCCGATAAGGCAGCATACAATCGGCTCACCGGACGACTGCGTGGCAGTCTGAAGGCGTTCCGACGTAGCTGTTGGGAACTCGCTGTGGCCCGAACGGGGAATGCGGACCCGCAAAGTCACCCGTACAGAATACCTTCCGCGATGACGGGACGGAGACGACGACCTCCTCTCCCCGCCATTGTTGGGCCGTTCGGACAATTCTTGGGTCACCCGGAGGAGAAGGCCGACTACTTGGGCTTGTGTTTCGAGCGCCAGTTCGCTCCCAACCCACCCATGGACTGGGACTTCGACGAACAAGTCGAGATGGCTGTGGAAGACTTTCTGTCTCTTCCGATCACGGGGAAGCCCGAACCCATCTCTTTGGAAGAGGTCTCAGATCGGCTCGCTGAACTTCAGCCAAGAAAAGCTCCAGGCCCGGACGGTGTCACGAATACCGCTCTACGACTTCTCCCGGAGCCTGGAGTTCAATTCTTGACTGATTTGTTCAACGCGTGTCTCAGACAGGCCTACTTTCGTAAGAAATGGCGAAAGGCGCCGGTCATTATGATCCCGAAACAGGGAAAGGATGCTTCCTGCCCCGACAACCTCCGGCCCATCAGCCTACTCTCCGCTACGTCCAAGGTTTTTGAGCGACTCGTGCAGCGTCGTGTGCGAGAACGTCTAATTAACTTTGACGAGCTGGTCCCCGCATTCGACCACTCATCAACTGATGAGAATGGTGGAATACATCACGGACGCCGGGTGTCGGAGAGAACGGATCGTTGGCTTTTTCTTAGATGTTGAAAAAGCCTTCGACAGCGTATGGCATGATGGTCTATTATTCAAGCTTAGGGAAGTCCAGCTCCCGGACTGTTACCTTCAACTGATTGCTAGCTTTCTGACGGAGAAGACCTTCTGCGTGAGAGTTGGCGATTCAGTCTCTTCCGAGAGACGAATCACAGCCGGCGTCCCTCAAGGTAGTGGTTCTTGGCCCCCTTCTGTTCTCAGTCTACGTCAATGACGTGCCGAGACAGCCTGGAGTCCAGGTGGCCCTCTTTGCGGACGACACGGCCATATTCACGGCCGATCGTCATGTAGAAAGATCCGTCTTACGACTGCAGCGCCAGCTCGACACGCTCGGGGACTGGACTGAAAATTGGAGAGTGCAACTCAACGCTACCAAGTCGAATTCTCAAAGCGACGGAAGCACCCTGTTAAGCAGTTACGTATCGACAGAACGTACTTGCGCTGGTCCAACGAGGTCAAGTACCTCGGATTACACCTCGACCGTCGGCTCACCTGGCGTACCCACGCTCAGACAGTTCTTAAGCGAGCATCCGCTCGTCTGAGCTTACTGTTTCCACTCCTGATCAGCTCAGCCATGACCAGGAAATTGGGCAAGATGATCGTCGGTGCGTATTTGCTGCCGGTCATTACTTACGCTTGCCCGGTTTGGGGTTACCTCGCCGCAATCCATAAAAAGAAGTTGCAGAGCGTCCTCGACAGGGGTCTTCGGCTAGCGGCCAAAGTTCCCCGTCGCTTCTCATCACGCCTTCTAAGGAGAGGACTTGGCGTCCGCTCCTTAGACGAAACATTCAGGCGGCTTGCACGCAAATTTTATGCACGTGCGGCGAGGTTCCCAGCCAATCCTCTTGTGGCTGAGCTGGGCAGGTACCGTATACGTCCAGGTGATTCGTGGAAACGCCCTCGGTGTATACTGCGCTAGTGTAGGCTAGCACAACAGCCGAGAATCGGCCTGCTACAGAGCACACGCCCTACTTGGGCAGGGCCACGAGGCAGGAGCTCCAGAAGTTAGCTTGGAACTCAGTTACCGAGCGGTTCGTCTCTGCGACGCACAACCGCACAGCCCAGAGCGTCGTCGTCGCGCCGATTCATAGCGATCGCAGCATGCTTGTGAATCAAGACGGACTCCATATGAAGACGAGGGAAGTAATCACTCACCGCCGGCAAGAGTTTCGTCTCATCGAAGCGGATCCGATGGTCGGCATTGGTGAGCGCGTGCTCAGCTACGGCAGACTTCTCCGGCTGTCCCAATCTACAGTAACGGCTATGTTCACCCACGCGTGTGCGGACGCTGAGCTTCGTGGTATAGCAGATATTTTATGTTGCTGTACGAGGAGAACAATAAAACTTCATTTAAACTCGTAATTTTCGGTGATAAACATCTTGACAAAGGTAAAATCGTGTTACAAGCTAAGAAGGTAGGATTGTGAAAATACAACTGGTCTCCCTTGCATTTAAATCGAGTTAAAATGACGTCTAGAGTAGCTTATGGCCGCCTTGAAAGCTGACGGGCAGTCGTTTTAGACAATGTCAAGTGAAACGAGTTTTTCGAGCTACGTCATGATACGGCTACACAGTTACAATACATACGAAGCCTTTGTTCCAGAACTTAAAGTAAATCCTACATACGGATTTACAAAAAACTGATTAATAAATTATGACAAATCAAATTCATCGTCGTTTCTGAATATAATGAAACAAACAGAAGGCGAATATACGCCTTACCAGCCGAAAGATGTAACGCGGAAAACGGTTAATCGTCGCCAGTACAATTAGCCAATCATCCTGCGGTACTTTTTTCTAGAACTCCATTGAATTACACTACTTAACCACATCGCGTCTAATTCTTGTAACCGTGGCCTTTTACGCGTCTGTATCACCAATTGTATCCAACGGTTCATTTAATGACTGCATACCTTGTAATCAGCTGATCATCTTGTCGAGCAAAATGCCCCGTCTCCCTTCACTTAATTTTTTTTTAAATTCAATACAATACAACTTCTATTCTACTTTTGTCGCGTTATCAGTTTGTTCTTTTGTCTCTCTTGTTATTTCGACCATAGGCCTTTCTATGCTTAAGTGTCCGTTCGGCAGTTTTGTATTATTCTTGTATTCACTAACCAAGTTTCTACTCATATAGATGCATTTCACTGCGACAAGACATCGAGGTCAAACAATTTTGAACGTTATACGGACTATTTACAGAAAACTAAAGCTTACGGTTAGGAAGAACCATGATCAAGGTTAGGAAATTTTATTAGACCACGATCACCTATCCTACTGTACGAATGCGAAAGTTGGAACTGACAGAAAATCGAGGAAGATCAATTGAGGCGTCACGGGTGTCTTTTTTTGCAGAAAGTTAAAGGTCGTAGTATGTTGGATAGATTCGGGAATGTAGTTATACGAGAAGACCTAAGAGTACAGGAGTGAATCTATTTGGATTTAGTCGGCTATAATACTGTGTACAGGGAAAACTTATCTCCTTAATAAACATATAATAACACATATATAATCCACATGTTTTTAAAATATCAAGAAGGATAAATAAAACACTTATTTAACAAAGTTAAGTTAACAAAGTTTAACAAAGTTATATTTATTTATTCAGATTTTTACCTTTTTTTTAATTTTCCTTTTTAAAAAGACTGACAATCATATTTTTTAACAAAATTATTTAACATTATTGTACATGCTGTAAAATTTATTTCCACAACCCTGTTATATAGATTTATATCCACAGAATTTATACACACGTTATTAACCATCACTTTCTTAATTTTAACGTTGTCTTTAAAGTATTTTTGTTCCACAGAATGGTAGAGGCTTCCAAGACAAACTGGAAGCCTCTCTGATGTATTGTTTTTATTGATGTTAATGAAATTAGTGAATTACAGCTATTATTTAACAGTTAGTTTTAATTTGTTGGTACGATATTCATTATAATACGAGAAAAACATTTCTAACGACAACGATTTGTGGTTGAAATCCTAGGTTCGCTCCTGGCACACATCGGTGTTATATTAGTGCTAGAAACATTTTTCATAAAAAAATATGACACAGGAAAACGATTGAAATATGACACAAACTATTTTATGACATAAACACATAAATTTTCACGAAGTCTGTCATCTAACTAAAATTGTACGCGGTATTCACTATATATAGATGCCAGTAATCGCCTAATCCTGGCCTAATCAAAACATCAAAAATAAGTACAGGTATGGTTATTGGGACAGTACCGTACACGTTTTTCAATTTCAACACTGGCGTTAGTATCGAAAACATGGCATATGATTTCATTATTTGTTTACATTCAGTTCTAGTTATGTACAGCAATGCACAAAATTAAAAATAGTTATCTAATTTGTTTGTCTTTTTCGTTTTATATTTTAAATATAGTATATAATAACACAGTCAGAGCACAAAAAATCTTCAATTATTACATAGCACGATAATTTAGTATAAGATGCTAGTAATCTATAATACGCAACGACACTTTTACTCTTTTTGTTGTTTTGTTTTAGTCATTACTAGTGTAGAAATATTTAATACAGAATCATAACAGTTGTGCGCGAAAACCGACTTACCGCTTTGTTTATGGACTGTGTTTAGCCTAAGTGGTGAAGATAAAAATACAAAATTGTTTTTACTTGAGTGCGTGATAAATTTCACGTCTAATATCTGTCTGAAATTAAGTATCTTATTAGTGCCTTAGACTTTATAGAACTGAAAGTTTTGTGAAAACGAATAAAACTGCTTTTATTAGAAATTCGACCGACTTCTTGATTTAAATAAATGAAAAGCGAAATTCAAATGATTGACTACAGTAAAGTTGTCCGTAGTAGACCTATTTGTCACACTTTTGTGTTTCAAACAGAATTATCACTGTTGGACACCACTATAGAAAAATTAATCGGAATAATTTTTCTATAGTGGTGTGCAACAGTGATAATTCTGTTTGTGATTATAACCACTAACACAACTTTCTTAATTAAACTTTTGTATTTATCAGTGCGCGCATATATGTTTAATTGAAAAACAGAAAAACAAAATGTACAGCAACGTAGCGAATAACGCAAAAACAGAAGTCTTCTCAAAACGATACCAAAAAGGCAAGAAAGTCTCGTGGTATTTTGCAAGGATTTAGGCCTACGTCTGGTCTTGAAGGAACCTAGTTAATACAAACGGATTCGCGATTCTGCATTAACTTACTGTAATTCCGCGTAACTGAAAATTGTAAATCGTCAGAGAAATACTATCGTATGGTCTTTGCCAGTCTCGTCCCAAAACGAACTCGAATAACACACGTTTAGCTTATAAAACTAACAGTTCATTTGTGATCTCAAACAAGAGATGTGTTTCAATTTTATTACGACTGTACGTTCTTCAATAATTTATTTTTGATTATTTAATTTTCTATTAAGCAACAATACTTTTAATTCTGTTACGTAACTACGGATACAAACTGAAATTTTTTCATTTTATTTTCGAAATTGGCACGGGCCGGTTGACAGTCATCGTCGCTCTCTGGCTTATGCATTTGTGTTCCGTTTTCAAGTGAGTATCTGATCATTTTTTCTCTTTTCTTTGGTCGTCCTGTAGTACTTTTCCCTTTTTACCGCTTTGTCTTCGACGGCTTGTTTAGGCGGTCTTCGTTATTCATCATTTCTAATTGCTCTTTCTATTTTTGCTCTTTCTTTTTCTATGATGTTTTATTTTTTGCACTGATGTTTTGTCTCGATTTCTAATTCTGTCACGTCTTGAGCACTATTTCAGGTCTTGTACGAATTTCACCTTGGAAGACTGTACTTTGTTTCAGTATCTGTTAATCGTTACCTGTCTCACTACTATATAATATAAGAAGGGCAGCTATCATCAAATTTAATATCTGGTCGCACTATATTATTAAGGATTCTATTGATGCTTTCACGTACCATTTGTTTCTTATGTTTTATTGTTTAAGTATTTTACTGTCTGGTTCTTAATTATTTTTAATCCGACCGTTTCTCTGCTTTGAAAGCCATAATCCTCGTTTTATTTGTGAACATTTTTACATTGCATTCTTCATCTGTTTATATTTTATTACCTGATAATTATAAATCACAGTAACCTATGAAGTAATCAACTGGACGACCAAAAGAGTAAATTAACAATTGTCGTGCACCATAAGGACCACGGTGTGTCATGGAAGACCTCCGTAGGCATATTGGAATGTAGTCTTCTTCTTCTTTTCTTTCTTTCTTCCTCTTCATCAGCTTTACGCGGTTTTACAATCCTTGTGGGTTATGATCTTTATTTCTTCCACCAAGACCAATTACTAGCCATCACGTATGTTACAGTACCACTAATCCCATGTATGTTATCTCGCCAGAGAGTTCTAAGTTTCCCTTTACCTCTACTACATATAAATTGTCCTTTATTCAACCTTTCTCGCATTCGACGATTGTCTTTCTTTCCAGTTGTTCCCCACTTCAGTCGTATTTTTCGATAGACTATTTTCTGTCCTTATATAGTTGTTGGAGTCAGGACCATCGCGGCTATTTCTGAACACGCTGCTACGGCTTGAAGAGTTGTCGAATCGACGTGCACGGAGGGAGAGCCAACCGAAGCTACATGGAAGGAAAACCGACTGACTGCATCGAAGAAGAACCGCCCGACGCTGCGAAGAAGGGTAACCGACTGGCTGCACGGGAAGAGAGCCGACCGACGCTACGAGGAAGGGGAGTCGACCGACGCCGTACGGAGGGGAAACCGGCTGACTGCACGGAAGAAGGACCGGCCTACGCTGCAAAGAAGGGTAACCGACTGGCTGCACGGAAGAAGATCCGCCAGACGCTGCGAAGAAGGGTAACCGACTGGCTGCACGGGAAGAGAGCCGACCGGCACTACACGAAGGGGAGCCGGCCGACGCTACATGGTAGATTAGTTTTATATAGTGTATTTATATATTGTATTACGTATTGTATTTATGATTTGTATTTATCAGTTTTTACGTATGACGTCCTGCATATGTACGGTATATATATACACTTAAAAAAATAAAGCAGACAAATATATATATGCTTAAAATCGAAAAAATGAGATATATACCTATGTATGCAGGTACACGTACATCTGTTTTTGGGAGTCAAAGGCTGGTAACGGGTACCGAACTGAGGGTTCGGTTAATGCCCACTGGTACTGACGAATGAGTCAGAGCTCGAGCTAGTCAGCTCGAGTCAGCTCTGCCAGCAAATCCTACTTCCAACGTCCAAGTTCGTGACTCCCGGGCAATGCTCTCTGTACGCACAGAGAGTAGCTGATGGAAGAGGGTGCAACGCGATTCTACAGTATGTAAACCTACAATATTTGGTTACGAGATTATGTATGTAACAGATGAAAAAACGTAGTTTAAATTTCAAATTTCTTATTGTGCTCTGTGATTTTGTTTATGTAATAAAAGAGTTTACTGATTGTTAAATTTCGATCTGCACTTTTATTTTATCGTATTTTTGGTTACAAGATCTATTATTTTACAGGACGTTCTTTTTGGTGGCAATACTACTTGACTTCCTGACAAACTCTCATATCAGGAATCGTGGCTAGTTCATATCAGGAATCAGTGGGTAGACTTCTGTTCACGAATTGTATATACATTAGTTAGAGAACTATAATTCGAAAATTTATGCAGGTTAGATTTTGTGAACCCGGTATGTAAAAATCTAACTAATGCAAGATGTAGAAATTGTATGTGCGAATAACATTATCTTTAGTTATAATATCAAATACATAGCCATCGTAAAACTATATTCGGTTTGTAACGTTTCTTTCAAAAGCATAGTGCATTATTTGGTTAGAGCTGCCACAGAATTCGCTCGTATGGTTACCATGGTAACGTAATTGTATTTGATTGTCTTTTTGTTCTTAAAGAAGTGAACGAGAAAAAAGAAATTGTGTTTAACAGGTAAAAAACAGTATACATTTGGTTTACATTTTGTACTTTTACGTGTTTGCGCATTTATAGCATATTATTGGTGTTTCTTCAGTCTACGGAATGAAAATGCGAGGGATGAACAATTCAATGTTTCCCAACACAGGCAAGTTTACAAGTCTTTTTCAGTTTCGTCCTATTTTTGTAACTTCCAATAACTTCCAAGTTCTGTCAATTTTAAAAAAGTTACTATTTAGGTCAATGACAAGTTTAAATAGTCTACAATAATAGGACTTATACTCAATAACAAATATAACAGATGTTGAAAGAAACAGTAAAAAATGAAAAGAAACTGACTTGAAAGAGAGTAGGAGGACACGATTTTGCGCTGGTTACAAGTAACTTGGAACATATGATTCATGTGACGACGTACTTTAACACGACAGCTCGCGCCGTGTCAGCTGATTATTTAATTCCGCAACGAAGGAACTGTTTGTTTTTACCCGCTAGTTAGCTGTAAACGACACAGCCACAGCGCGTACGACGATTTTAGAAGTCACGTGGCGTTAGGAGTTGAACAGTTCCAGTGTTATCCTATGTACGCGCGATTAACGCGCCTTTTTTGACCAAATTTACTTAAATATTTCATATTTTTTAAAAATGAAACCTTCAACAAACATATCATAAACATATATAATCCACATATTCTTTAAAACATCAAGGATAAATAAAACACTTATTTAATAAAACACATACATAGTCCACATATTTTTTAAAATATCAAGAAGTATAAATAAAACACTTATTTAACAAGGTATATAGTAATATTTATTTCCTTGTTCTATTTTAACTCTTTCGTTTTCTGTTTTCCCTTTTGACAAAATATTCTATTTTCTTTAACAAAATAAAATGGTATAACATTATTTTACGTGCTGTAAAAATTATATCCACAACCTTGTTATATACATTTATATGCACAGCAGTTATACACATGCTGTTAACCCTCACTTCTTAATTTTAACGTTCTCTTTAAAGTATTTATATTCCACATAAAAGTATTATTAGGCTTGCAAGACAAACTGGAAGCCTATCTGATGTAGGCTATATTTTTAATTGATGTTAATGAAATTAGAGAATTTACATCTATCATTTGCCCATTGGTCTTAATTTGGTACGATTTTCATTATAATATGAGAAAAACAGTAATTTATGAAAACAATATGTGGTTGAAAAAATACCCCCCCCCGAAATGGAATCCATGCTGTAACAGATCAAGACCTAATAGGCCCATGGAAATGAATTAAAAGATAGACCGTATTTTATAAATTTTCAAAAATAGAAGACAAAGTAGGAGAGGAAACAGGAGAAGAATATGAAGTAGACGAAGAACAAAAAGCGGAAGGTAGTGCTCTGACCAATACCAAGCTGTCCTGAAAATAGTTTTTAAGATAATTAAGATATTTAATAGATAAATAGGTTATTAAATTTAACGGTCACCAAGTTAGCGTTATGGTCGTTTCTGTGTGGTCAGTATTTCGAGGAGAAATCACACACGTTACTCACATGCCGAACAATTTTGAACACGCGATCAGCAACAAATCCGTCATGTGTGCTTCCCGTAAAACCGACAGTAGGCCTAATCACTGCTTTCTCTACTATATGGCTTTCCCTTTCTGCTGGGCTCGATTAGCAACGTGGTTTGATGTCTGAAGATCCTCACAAGCGACGTAAATTATAAATTATTTCACAAACTTGGCACATCTATTTAAATTGACGGACGTATCTCCTATTTGTGGAACCATCAGCTCCTTCTGTTGTGTAGGTGTTCCCACTTTCTTAATCTTCTTCTTCTCCTCTTCAAGGATTAGGTCATACAAACCTGTTCCGGCACTCATCTCATCCTCGGACAGCCTACGTTTCTTACACCAATGGCTTTATAGTTCAGTGCCGCTTTCGGCAATTGATCCTCTGTCATCCTTTGCAGATGATCCCACCATTGTCTTCTGTAAATTGAAATAATTTCATTTATGTCCTTTTACTTCGAGTTCCGCTCTGATATCTTCATTCCTTATTCTATCTTGAAATGTATAATTTAAAGTATTTCAAAGAAACTGCATTTCACCACTCTGAATCTTGCCGCTTTCGTTTTTTGTCATGACCCACGCCTCACTCGCATAAATCAATGTGGGTATTGGAATTGTCTTATAAAATTTAATCCTTGTGCTGTGTTTTATTTTATTTCTAAGATTTCTATGAATCGTACTACAAATTGAGAAAAGTAATTCTGCTTCCTAGTTCTAACGGATATAAATAGACGCACACCGGCACTTACTTTGGCTCGAAACTTGCGACCCCAAAGCTAACCTCCACCAGCTTCAACAAAACCAATAAACAAGAGAAAGAAATCCCACATTTTCACCGAACCGGGACAGTGATAGCGCTCATAGCGGCTTAAAGCACTATTAGAGAGTGCTTGCTTTTGCGCCTCTGAGAGCCAGGTGCTGTGCGGTTTAGGTTTCTACGTAGGTAGCACCAAAGCGTCGAACTAGTAGGTTAGATTTGTATAAGTAGTCTGATTATTTCTAACTGTAGCCTAATGTAAAAAAGAAGCTAGATAATGAAAGTGTAGTTCTGAAATCCTGAAAGAATGCTAAGATTTCTGAAATGATGGCTAACTCAGTTAGTGCAACGAACGTTTTTTGAAGTGATTGGGGCGGAGCGGTCAGTCAGCTGTTAAACTGCGCACAGAACGGGAAGCGAAGTGATATTAATGACTTTGATCAAATCTAGTCATCAGTATCATTCTGAATGGAATACAGGTGACAAATACGCCGTCGATTTTCAAAAGATGAGAGACAAGAAGGCACGTGAAACATTTTTTGGTGGCCACTAAATGTTGGTTACGTAATCATTTATTTACTTTTGCCTGATTTTCTTTGCGCAAGTTCTGCTTGCGTTGCTTGCTCTGAGGATTCGTCTCTGCTCCTCTCCCTTTTCTTTCTTTTATAGTCCTTGGCTTTTATAATACTTAAGGCATAAAATGACCGTCTCTTCGCACCGCATAACTCAATAATTTTGACTGTGAGGTTTTACAGCTATTACCATATTCTCTCCCTCCACTGATTGACACAGCTCACGATTACAGGGAGCTCTCGATGATTTCTTCGGTTTTCATCGCCTACATTGGTCCACAGATCTTCCGTAATATTTTTCTTTTAAACATTCCTAACATACGTCGGTCATTGAATACTAATCACTTTGTTAATTCAAATATATTCACTCCATGAAAATCAAGAGGTTTAGTCTGCTTAAGACATTTCAGTTGCTGACTGTCCAGGGACCGTGTAAATTTATTACCAGTGTCGAAGACAATACAATAGCTATGCTGAATAGGAACGCTACTGAAACAATTGATATTTGGTTTTTAGGTTACAAAATGACTTCATCCGGCCACAGTACATCCAATCTTGGGTTCTGTTCGGTCATTTGTATCCGCGATTGACGAGAATGACGTCATTCCGGTTCACGGACGAACCTCCGCTTGGCCTCTGTGACTTTCATTCACGCTTCCGTGTAGTAGGCCAATATGGTTTCGGCGCGTTGTAGGCCAATTAATGAAAACGGTACCTGTAATAATTGTAATTCTAATTGTAAACGGTAACAATCTGTTATTCAAACTGACTACAAGTAATAAAATAAAAAAAAAAATAATTTTTTCAACATAACTGCGAACAGATTTTAAAAATTGAAATCAGATTCAGTTTATTTTGATAAATTACGTAGTGGCGTGTCTAGAATTTGGCCTTGGGGAGGATCCGGTCGAGTCGGCTTCATACAAAAGAAAAAACAAGTTAAGATTAATCAACATTACTATCTTTAAAGTAGTTGAAAAACGTGTAATAACATCCTGAAAGCAATCCCATTAAAGTAAACGGTAAAGATACAATATAAATACACGTTATTGAAACTTTGTTTACGAGATACTTATTGACTGAACTGACTTTCCTTTATTTCATATTTCAAACGTATATGCAAATGATGTGTAATAAATCTGTTTGTATACTTGAAACAGAGTTACTACTATTATTAGCGTACACAGCTGAAAAAAATTTAAAAAACCGCCTAAAAATTAAGAGATTAACAAAACTTTTTAAACTTTTTTCGACCCTCTGGGGGTCCGGTCCTCTTTGTCCCCTCCCCGTAAATACGCCCCTGCAATGGCCTACTAACTGGAGTCGTGAGAATTCGTAGTAGTACCTTGTAGCGGGTTGACTGGGGACTGGTCCTCGCAAATTCCCAGCGTTGGATGAAGCGATGTTAGCTCTCAAAGGAGCCCTCAGCCTCTCCCAGCTAAGACCGTACTGCTTGGTGAAGTGTCACATCCTACAAAAGGTGACCTTGTAGATGCAGAACACCGGAAGATCGATAAATATTCCTGGTGGTGGGCAGCAGTAGCCACTCCGAAGACAGAAACCTCGCCCCTATTTACTTTCATCCAGAAGAGTGATATACCTGGAACCACTCTGTGGTAGTCTCTGCCTACACTTGTTTCCAAAAATATATGAAAAGGTTTCACACAACATCCCACGAATTCACAACATGATCATATTAAAATAATTACATATTGCAGTGTTACGTAAAACAATGTCATTTTACCTTCATTGCAGCACACAATAATATTAAATTTCAGCAATTCTGTAATTTATAAATGGGTTCTATTTATAACTGGTTTACAAACGCCAAGTAATTTGTAACTGTCACGTCACTTAAAAAAATCATTCTTACTTTATGGATCTATGATAACTGGAGGAATACCATATTTTCTCGTGTATAATGCGCACTTCTTTTCCCAGATGTTTTTCCCAAAAAAGGCGGTGCGCATTATACATGAGTAATGTAACTTACATGCTAAATTGTATGTCTGGACGTGTATATAGTCAGATTGTGCGTGGCAGAGTTGGCAACATCGCTTAAAACTGGCAGGCTTGAGTCTAGTAATAGTAAAATGAAATTTACCGGTAATTTGGTTTGCAGTTTTCACCCCTTCTATATCAGTTATCAGGTCCCAAGAACTCTGTTGTAGCGTTCTGTTACTGTACTTGTTTGTCATCGTCAGTCTGTTGTTTTTACAGTCGTTCATTACCTGTATTGCATATGTTGTCAAGAAACATACTGTATAGTCACAACGAGTGAAAGAACATCTCGATCGTCCTATGCGGCTCATTTTAAATTATCCGTAATAAAATTCAGAGAAGAAAAGTGTAATCACGTCGCATCGCGTACATTTGATGTAGCGGAATGTAATGTTCGGGAAAGGGAAACAAAAAGGAAAATTAAGTATTACTACACTTAATCGGCGTGATCGGCGTTCTTTCTTCAGCAAAGAAGCTGATTTTCCAGAAGTAGGAAATCACCTAGTCGAGTTTTTATAAGAATGGGGCTTTCGCCGTTATTATTGAAATGGTATAAGATCAACGTTTGCCTCGGGAGTACAAAACTCAATTATCGAGTTTCATCGATTTATTGTATAAACGAAGCATACGAACAAATTAGGAAAATGCAGACCAGTGTTTTGTCTTTTGCGACATGCCAATGGCCACGAGTATTGATGAAAAAGGTGCGAAATCTGTGCGTCAGATCAACAGGACACGACAAACAACGTGCATCAGAAGAATCAGAAGAAGAGTGTAATTCAATATCGTTTTCTTCAGAAACAGATGAAGATGTCACGAGAAAATGCTATGTGCTAGTGAAAAACTAAAAATATAACAAACTAACCAAAAACTATGACTTGTGTAAGTTTTAAGGTGTTTAAAATTTTATGATTTTAATATTTCTGTTTTGTGTTTACGAATAAATAGACATGGTAAGTACATTTTTTCTACTATTTTGTAAGAAACACTTTTCTGAACAGTCTATTATTCGAACAATGTATATTTTTCCGCGTCCTAATAAATATGTTCAACTATATCTTATCACAAATATGGATGTGCCTTATACACGAATTACATTTTTCTGCAAAATGTTACGATAAAATGAGGGTGCGCGTTATAGTCGAGGGCGCATTATACACGTGAAAATACGGTATATAATTTGAAGTTTTCTTATGACAGTTGCTCGGTATTTTGGGTCGCGTGCGTTTTAACGTCATCCGTCTTGATTATCGAGTGAAAGAACGAGTTCTGTCGACAGCTTCCGGCTGTTCTCGTAGCGTTTTCAGTTAGTTTGAGCGGTCAACTCAGCAACGCAGTGACTCTTATTTACACTGACGCAGCGTTTTAGTAACTTAAATAAGCCAAGACTTTGATTCCCCCCTCAGACAAGGTTGCAGATAATCGTCAGCCTTATATAATACATGCATTGTCAAAGTCATAAAATATTATAAAGAGATAATAAATTTTAATGTACGAGGATTGATCAAACGGATCACGTTTGATCTGCGCAGTCTTGACTTCGTTGCCATGGCAATGGAATTCATTTGTTTATATTGTCTATTTAAGTACTAGTGACGCGTCTGTCAAAAATATTTGCAGTTTGCTCTTTTCTAAGAGTCGTGACTGGGTTGAAAAAAGCATCTATGATAGAAAATCTGTCCAAAGATAATTTGCGTGCCGTTATTCAGTTTTTGGCCGCTGAGGGGCGTCAGGCAATGGAAATTTGTATGAGAATGAAAGCTGTATATGATGACTATAGTTATTCTCATACGACAGTGGTTGAATGGTGCAATAAACACCATTCGACAAGGAAGAGAATCCACTAAAGATTTGGGCCGTCCCGGTCCTCCACGTGTTGCAGCATCAATTAAAAATGTGAGACAGCTGGAAACTGCTTTACGCGCAAAGAGGTGCATCAAAGTTAGAGAACTTTCTCAAATGTTGAGTATCAGAGTGTGAACTGTTCATTCCATCATCCATAGTCTTGGCTATCACAAAGTTGCTGCTCAGTGGATTCAACGCCTGCTTACTGATGAGCAGAAAAATTTGTCTTCGGTCTTATCATTACAGCATTTGATGCGCTAGCAACAACAAGGGAAATGACTTTCTACACCAAATTTCTACGAACCAGAATCTAAACGTCAGAGTATGCGGTGGAAGCATGCACAATCTCCGAAGGCGAAAATATGTTGGTCCCAACCTTCGGCAGGAAAAGTAATGGTGACCGTATTTTATTATTATCAGGGCTCTTAGATTTTAAAGAACCTGGTGTCAACATCAACGTTGAACGACATGTAGACAGCTTAAAACGCTTATGGGTCAGCATCAAAAATAAACGTCCCGGGAAACTCACAAATGGTGTCATTCTTCTGCATGATAACGCAGCCCAGACGATTCAAGATCTGCTTGGTCGTATGAAGTGGGAAGTCTTACAACATGCAACTTACAGTTCCGACTTGTGCCCGTGCGATTATCATGATCTTGGTCCATTAAAAAAATTGCTAAAAGGACGGCGATTCAAATCGGACGCTGAGGTAGAGTTTTCTGTTAGCGAATGGTTCCTCAAACAGTCGCAAGAATTTTACCAGAAAGGAATCTACAGATTAGTGCCTTAATGTTAATGGAGACTTCTTTTAAAATCGTTGAATAAAAAATGCTTAACAGCCTCTAAACGTGTTTCTATTGAAGAATCCTCGTAAATGACTTAAAGTGTAAGAAAACTGTGGTAACGATTCTATATCAGCATGATCAGGTCCTACTTATCAATTCTGAAGAATCTTCCTGAATGGCAAGTCTTTCAACTTACAAAATATAATGGACGAGCTCATCTCACAGATTTTCCAATCTTTGAATGACTGTTGTGGCTAAGTAGCAAAGAACATATAAGATCAAAATATTAACTAGTATGCTCCATGAGCTGCAGAACTTGCTCACAATTCTGATTAAAGTACATTTATTATTACCTAAATTTCAATATTAGATAATTTTTTAGTTATAGAAAAAACTACAAAATCCCGATTCCTGTACTATTTCTTTAGTAATAATATAACAATTGTAGAGCACACAATCATATAGTACTCTAAAAATTGAAACATTTGGGTTACAATTCCTTTTAGTCTGACACCCTACCGAATTTTCACAATTTTTTTAAATAGTTGATCTGTTTTTGGGGCCCTAGTTTTCCAAAAAATATGTGTTTGTGTGTCTGTGTTCAAATACGAGTACAACAAAGAGCATAAACTTCCTAGACCTCTCCATCACAAAATTTGAACACAGACACAAATTCAATATATACAGAAAACCCAATACAAGTGATACACTAATACACAACTCGTCCAATCACCCAATGCAACATAAACTAACTGCCTTCAGAACTATGATACACAGACTAAACAACATCCCACTAGATGAAAAAGACTACAAAGACGAACTAAACACGTAAAATATCTACCAGAATTTAACGGATATAACAGAACAATAGTCACTAAACTCCTACACAAAACAAACAACAGACAAAGACAGAAAACAACAAATTCATAACACTCAACATACATGAATAATCACACTGAAAAAACAGCCCACAAATTAAAAAAAGCAGGATACAGAATCGCATACAAAACTACAAACAAAACAGAACACACACACACAAAGAACAAAACAAATTTGATCTACCTGATGTTTAAAAACTAAATTGCTCAGATTGCAACAAATTTATAGGCCAGACAGGACGTTGCTTCAAACAGAGATACATTGAACACAGGCAGGCACTACACTCCACTACCGAATCCACCTTTGCAAACCACCTCATTGAAGCAAACTACACATACACAGGCATCAACGGCAACATGGATATTCTACACGTATACACAAAAGACCGAAAACTTGACACTCTTGAACAACTAGAAATACACAAACACACAAAAACACATAAGAACAAAATCCTAAACGAACAGACACAATTCAAGTCAGACATATTATTCGAACATATCACACCCCACACACACGACATAGATCTTTCAAAAGACGGCGCTGTCACCAAAAACGAGATGGACAGTGCTCCAGTGGCAGCCTCTGACGAAGCTTACAATAAGTGAAAACTGGTTCAGGCTATAAGGTAAAAATTTTTCGTAAAGCTATAAAAAACGCTGTGTTCAGAGTTGGTAGTGTTATACTTATAATGTCACGGTATTTACATTATCCCATTAAAGCACGTAAATGTTTTAGATGTGCAGTTATTATGATGATACTCCTCTTTATATTTTGTTTTTAATGCCTTTTAGAATAACTGTGATATTATAATAAATCGTTGTACATATTCCAAATAGTTTATATAAAATAGTATCACAAAACCTGGGTTCTAACAGAAGTTCAAGAAAGAAAGGTCCAAGAACAAAGATGATGTTTCGATTCCACTGAGGCAACATTTGGGCAACATGTTGCATGCGGCATTGACACATGCTACAAAGACTAATTCGACCAAAGCAACACAAAGCGACATGTAGCAAGCAACAAGCCGCATGCCACATATCGAGTATGTTGCCGGGCGCATGCGTCAATTTTTAACAATTTGCAACATGTCGAACGATGTCGGCAGCTATCCGTTGGTCAGTCGATCCGTGCGGCTTGTTGCATTCGACATGGAGTGGAATATTGAGAAGACGACTTTGTTTATCGAAGATTACCATAATTCCGGAGAATTATGGAATAACAAATGTACAGTGTATAAAGACAATACAGTGAAAAATGATACTTTAAAGAAACTTGCCATTAAATACGAGTGTAGTGTTCAGGAAGTGAAAAGGAAAATTAAAAATTTGAGGTCCGCTTTCCATCGGCAACACAAAAAAGTACAAATATCAAAGAGTGGTTCATCTCCTAGTTAAAAATCGAAATGGTTTGCTTATGATCTATTGAGTTTTTTGTTAGATGTTGTAATGTTACATAAGATCACGACAACCAGGATCCCAAACAACCAATAATCCAACAATAACAAAGCATAAAGAAGGCTACATACAACTGTTATGTTAATAACCAAGACAAGTAGAAGGTGATTTTAAATAAATAAAGAATACATCTTTAACACACTGATGAAGATGATCAAAGAAATAATGACAATGACTTAGACGAAATGTAATTAACTGACAAATAACCCAATAGATTAGGTGAAAATGTGAATACCAAAGACAGAGAGAAGAAACTATAAATGGAGTAAAGAAGAACACTACAAAACCCAAATAGATACCAAAACAGGATGAATAATAAGATATGCCCTACTCAAAACCAAAGAAGAGTTAAGACACAAAGATGAATGGATCATGACAAGAAAGCCCAGAGTAAAGGACAGAGTAATAATGATGCCTGATGAACTAATATAAATAACTATGCCAACAAAGAAAGCTTATATAGTAATTAAATGAGACAATGAACAAAGGTCAGGAGAGTGAAATAAAATTAGTAAAGGTATAAACTAACTGTGTGTCTGGAAGAATAACAATCATGAATCATATCGACCAGCCTTGTAACTAGAGAAAATGTAGGGATATTACTTATCGAATGATGTGTATAAATACTGTTTAAAATGGGTAATAGAGACAAAAGGGTGTACAATAAACCTAAAATCATAAATAACATTAGTAATCATGTGATAATGTGAAACGAAAAGACGTTGAGATCAGTATAAAACAAACACATTGTTGCCAAACCATGATAGGACTCTTAACCTCACTATATGTGAATTATGCACCTAAAACAGGAGAGTTAAGTAACTAAATGCCTAATAATCTAATTTCTGTTGGAGGGTAATGAACCTAAATGTTAAAAGGGTGGTACCAACACAGAATCAATGTATAGAACCAGTAGAATTGTATTGTAATTAGTATACGTACAAACAATAAGTTAGACATTTTGATGTTACCTAACAAATCTTACTAAAACTGTAACAATATGAGATAAAGGAGAGGAGAAATTAGTGTCAATAGAACCAGCAAGGTTCTATTTCACTTATATAAGGTAAACCAATTATAAATAGATTAAATTTATCACAAGATAATAGAAAATAGACATACTGGTATCTTGACACCAGATGCAAGATGTTTTATTGTATTAACAAAGCAAGGTGACATACTATTACCAATCAAATATGGTAACACCTTTATAATTACTATCACTATCTTGTACAAGAGAATGCACTCAATTTAAAAAATTAATAAGAGTTAAAAGAACAATTGTAAAACCATATAGGGTTTTAACTATAGGGGTACCAAAGGAATATAATTAAGAGTATAATTATGTCAAAACCACCAAAAGTAACAACTAAAGGTTGTTACAGTTAATCTATATAAACCAATAGCAACATTCAAATGTAATCAAATAGTAATGAACAGACCGCTGTTAAAACCAACTAGTGTGGCAATAGGCCTAAGGGAGCTTAGAGTCTGATACTAAATGTTGAAGTTATACATGGTATCAGACTAAACCAATAATAGTGAAATAATAATATGGACAAACACCAACTAATGATTGAAGTGTAACCAGTTTTAAACAATGTATTGTATGATTATAAAGTATAAAATTTAAGGCCTAGGTGCCAAACACTGAATATGTCAGTAACCAAATATTACAAGAAGGGGTATTGTTTAAGTCAGCCCTGATAACCAGAAGTTGGAGGGGACCTTTAAGAACAGAAGTGAAGTGTAACTGATTCTTAAAATACCTTCAATAAATAATATAAGGTAAATGCACTCCATAATGATACCTGTACAGCAGGGTTTATGCTCGATTTTAGAGTTGTTATCACAGATAACTGGTTTATAATATGATTAAAGGACAGAAAGAGACCGAATAATCATCAATAAACCTAATTGTGAAATTGAATTGTTAATAATAGAAAGTAAGATAGTCTTAATTGAAAAAATGTAATAGGCCTAAGTGGTGAAATTAAAAAAGTGTCAAACATTAACAGAATTATGGCTTGAGGGGTATCTAATTGATCTAGAGAACAATTAAAAACGATTGAGATGAGTCAATTAGAACTCCCAAGTACCATAAGAAAGTTAAATGCCTTTTTAAATATTTGTGTAAATTGATGGAAATATTTTCGTACTCTCAAAACTAAAGACCCACGCCGAAGGAAGCTGTCAGTGAGGTGTCATCGAAATTAGAACCAATCAAATTACCTGTAGCGAGGCTTGACGAGCAAGGGGACGCCAAGTTAAGCGTCATTCTTATTGTACGATCAACGGAGGAAACACGACGAGAGTTCTCGACGAAAAAAGTAAATTTTTACCCAACCTGTGCGGAGTAACGTATGATTCAGTACAATTACGAATGAAATGTCCGTGAGGTGAATACAAAGGTCTTGAAGTTGCACTCTTCCTCAAAAAATTATGTAGATATATACACGCAGTTGTGATGATTTCCGCATTTTCCACATTTAGCATTAATGGTTTTCTAAAGACACGAAAGACTGATGCTAATAACCCGAAAGTGTTCTCCACTACCCTGCGTGCGCGTGAATGTCTATAATTGTAACATCTCTTAAAAAAACCTTTCTCAGTTTCTCTTGATATCCAGCGAAAGGCTTCATAATGTGCACCTGTAGAGGAAATGCATCATCCGCTACTATAACGTAGGGTGATAACTTATCACTTCCAGGAAGAGGTTCAGGGGGCGGTAATGCTAGGTTGTCTGTCTCTAGTTTTTTGTAAAACGACGTTTGTCGGAATACTCCTCCGTCTGAAATTCTTCCTTGACAGCCAATATTAGCATACAGAAAACAATAGTTTGCGTCTGCAATAGCCATCAAAACAATGCTAAAAGTTCCCTTGTAGTTAAAATACATGCTGCCACTCTTTTTAGGGTTTTGAATCACGACGTGTTTTCCGTCACAAGCCCCGATGCAATGTGGATAATTCCAGGAAATTTCAAACTCTTTTGCTATATTTTTCCACTCATCTTGCGAACTCGGAATCTGTAAAGATAGATAAGAAATTTTAGTTTATCTAAGATGGAGTACATTTTTAAAATGATGAAAAATAATAATAAAAAATAAAGTAGATTTTTATCATTGATTTCATTTTTTTTTTTTTTACAGGAAGAAGATGAATCGGAGTCAGATGCTACAGATACCGGTACTCAACTTCCCAATCAAAATACAGAGTTAGATGATGGGAAGAATCGTTCAAGTGTTGGGGCGAGCAGTATAATATTTCTTTCCGCCCCTAAAAAAGCAAGAAAAGATCGATCTTTTAAGTCTTATTCATCACGTGAAGAAGAAGCGTATGCTATTTTACAAGGTGCAGTTCAGAGAGATGAATGTTCAACATATGGAGAACATGTAGCAAAGGAATTGCGAAACCTCAAGCCGAAAGCACGCACAACAGTCAAGCACATGGTGAACAATATTCTATTTGATGCAGCTATGGGCAAGTATGATGAAAATTATTATGGCAGTAGCTATTCGTCATCTCGTCCTGCTTCTTCACTTCATTCAGAGTGTACCGTGTCTACGGCAGAAGAAGGGCAAGAAGAAACCTCAGTGTTTGGGGTGTTAACGGAGTTTTTGAATATGAACAAAATGACTAATAAATAAATTTTGCGTATTTCTCATTTTTTATTTTGTCCATTTACTATAATATTTTCAACATCATATATAATATTTCATTTGCAAATTTTGTATTTTATATTTCTCAAGTTTTGTAAAAATAAATAAAATGATAACAAAAAACTTTTAAGCTATATTTATTGGTCTAGTCAAAATTTATTAGTTCTTACCTTAACAAAATCATGTAAAACGTTAATCAATGCTTTACACACTTCTGGAATAATTCGTGAAATACTTGGTTCAGAGATCCGAAAGAGGTACATGAGTGAAGAATAGCTATCTCCTGTAGCTAAATACCTCAATGTCAACAAGACCCTGGTATTGCGTCACGACAGTTGGTGTCTCCTTTTTTCACAAATGGCGTGACCTTTTCTACTAAATATTGAAAATCTTCTCTGCTCATCCGTGTAAAATTTTTAAATAAACTTTGATCGTTGGAAACTAATTTTTTGAAAAATTCATCCCGAGATTCTTGACTACCAACAAATAATTCTCTCCTCCACCACCTTGGCTTTCTTCTTTTTTTCTTAAACTATTGGCTATAACCAAATATGCAGCTGCTGCTATAGTTTCCAATGACATGAGGAACACTACTGGTGTTGCTTCAATTGAATAGGTTTAGCCGCATGCTGCAAAGAAAGGCAACAAGTCGAATGCGTCATTTGGCGACAGGTTTCTGTGCAACATCAATGGAATTGCGCCTTTATTCAAGTCCTTGAGCTGCGTCTCTTTTGTTTTCCGGACAATGATTTAAAATCCGACCTTCGCAGTCTCGACTTCCAGATCTTCTAGCTTCGCTTGAACCTTCTTGAAGCTGTGAGCCAGCAGGCAAAGATCCTCCGCAAAGTCGAGGTCCTCCAGTTGTTAATTAATTTACTTCACAGCGATCCTCGTAACAACACAAATTTCTGTGATTGGGCAGTTCCAAATTTGGACAATTATCTCCAATAAAAAAAAAAACAGATACAAAATAGTTGAAGAATAAGGAGAAGAAGAAAAACGAAAAGTAGAGCCGAAGACCTAAAGGAAATCCTAAAGGGAAGAGAAAAAGACACTATAATCAGTAATATTCTTGGACTGAGAAGAAAAAGTGAACTGTCTTGTATCTTTTCCATTTGGATTTCATGTATCGACAATTGAGACTATAGTCTGTGGATCACAATTGTTTTAATCGAATGCTTAAACTATAAACATGAATATCATTAATCAATGGTAATCCGTTTATTTCCTTTATTTATATTTTGATGAAACAGCGATTACAGCAAATATTGTCACAAATTATTCGTACACAGAGTTGTTAGAGTTACTGCTTGTAAACTTTTAATTGAATTACAACAAACCGATCGCTGGCTGCGGAAAATTAATAACTCTGTTTTAAAATTACTATTAATCAGGAGCGGGGTAGCGTTGGAGAATTTGTGTACTGTTTATTTGACGGCTTATTTAAATTTATTTTTTTTTAAATTGTAAACAAGCCGCTATTCACTTTTGTTTTATTTCAACTTTTGTGCAATTTATTTTCCTATTTAAAGGCAAAGTTAGTTCAAATGAGAAAATGCTTCCTTCTGTAGATTAGAATTTAATTTTGGAAATTGTTAAAACTATTGAAAGGTAACAGGTTTGAATCTGACCTCACTTGCAGAAATACATTTTGATTAGGTGAATTAATACATTTATGGGTTGTTGTTGTCCTTCCTTTATATAAAACAAATACATATATGAAATTTTCATTAAAAATTACATGGAATTTATGAGTTTAAAAATATAAATTTTGATTTATTTGACATTTATTAATTAAAAAGGGAGTCTTTACTTGTTTTATATTTCATAATTTTACATTACTGAATTGTTAAGTTAAGGTTAAGTTGGACGGTCTCGCGGGCTTACTCCTATGCTTTCACACCGGCCGTTGTCCTTCTAAGGTGGGATGTCGATCTTAGGGTTTCCTCGCGGGCGTTGTTTCCATCCTAGTTGGTCCTGATTAAGTCCTCGTTGACAGCCATCGGTCGTTGAAGATCTCGAACGCTGTGCTCGTATTCGTGGTCTAATTCAGTCGTTCTCTTTACGATGCATTCAGCCTTCCCAAGGACCGGAAATAGATTTTACCACCGCAAACTTCAAGTGAATATAAAAGACTGCCAGATTAGAGATTCCCAAATTCACGGCTCACCAGGGCTTTTATAGATCTACGCACATGACATTATTTTCACAAGTTGAAACGTTCTAGATTATACTAGAAAACTGATCACGTGTTGGTAATCATGAACTTCCGGTTTCTAGACCTTTCCAACACGTGTTTTCAACTGCATGTGATTTCACGACCCATTACTTTGTCAGTTAAATAAATGCTATTAAAATTTATTTAATATTAAAATAATTAGTTTTTAATAGTTATTCCAATTTGCACACTAATATAAATGACTTATAGTGTGTCTGTTAATTGGCTTTCTGTTAATTATCTTCACATAATTCGTTACGCACACAACACTTATTAACTGTCACTACACTACCCTGCTGTATCTTATTGTTTACAATTGTCTTAAACTATGTTGGCATGCAGTACTTATTCTCACAACAACAGTTTCTCATGACATTCACATAAGCGTAACGAACGGCTTATTGTAAATTTGCCCCCATATATGGGAATGTTTGTCTCATTGCACTATATACATTAATATAAGAAAGTTTTGATATAATTTTTCATACCGTGTTTGTAATTGCCGTCGATACTCCGACCATAAATTAATACCGTCACGGATGGTTGTTACAGTTTGGTTTGTATATTTTTTAAGCTAATTACGATAAACTGATCACCAGTTGTCGAAAATTAATAACGATGTTGAAATGTGGATTAGCGCGGAACGCGGGGAAACCTAGTATGATGATTTTACTCCAGGGGTTTAAACAATTATTTTTAATACAATTGAAAAAATAAACGGTTCTCCTGCCATTCGTTAATGTACATAAAATATTCCTCTGTGGATAGATATCACTTTTGTAAAGTGATTTATTGCCTTTCTACGTAATAAATACAGGCCTATACACAGGACGATGATATTTATTCAGCGTTTTCTCTCTACACGACATTTTACTAAGTAACAAAGAGTACAAAATGAAAAGCTTTTCAAATCAAAAATAAAAAGATGAAAAGCTTTTAATTTGAACACTTCTTCTTCTTCTTCTTCCGGAGCTCTATAGGCCGGGATGACCCTTGGCTTCCGCCACCACTCGCCTCCAGTTCCCTCTCTCTCTTGCAACTTTCCTCCAGTTTTGTACGCCCATTCTTCTTAAGTCTTCCTCCACCTCATGTATCGATCGCCTTCTGGGTCTGCCCCTTCTTCTTGTTCCTTCCATATTTCCATTAACACTTGCTTGGGCAGTCTCTTCTGTGGCATTCCTAATTTAAACTCTAAGAAAGGAAAAACGGTCATGTGGTTTTAAAACATCGTGGTTACACTTGCAAAATTAAGCGTAACGAATATGCGTAGAGAAACCTGGATAGATGACCAGGGACACGGCAGCTCGGGGTGCCGGGGCTCATTACATCCCCAAGTGACAGACAATTATATTTTGTAATAAGGGAAAGACGTAAGTGAAATACAACTCGTGAGCGTGTCTGAGAACAAACATCAGCTTAATACACCTTCTTTATCGTTTGTACTTCACTTTAAAAAAAGGACCCCGTGGAATGTGGTACAAGGCAGAACATTCAAGGAATACGTTCATTATCTAACTGTGTACTAGCATATAATACAAAGTATACAGTATACTGTATATACACGCTACAGTATGTATATATAGTACATGTACAGCACAGTGTGCAAAGTGTGTGGCGTAGACAGGCGCCAGGATAGTAGAGGCGCAAAACATTTCAGGCGAGGAGGAAATATTTGAAAAAACAAATTCATTAAGTTAACTGTAATAACCTTTTCGGTGTTCTAGACAAGTATTCTGCGGAACAATCTATTTCTAAACTTAAAATTATTAAAAAATACTTTCGCTCCACAATGTTACAAGACAGACTTTCAAATCTTTCTATTATATCAATAGGTTCAGATATTTTGGATCAAGTTGACATACACAATATTATTCGAGAATTTTCATTAATGAAAGCTAAAAAATTTCAGTTCGTTAAAAGATTTTCCTTTCTGTTTAAATATTTACATAACTATTTCTTTACCAAATAATATTTGTAATATGTTCCTATTTTATATACTTGTAAGTTTATCTGTTTCTTATTTATAATGATATCTATACAAAGTATAAATGCCACAGTGATTTTCTTGCCAAATAAAATATAGTAAGTTTAATTATATAGCAAATTTATTTACTATCTTTGTTTTTATAAAACTATAAGTTTATCTGTTAATTTACGTAAAAATATAAGGTGCAATTGGCAAATTATTTTCTTGACAAATAACATAAATTACTTTATTTCCTTCCAAATAATATAACGTGTCGGCTACGTTATAATCCAGGGAACCCGTGATAATTGACTCTAGCCAATTATACAGGCTGCCTACGTTGTAACAAATTGAAAAATCAAACACAACACTAAGAATAATAATAATTACTCTAATTACAGGAAACAAGGGGAGGGAATTTAGCTGATTTATGCACTCACTTTAGTATGTAACAAGATGACATCTCTTTATTAACATATGATCTATTACACATTACATAAAAAATTTACTCATACAGAAATAGTAAAGGGATTTTCTGACAAAACAAATGATCACACAGATCATGTATTTTACCTCGGATCCGAGTCTCTTTTAATCTAGTTAAGAAGTTTCAAATTTACTTTACTTATTAAGAAGGTTGCATTGTTACTTAAACACCATTTGAAGAATGGTTTTATTTAGTTAAGCGATTCAAAGTTATATCTCAAGAGTAATGTTACAACGTATGATTTCAGAAATTACTGGTTACATCATTCTAAAACTTAATGCTTAGAGATTGTCTTTTAAAAGTCTTTGGCATTTATAAATACTTATATTTTAAATATACATAATTCACGGAAGACGAGCTTCCGAGTCACCTCTTAGATAAGCTTTATCTGTCCATGTCCTGGGGAAATCTTCGGTACTCTCTTAGTCGAGGGTTGTCATCGGGGTAGGGTTTCCAGTGGATGTCGTCTGAGTGAATTAATGAGGAGATGGATGTTATGTAGCGCGAAGTCGTCCTGATCCTCGGCGGTAATGGTAAGTGTTGTTTAGGTCTTAGTCGTACTATCCACAGTTATGCACATCACATATTTAATGGCACCGTAGTATTGGAGTTTGCATCTTCTTTTCACATTATGTCGGAACTACTTTACTTGAACCATATTTGATCGTTAGTTTTAATTAACATGAGATGTCACCTTATACACTAGTTTTTCTTTTTCATATCCTTGTTGAACAAATTACTCACTACATCTTCGGTATTTATAACTAGCTCTCCATGCTTATAGTGGAAGCTAACACTCCACTAAATAAAAAATAAAAATAAAACATTTTGTGAAGAGCCCTCGCTTGGAGGTGTTTACAGTTTGAAAGCCGCATTATAAGTCCTGCATTGTTACAACAGGAAATTTGTAACGACGCGGAGTGAGTACTCCGCCATAATATAGTTCCAACTCTTTATTAATAATACAGTCTTACAGTTTGACAAAATAAACTATCGAGACTTATCTTGTCTACAGGAATTATTACAACTGCTACTTGTGACTTTAAATTATTAATTATTTACATTATGATTTACAGGTATTTCTTATTTAATGCCGGGTCGGTATGCAAGTTGGATCCGGAATACACAGGTCATAGCATGATAAATTTACTAAAGGGTTAACAGTATTATTTTTAACTTTTACTTTCACAGTTTTAATTACTTATTTTAGTTAGATTTTCTTAATTGATTCTCATTACTATTATGAGTTAGTTCAGGGGTATTTGGTTTAATAGTGCGATTTAATGTTCTTACTTACTTCCCGTTTTATATTTTATTATTAATTTGTTTTATTTTTAATTTACAATTTAAATCGTCACAATAATTTTTGATGCTTTTGTTTTTATACACGAATTGCTTGTATGTTTATTATTTTTTATACATTTTTTTGTAATTCCTGGTTTTTGTTCAATAAACTTATAATTAATATATTTCGTAATTCATTTGTACTCGATGATACAATTTTATAGTGATTTATTTATTGTAGTGAGGAGGTTGTGGGGGCGCCAACTAAAGTTCTGCACACAGGCGCCTCTGATATGCGGTAAACTGTGTCTGTATGTGTCACACCTGCCGTTGTTCGACAACCCCCTCGGCGAAATATTATAGATTATACTCAATTCTTTCGAGCCCTGCGATGATTCCCAGCTCACCGTCAACACTCCAGTGTTACCAACGATTACCCGGCATAGTGAAACGGGGGAAAGCGTTACAATTTTCCTTTTTTTGTTTTGCCGCTGACACAATTTCTTCTATTATACGAATTTTATGATATGCTGGCTCCTTCCCTTCCAATAGCCGGTTCTTCGAGTTTTTGAAATTTACATCGAGCCCGCAAGATTGTATTTTTCATGAAGGTTTTGGAACATGTAACTGGAAAATAATGTTTAAATACAACTGCATTACCAACTGGTTAAGAGAGGGTTTCAGACATCGCACACAATACTAGAGAGGAAGAGGGCACCCTTTTTTTCTAAGGATGGCTACAAAGATTCTTCTTGAACGCGTAACCGTAATTCGAATAATAATTAATCAACAGCAGGGCAGTTTAACGCATTCCATACCAACTAGTAAGGAGCTTACTCAAGGAGGATAGACGACGAGCCTAACTTAACAAGTGGATAAATTTATTAACTTTTGTTGAACGTTACCTATGATTATAAACTGTCAGTGTCTGAAATTAAGAATTTTATATTTGAATAATACAAAACTAAAAAATTGGTTAATATACAGACCATAAGAAAGTAAGATATGGTCAAATGTGAATTAAGGACATGCAATTTCTAAAGTAAGATAAAAGAGTGTAAAAGAAACGGATAGACCTTGCTCGTAAACTTTCGTGGTTTTCGTTAGTAATAACAACACTGTTTTCGGTTCAACAACTTCTTAGTATTCTTAGCGGCTCGACTGGGAGGAGCGAAATGTCGTAGTGTCGGCGAAACTTTTGATATTAAAAGTAATAAAAAAGAGTGTGTTGAACCAAAAACGATGTTGTTATTATAAACAGACAGACCATCTAGACCAGTGGTTCCCAAAATGGGGTGCGCAACAATGTTTCATGGAGTCCCAGAATACTTTTAAGAAAAAATAGAATATAACGTAATTTTCTCCGATTTTGTATTCTCCACAATCTAAATCTAGACATTAGAATCTTAAAACAATAAGTAAGATTCCAGTATTTTTTTGGTTCAAACTAATTGTAATGGTCAAAGTACTTTCAAACTAATAGTTTTAATAATGTCTTTAAATCATGTCGTGTAGCAAATCTGTTTGTTAGTCGAACTGACTAGACCTCTCTCTTACAGGACAAGAAGATTTACTGGCAGAACTTTCAACTGACAGTTCATTAAAATTACAGTTCCCACAATTACAGCTAGCTTACTTCTGGTTCTGTGTAATGACTGACTATCCTGAACTCGCAAAAAGCTTTGATGTGTTTAATTATGTTTTCCTCTGCTTATTTGTGTGAAATACGCATTCTCCCTGCTCACGTACTTGAAGTCAAAGTTAAGAAATAAACTTGATGTCGAACGTGATTTAATATTGAAATTGTCAGACATTAAACTCAATATTGCAGAGCTAATTGTTCAAAAGCAGCTTCATTGTTCACATTAAATTATGTTTGATATTATTAATATTTTAATTTTGCAAGTTAAGAGAATTTTGATTTTAATACATTTTAATTAAAATATAAGACTTCCTATCATATTTACTGTTTGTTTTATTTCAGAATTCTGATGGGGTTCGTTAATTTTAAATTATTGGGGGGGGGGGGTCCCGCGGACTGCAAAATTTGGGAACCACTGATCTAGACCACTCATAGGCAACCTTTGAATTTATGGGGGCGCATATATAACTGAGGACCAGTTCGATGGGCGCACCCCATCAATGGAAAATAGAAAGGTGCGGAGTTCAATAACCGGACGTTACAAACATTAACTGTCACTTTATAATACCCTTGCGCTTATACTAGCTACGTGAAACACCGAATCAAAAAAAGCTTTGCAGTATTTTTCATATAAATTTGTGAACATTTTTCACATTAGGAGTGGGTCACCAACAATTTGTCATCATGCACACGCACGTTAAAACTAACAAAACTTTAAACGAGAAAATGGTTAAACAGGAAAACATTTTAATAAAATAAATTAAATCACTTATCACAATCATCTATCATCAGCCGTGGCTCTACAACCCTTGGTGGGTCTTGGCCTCCTCCAACAGTCGACTCCATTCTTCCCTATTGCATGCCATTCGATCCACACTATCATAAGCGCTCTTAAAATCAATGAATAAGTGGTGCGTTTTTATACCAAGTTCTCGCGTTTTTTCCAGGACCTGTCAACTTACCACAATAACACTATTTATTTTCATAAAGTGCACATTTTCATAAAATGTAAAACTTGAAATAATCACTTTGGGGAGGTAAGTATTTACAGGCTCCGAGCGACAAGCTCGACAATTGTATTGGGGTACAGGTACACAACAGGTACGTTCTTTCGTTCAAAAGAAAAGAAATTTACAAATTGGTTCGCGGGCGCGTCAATCCTTATCGACGGGGGCATGGTTGCCGACTGCTGATATAGTCCAATAACAATCAAGTACTATAGGAAGACAGTGCTGAGGAGTTTGGAGCGGTTAAGGACAAGAGGGATTGCGCAGAACGTGTGACCGCCAGAGGGGGCTGGCACAGGAAGTGACATCTGTTACATATGGCAGATCTAATTCAGTTGATTATGATGATGTTACTAATGACGATGGCAACTAACTTAATAGTAACATAGCGTCTTGCGCGTTAAGCGCATTAGAAAAAATATTAAATATCTCAATTATTTAGACGGGAAATTTTCAGATCATCAAAAAATAAGACAAAGTCATTACAATAACTCATTAAACAAGTTATATTTAATTGGCACACAGTGTATTGTAATACCATAATCTATAGTTTACAATTTTATCCCTTCTGTCCATCCGCACAGAATTAACTTGAATGAAAAATCAAAAGATTACAAACAACGGTGAAAAGAACACTTACAAAGAATGTCAGATTACAGACTGGCCAAACAAGTCTGGAAATACAAACCTATAGGACACGTGTGTGGGTAGACCCAGGAAGAGATGGCTGGAGGATTGTTGAAGGCAGGCAAGCACGTCGCCTATGCCGTGTTGCGAAGATGATGATGATGATGATGATGTCCATCCGAACGACAGGCTGGCGCCATTTACAAAACACAAAATTGTACATGTTCGGGTCTAAAATTATTCCTAAAATTAATTGCTTTGTGTGACTTACTACATTGATATATAGATTTTTTTTTAATAAATTAAAACGCAGACAGATAACTGTCCGGTACTTTTGTCAACAACAAAATACGTTAGAGATAACCAAACAAAACGTACTTTGATATTCCGAGTAATATTTTTCCTTGTCGCTGTTTCAGTACTCTAAATTAATTATGCACGTTGGTTCCATTAGAGTTTTGAGCGTGTCTATAAATATTTGCTAACCCAATGCCAGATACTTCGTGTCAGATAATATAAAACCGGCAATAAAATTTGAACGAATGTGCATTTGCAAAATACAAAAGAGCAAACGCGTATTATTTATAATTAAAATACATTTCATTTGTAAATATACTGAACGAAAAATTCAACGCATATCTTAATACACAATTTTAGACCTTTACTATCAATACAGAACCGTAAAATTTTCTGAATTACTGCAGGCTATCTGATGCCAGATACTGCGTACCAGATAATGTGAAAATGACAATAAATTGACAAAACAGAAAACAACAATCGACCATAATTTAACATGTAATATATTCCATTTTTCTGTAAACAACTGGATCGAAATTTCAACGTGTATTTTAATAAAATATTTAGTGCTGTCCCAGTAACCATACCCGCACTCATTTTCGATATTTCGATTATGCGATTATTGGCATTGGTATGTATAGAATATTGCATATAATTTTATTTGGATAATAGAAATCGTGAACATTTATTTTTGTATGTTGTAAAATAGGAGGTTGACGATTGCAATCATGTTTCATTGTCATATTTTTTCCGAAAAATGTTTCTAGCAATAATATAATTCCGATGTGTGCCTGTGACGGCGAAAGTTGGCGTTGTTAGGTTAACATGGTAAACTAAAATTACACTTGGAAAGCAATATGCCTTTAAAATATACTCGCTTTCTACAAAATTTACATAAAAACACCAACTAAAAGAAAAGCGCCTATTACTATAATGTCTCCATTTTTATGGCAGAACTTATTTTCCTCTAATATTCGTTTTTCCACTAATACTCGGTTTTTGTGCAGATCACTGGAAAATCGACAACTCCAAGAAAGGACGCTATACATGTCCCCATATGTTTAGTGTTTTGAAAAAAATTTGGTACCAGTGAAGTTGTTGATATTTTACTGAATAACATAAAAGAATATTGCCCACCTAACGATAACAGATCTTGTTTTCATTTGTTTATACGTTGTTTTTGTTTTGTTTTAATCTTATTATTCAGAAATAAATGTATTTTTCACTTTTTCCTGTTATTGTTTTTGTTAAAAATACGTTATATTCTTTATTTTTAACATCTCTCTCTCTCTCTCTCTCTCTCTCTCTCTCAAACATTGTGTGGACACATTAAATTCATATTTTTCCCAACCATGGCTTTTATTCTTTAAACAGTAAGCTAAAAACCAAAAACCATTATTATCTAACCTCACAAATGAAAACAACACGTATTTTTGCTTTACATTAAGAAACGTAATAATTTAAAATTATTATACGTCTTCTTCTTCTTCACATCATAGTATATCGATATAATCGCATATTCAAAACATCGAAAATTTAGTGCGGTTATGTATATTTGGACAGTTCCAAATGTTTCAGTAAAATTTTATCGTTAATACAGAACAGTGAAACTTGCTTTGTGGATTTAGCAACAATTGTTGTTTAATTTTCTCCTAAAACATATCACAATATTATTTAAACATCAGCAAGAAACTTCGACTACAAAAAAATGACTTATAAAAAATCGAATTTTTTTATTGCTTTAGGAAGGAAAAATGTAAAATCAAATACATGACATCACAGTAACATGTATCACCTAACAAAGTGAACAAAATATCTTTGTTTAATTTTCAAAGAACAAGATGAGCAAATGGACGAAGGTGTGTACTGTTTGTGGAAGAAGAAGAAGATGATGATGAACAACAACAACAACAACAACAACAACAACAACAACAAAACAAGACGAGTCATCAATGCCCCAGACCAGAACGTCTGCTGCTTACAGAATGAACATTGGAAGCGGTTGGTACACTATACATAAGCACAGTCTACGCGTATACAATCAATAATGTATTGAATGCCGTGTGTGCAGTACGTTTGAGCTGAACTGTGCAACCCGATGGCTGAGATTACTGTGTGTGTTCAGTGGGACACATACTGCAACAGTACAAACAGTAATGATACTGTGCATTGCCCAAATAAATAAAATAAATAATAAAAATGAATAAATATAAATTAATAAACATGATTCAGATTGCATAAGCTGAATCGTAGTAAAAATAGGGAGGACAAAAGATTCATGCATGGACATGCAGTTTCGACACACCTGTCGCTAGCGTTGTGTACGCGCGTATGTTGTTAGTGTGTGTGAAACCTGTCCGTTCCTGAAAAGTAACCAACCCTTTTCAAGTAGAATAGTTATATGTTTATTGTTAATTATAAGAAAACTATGTACGATAGGATAAAACAAAAGACACCAAAGTGTGTAGAATTTATAAATAAATAGTATGTTAAAAAACCATACAGAGGTGACGAAAAGTGCAATTACTATACGTAAAAAATGAATAACTCTTTTTGTGGATACCATAAAGAAATCCAATTTACGTATAGCAATCACATAAAAATTAGTGATCGATTGAACATCGAGTGAGGTGAAACAAACTTCGTAATTCGCGAAAATAGGCGACAATAGTGAATTGAACCAGAGTGGGGGGGAGTGACGCCTCGACAGAATCTGACAAGTTGAAAAGTGTTCAGACAGGAATTTTTGAACGACCTGACTATAAATACCAGGCCGCGCTAATAAAGTTTCTTCTTCTTGATTCAACCATTGCCGCAGGAGGCTACGTTAGTCGACGACACAAATTTACAATTATCGCAAGAGTCACAGGATCATCTAGTTATACAGCCAGAGCTGCAAAATACATACGATGAGGTCTATGGACACACCGGCAGCATACGACGTGAGACGAGACGACTGTTAATCAACACACGCAGAGGACACGACCGGAGGACCTGAAGCACATGCAGAGGACACGATCGGAGGACACGACCAGAAGGATACGGAGGACGTACAGATGAATAACCACGTCAAACGAGGTGATAAAAAAGCATTTTAAAGACACTAATTAAAGTTTGAATGGAAGACATTCAACCAATATTAAAAATAATAAATTATACAAAAATGTAAAAGCAGTAAAAATTAGAATAGTATTTCTTGTATCAAATTTAGAAATTAGTAACGTAAATGAAAAGAGAAATAAGTAATTTTTCAATTAACGTTGAATTAATGTAATTAGTAAAGTCTTTGATGATAAAGAAACAAAAAAATGCATAGGGCCTATGCAGTAGAAAGTAAAACAAAGTAATATAAAAGAAGTTTGAATAGAATTAAATTCATTTTTGAAGCTAATGAATCAGCAATTGCAAAAATATGAACACACCATTAGTAAGCCGAGAACAAAATAAACATTTTAAAGTAATTACAATTAGATAATAAGAGTTGTATGTAACGTATGTATGTAATTTGTTAGCAATAAGTTATGTACGAATACAAACTTCGACTTAATAACGAGTTATTGTTTAATATCCGATATGATAGATGTTGTTTAAATAAATAAATAATGGAACGATTTTAAACGTAAATAACGTATCATCTTCTTATTACGATTACACCTACATATGAATTCAATACACAATATATAAATAAATACATCAATTTGTATTGTTGTAAATTGTCTCCAAAAAGCGTGGGGCCACATAAATTGCATTATACCCAAATTAAATTTAAAATTGTAAATTTATTAGTGTTGTAATACATACTTCCCTTCTATCCACTGTACACACGAGCTCTACACAAAAACTATATTGAGCAGCTGCTGTAATCGAACGTTCATATTATTTGTATCAACACAAAAGAGGAGACAGCGTGCAGTTTTATGTTGGCAATCTCATAAGGTACAATGACTAATGACGTTACTCCAGGTTAATAGTGTGTCAACCGTATAATCTAAGCATAACTAACGACCCGTTATATTGCGGTATATAATACCAACGTATTTGATATGCATAACGTTATTACGACGACGAAGAAAGCGATTAACCCAATGACCGCGAGAATATTACATTCTGACAAACTGAACGTGCATTTATTACACTGTACGAGTCAATCAATGCATATAGTACAATTTTATTGTTGTTTGAAACAATCGAACTTAACTTTTGCCGTTAGGGATGCTTGTTAGGGAAAGTTAGCGGATTATCTGTTGTTTTGAAGTAATCGCGATCACAGTCACCTCTCCGCCTATATCCTGGACAATCTGTACAGTAGAAACTCGTTTGTTCGGCTCTCGTTCATCCGCATTTCCAGTTTATCCGAACTGATAGTACATTACACATCTATACAAGTTCTACCTGTAATCTTTGATCCTAAACGGGAAAACAGGTTAAAACTGTTACACAGCATTAGGCAATCCAATGGTAATTTTAAAGATGCACTTATGTAAGTATATATTAAGAAACTCACATTCATCTAGTGTTGCTTCTAAAATGTCAACACAAACAAAATATGGGTCTCCATAGATAAAACCAGCGGCATAGGAGGTAGTCACGTGGCAAGTGTGGTTATAGCCACGCTTGAATACGACTAACCACGAGCAGTATCAAGTATGAGGCATTGGAAAGGGTGAATAACTCCTTTACAGTTGTTCTTTTCGATAATGCGATGAAATGGATATGTTCAGATACTATGAAACGGACTTTGTAACAGAGACATCAATAGGACTAAAATGTGTTACGTAAAATCATTAACAATGCGGACGAAACCCAGATTTGTATTTTCATTTCAACAGGACGACACACGCAGCATTTATACAAAACTTCAGTCCGCTTCGGGCCTTCTAACATCATCTCCAAACACGTATGCAAATATCAACGATTTATTTTGCTCTTGTCTGGCGCAAACCACGCGCGCCGACGTCTCCAAACATTCTGCGTTCTAAAACGTTCTGCCGAGGTAACGGTTTCTGCAACCAGACCTTCAGT
Source organism: Magicicada septendecula (assembly GCA_034769895.1). Taxonomy (NCBI): domain Eukaryota; kingdom Metazoa; phylum Arthropoda; class Insecta; order Hemiptera; family Cicadidae; genus Magicicada; species Magicicada septendecula. The sequence goes on along the minus strand of CM068368.1, from coordinate 770,416,382 downwards.
AAGATCTATATGACGTGCTTATGTCCAGTTTTGACGTACGGACATCTGATCTTGCTGACTTTCACTCCCTACCGCCTGGAACCCAACAGGAAAACAGAACGGCGACGAGCCCTCCACCTAATACATGGCTGACCACTCACCCGCCTATTAACACTGTCCTTTACTCCGTACAGGACCCTCCCCGACATCGAGTCAAAAAAACAATCGGTACTCCTTGAAATTGTATAGTCCCTCCCTGGCAACTGCAGATTCCATAAAGCGACCGACTAAGAACTGCAACCGTCCAAATTTCCTAATCGACACACATATACGATTTTCAGGCCACACAAAGATACTTTTCTACATTTCCTCTTACCTTACCTTTCGACCAAGCTCCTGACACGACGCACTGATGATCATTACGAGCCCAGCTACTGGACGCCATCGCATTACACAACCATAGCGGCAGTATTACCGCCGACCTGTGATCTCTAACCAATTAGACATACAATCTATACACACTAAACAATCAAAAACAAATATACTCTTCCCTCGGTACCTTCTTCTTCTTATCATCCGGTCCGCAATGGGGTCCGTAATCTGCAGAACTTTTACCCAATGGTTGAAGGGGCTAGCCCACACACCAGCTCGGGACTCGTCTTCAGACGACGAGTTCCAAATGTCACGAAAGAAGTGGGCAAATGCCGGAAGGCAGAATCCCGAAAAAGAATGAGGTGAGTGTAGCGTGACGAATGATTCTAAGGCGTATTCTCTCCATACATATTAGAAATTGGTAGAGAGAGATGCACTGAGTCGATACGCTGGGAAGAAGTCAACTGACGATGCCAGAGCTCCTTGAATTCTAATGGAATAAAAATACATAAATAAAAGAAATTATTAAATTTTTATAAACGCTTGTTTTATTGGTTTACTCTGTATTCCAGAGAAGATGCAAGTGGAATAGGAAATCTTTGCATATCAGCATAATATACATAATTCCCTCGCAATGATTAGAAGCCTAATAAGGTTTGTCTCGATATCAATCGAATTTATAGTTGAAGATCTATAGTTTTCTCATGTAACAGTAAGTTAGACGATAACTATACTATGAATAACGTAATTAAGTCGTGAGATTAAGTCAACCTTGTGTGTAAATTTGAATGCTTGCCCTACGTTGTGTTCCCAAGACAATTGTGTAGAGTACAGCACTGAACAACTCAGTTTGCTTTGTACAAAAGCGTTACGTTCGCTTTGACAAAGCACATTAGCAGCAGAGTTAATCTAATTTTCACGACAAGCAAACCTACCCTTGTTGTCTTTTTCTCTTTTGTATTATAACGAAATTTCCTTTTTGTTTTTTATGAAAATATCTGTTTCGCAGAGTATGGTCTTTGATCTGTGTTAATTCCTCTTAGGTTATCATCGTGTGTGATGATGCTTAAGTCAATCACTTTTCACAAGATTGTGTGTTGGAAAATAATGTTTAAGTACAATTTTGATCTAATGCACTGGTTAAAAGAGGACGGCTGAAAATAATCCAAACACTTTGCACAATCCTCATGTGGAAGAGTTTACCCTTTTGTAGTGAGGAAAAAAGGTCCCGTTGTTTTAGAACAGGGTAGAGTCCTAACAAGGGAGTTAAAGAAGAAGAAAGAGAAAAAAGGTAAAAGACAATTGTGACTTGGACAATTAGTATATAGGGTATAGTTTCACGCATTCAATAGTAATCAGTAAGGAAGTCACGCAAAGTCGACAAACAACAACGTTAATCGACTAAGTGGATTAATTTCTGACCTTTTCCCACAATTAATTTACCTGTGGTTACGACAAGATAGTTGTTTACCATAGTCAGAATATGTAGAATGAAAACCAGTTACCCAAGAAATCAAAGGCTATCATATAATGTGAGATCAATGTGTCGTATTATTTATATGGTCCTTATTTATGTAACCTCGTAGCAGGGGCGGTTTTGCATCGTGAGGCGAAGGAGACCGGCTCCCCCTGACATTTTAGAAGCATCAACATTTTACTGTAAATATTATAAATGCAACTGAATTATATATTGTAAAATAAATCTATGTGTCCAGCTTCTATGACAAAATTTCATACTGCCTTGTATCCGGGTGTCTCCCGAACGGATAATATAGCTATGACAATTACATAACGCTCTCGACCATTCTGCACGTTTCTCGTGCTAGCCGAACAGGTGCAGCGTCTAGGTCAAGGTCGCGCACTCACGTAGGCTAGGTTCCAGACTATTAGAGCTATTTATAATTACGCAAATTATGTCGGCATGCCGCCAGGGATATGGAAAATTATTCTGGAACTTCATAAGCAACAGCGGCATACGACGATTCATGAGACCGTTGTAACAATATTTCTTGTGTAAAATGCGACTGCGTTGAATACCAGAACGTTATCATAAACAAGACGAACTTGCCGCTGGCTAGGCCACGTTTATCGTAGTTAACCCTGCGCGGCGCAAACTAGTAAGAGAGGTCAGCTAATTTCTAGCCTCAAACCGATAGTAGGCAAGTTGTGTAACCCTCATGCTGTGAAAGAATGTTATTAGTGATTTAATTTATCAGTTTAATTGCGGTGAACAGATAGAATTATGTTCAGTTTTCGTGTTTTCATAAAACCTGATAAAGTGAACATGGTTTACGGGCCTATCTACATTCTATTTTAAATGGAGAGGCATTGACAGTTTATAAGACGTCACTGCCATGATGTCAACCGGTGTCGTACACGTGATTGTTTATACGTTTGACACTTCATACCGAGGTACAGTCGTGACAGTGAACTCGTACAGCCACAAAGTACTAACAAATTTATCAACGGATTCATTACGCTAATTAAATAAACAGCTGAAATTAACGGAGCAACAAGATTTAAAAATAAAATAAGTACTACTTTACAGGTCTTAAATAAATGTGGAACAACAGATTAGAATGTTTGACAGTTCTTGTGATTAATAAAATTGAATTTGAAACATTCAGTTAGCTCGAATAACACATACGATTACTGATTTCGCACTTCAAGATAAATCTGGAGGTTATAAACTTTAATGTAGTGTGTAAAGAATAAACCTGACGATAGAAATTGAACAGTGGCTTAGAGATGCGCAATGGACAAACTCGTGACGCTAACGAAATTTTGATTCATTTCGCACGTGCGCACAACTCTTGTACAGTGTTTCACAGTGTGAACATAGGCTGCAACAAGGCTGACAAGAACATTAGAAGCGTGTGTGTGACAAAGACAGAGGTAATGCATGAGTGAGAGGGTGAACTGTTATCGCGTTGTCTCCCTTCTCTCTTCTCTAGACAACTTAGATAGAAACGTGACAGCCTTTCTTGGACGCTGAGCTGCGGCGATCTAATGAATGAATTTATCCCCACTACAAGTATAACTACTTAGTCCAGAGAGGAGAGAGGGGAGACAACGCGGTAATAGTTCACTGTCTCACTTCCATATTATCCCCTCTCTGTCACACACATGCTTCCATTGTTCTCGCCAGTCTTATTGCAACCGATGTTCACACTATGAAACACTGTACATGACTGTTGTGTGCATGTGCAAAATAAATGAAAATATGTTAGCCTCGCAACGAAGTGTTTGTACACTGCGCATCTTTAAGCCACTGTTCAATTTCTATCGTCAGGTTTATACACTTTTAAGTGAGGGTAATTCATTCGCTGAGTAGGGGCAGCTCAGCGAGGCTAGAAAGGCTGTCACGTTTCTAACTACGTTACATAACAAGAATTATAAACAATAATTACAAAATGTTATACACATAACATAAACAGTTTTCTGTTTAAATAGTGTTAATTAAATTCAATGCTACTGTAAGAATTTATTTCCTCTTTTGTTCTTTTCTTCAACTATTTTATTGTTTGGTTACGTAGCCGCTTGTTTATCGCTCGCTCCTACACGTGTCCGTACCACATTGTTTGCTCATGTCAACTGCGGCAATCGGACGCGAACCGATGTATTTAACGTGTTACGATCGTTACCTGTTGAGACATCCCGGTGAAGTAATGCGTAGCGGCATTTTCCCTAGATTTGGTATAAACATAAACCGATAGCCTAACTAGGGGTCCTCTATCGGAAAGTACGGGCTTTCTGTGCACGCATAAAACTACACTGTATAAACACAAAATACACAAGCATGTTTTAACTTTCGTCATTAAAAAAAAAAGTGAACTGAAAATATATAGAAAATCTTATAAATAAATCCTCATAACGGCTGAGCTTTGTGGGTTTTATGCTGGAATCTAAGAACGCATGAAATGCAATGTGTAACTTGGAAGAAATTTTTACCTAGCGTGAGGCAAGCTAGAAGTTTCAAGCAAAACCAGGGGAATTACGTGAGATATTACATCTTATACTCTATCCCAAGAACCTGTCACATCAGAGTAATGTCTATCAGTAGACCTGTGCACTTAGCATAAGCACAGTCTGTATTCATAGAGGACCAATATCTGACAGTCAAGGCAAGGCAAGAAGTACGGTCTTTCTGTGGACGCCAAAGCAGTTTTCTTTTAACTTGCTTTGATTAATAAAAGAGCCCCGTCCCAACTGGGAAAGTTCAGGTCCAAGGCGTTTACCTCCATAACCTTCTATGTATTTTCAAGCTCAGATGTAGGAATCTGAGAACTAAAACTAAAATTACAAAAACTTTTGTAATTCCATACAAAAGTTAACGTAGGATTTAATAAGCGTATTGTGTATTTGTACTCTGGTCCGCCCAACCATAATAGGTACTTGGCACCGTAAGCTATTAATCGAAATATTCTAATCGATTAATATCTAATCTGGCTACTAATCTAGAGGTCCCGGGTTCAATTCCCGGACCGCACCATAAAATCAACGTGCGTTTTTCAGCCCCCAGGTCGACTCAGCCTGTTGAAAATGAGTACCTGGGATAACATCCTGGGGATAATAATGGCGGCTGAAGCGTAGTGCTGGCTACACTGCTTTCCTTGTATGCCGTACGGCTCACATTAGGTAGCCTACCCTGCCTGACTCCTAAGCTACTTCGGTGGTATACACGGGAGCCATTATTATTATTATTCTAATCGATTGTCGATCGGACCATGTAAATATTATAACATTGCCAAACCCTGATCATATTTGATATCAATAAGTATGTAAAAAATGCTAAGAAATAATATATTTTGATAAATAAATAATAACAAGAATGAGAGTAGTAAATATAATTAAGAGTGAAGGAGGAAGAATAGTAAACCAAAGGTGATTATCAAATAAGAAATACAAACTAGACTGACAGACAAATGACATTGACCCAACCCCAGAGATTGGCCAGATATTAACCAAAAGAAAGCGAGACAAGATGGAAGTGAAGGAGAAGAAAAATGAATTTAAATAATGGAACAAACCAACTGCAAAGAAAATAAAATGAACCAAGGTGATGAAACACAGACAAACAATGTAGAAGAGGGAAGGGGGTGATGATACCATCCAATATCAAAAAAGGAAACGAAACCGGTGATTAACCAATATAAAAAAGAAATGTTAATATTATCTATGTGACAAGTATGACCCATAATTAATAAAAACCCATTAAATAAAAATACACTAACCCACGAATTAGTAGTATATGTAAGTAAGAAATCTAGAAAGAGACATGAACTCATTAGATACAAATAAAATTTGTAAAGATAGTGAGATAGTGAGAACTATAATGAAAATAATTAAGTGACATAGAGAAATAATAATAGGGTTTACCCACCAATAAGTGTAAAATAAAAAGTGATAACAGTGCCAGTGATGTGTGAAAAAGGATATTGTAAGCAATAGTGTAATTAAAAAGATAGTGATAGATAAGTAAACACTCAATGAATCAATGATGGACCATTGAAAGATTTAAGAGTGGAATTGTAAAAAATTATATAGTTAAGGGTAATTAGAGATAGTGTTTAGATTAGAAATAGGTAAAGAATACAATATTATTCAGGGGAGAAAGCCCAGGTAAAATAAACTGTTTGTGTTAACATGGGATGTAGAAAAGTATTAGTAAAGACTTAAGTAATTAAAAATATAGTTGGTAAATACCCTATGTTATGAGGGAAATTAAGTTAAATAAATTTACAAGAAGTAATGATGTTTATTACTCAGAATAGTAGCAAAGAAGGAAATTAATGTTAAAAACAACAGTTACTAATAACTTGTAAAGAATTGTTTGTTTCAATTATGAAGAGGATATGGCTGGAGGGAACTTACAGTCCATAGGCCTAAGTGTTATATTTTTTAAGTATTAAGACATAAAAAATAATTCTGACATATGTTCAGAACAAAAACAAACTCAAGACATAACAACCACTAAACAAATCATTTATAACAACAGAACAAAAACTTTGTAATGAGATGGAATATAATTAGAATAATTTAAATAAAAATAATCAATGGCTACTAAGGCCTAGGAAATTTATAACTGTCAATGATAAATAATTGCAAACTGTATAAAAACAACCAGGAGATTAAGAAATTCAAGGCAAGTAAATAGCCGAGAATAATTTATAAATCATTTTAAAGAAAAAATATTAGAATAAGAACTTAGTTTAAAAGAGAAATGTCAATACCAAATATTAACTGATTTGTACAAACATTGATATTTCATAAAAACATACATTATGGGATACCAAATTAATCTTTGAAAGGAAATAATAACAGTGGTGATAATATTTAATATGTAGGGAAGAGGACAGAAGAATATAATCAAAAAGAAGATATGCAGTTATTTTGAATGAAAATTCAAAATTTGATAACAATAGACTTCTTCAGAATTAACCAATCAGGATTATTTGGTTACTATGACAACAGTCGTTTGGTGTCTAATTACCGTTAGATTTCATTACTGGATATATGACGCTTTCGTTGAATAGACGCTAGTTTTCGAATGACCAAAATTGTCAATTAAAACATTAAAAATATCAGAAGAAGTTACTACCAAGTGAATACCAAGAAGTAAAACGATGAATGGAACCATATTACTGAGGTCGAGGCCGAATTAACGAAAAAAGAAAATAAATTCCTACCGATTAAACTGGAAAAGGTGCCTGATGTCCCGAACCAATGCAAATTAAAGAGGATTGCAGTATAACCCATTAATAACAGATCGCATGGACTCGCCCTATCTACTGAAGTGATAAGTACCTATTAAATTACCCAAAATTTGTAAATAAACTCACGTTAATTATTTCTCACTAAAGGTCGAAATCTCACTAAACTGAAAATAATTACTTTCAAAGATTAAAAAGAATACTAAGTCACTGAAAATTTATAAACTGACAAAGATAACCTGTTGTTAATTATCCATAACTTGTAAACACTTTTACTACACTACACTAAACAAATTATACCTACACAATATGTTAGTTAAGTTTAACTGATGTAAGGGTGTGTATTTTTATTGTTTTAAACATTTGTAATCCTTTTAACGTAATCTCAAGAACCTGTGGCAAACGAACTCTAATATTTTGTGTATAATTTCCAACAAACGCCATTACTAAAAGTCTGTTTATCAATTCAAATATCGATTTGTCAAACCCTGTAGTTGTCTCATATAAATAACCGGAGCATTTGTAGTAGAATAATTTGTATTAAATGAATAACTAATCACTAATAAAAAATGTATAAGTATTGAGTGTAACCACGGTGTTATAATTTCATTAGGAGGTGCACAATATTTTATGTACATTTTAGCAGACAAGTAGGTTGACGACTAACGATTTACACAGCCCACGCAACGAACTACTGAGCGCTACAGTTGGCCTAGGCTGGCGTAAATATTTGAATTATTCAAACCGCCTAAGCTGCGCTGGTCATACACCTTTGAATTTTATTTTAATTGTTTTAAGAAAACAATTTGGCGCCACCGGGATTTTCACACCCCTAGTGAACAACAGGTAAGAACATCGAGACCTGGTTATTCGTACGTTCGCAACGGACGAAATCTGCGGAAGTTGCACGCATTTGAACTACGGATAGAGAAGACACGTTACACCCATTACACACAAATTGTACATTATTCACATTTTACAGAGTAAAACGGTAGCCGTACACACGACTACATTACAAATTGACGCATCCAACGTGTGGCAGAATAACACGACAGAGACCACACAGTAACATTACAAATTGGCTTCCATCGCGGGGCTTGAACGAGGCGGACGTCTCGTAACATTACAAATTGGCGACCAACCGTTGGAGCTAGAAGAGAGAGAAATACGAAAATCTAGCGGCGATTACGAAAGATTACAATATGCACACCAGAGGATTGTCGAAAAAATTGGCAAAGGAGAAGGAGATGGAAGAAAACAGAGGGGAAGAAGAGGAAGGAACACCGATTGAAGAAGTGGAGACAGCAATAACCACAACAGAACCAAGCCAAGACGAAGAAATGGAACCACAGGCTGGAGATAGGGGGGAAGCCAGAGGAGGAATGAATTTACAAAAATTGTGGGAATTGATTAACCAAAATTTTAAGAAACAGGAGGAGAAATTCGACAAGAATGAGGAGAGTCTGAAACAGATGAAGAAAGAAACCAATGACAATTTGAAACAGATCAATGAAAAAATAGTGAGTACAAATGAAAGTACTAAGGAAGAATTGAGGAAAACAGTCAACCAAAATAATGAAACATTACAACAACGATTGCTGGAGGAAATTCAGCAAAGAAACGAAGAATTGAAGGAAGAATTGAAGGAACAGCTGAAGGAGGACCACGAGAAAAATAAAGAAGAAATGAAGCTGCAGATGGCACACCAATTAATGGAGTACCGAGAAGAAGCAAAGCAGCAGATTACGGAAATCAATGACAAATTAGAGGAGACTTTGGAGAAGCTAGAAAAAACCAACGAAGATGTTTCTGAAGTCCGTGAGGAGGTAATCAACAAAATAAACAACCTCGAAGGAGAAACCAAAAGGAGAATAGAGGAATGTCACGGAGAAACAAACAAAAGGTGGGAACAAGTGAACCAGGACATGCATCAAGTCCGGGAAGATAATCAGAAGGATACAGCAGTGATACGAACAGACCTGGGAGAAAGAATGGAAGGAGTGTACAGCAATTTAAATAAAATCGACAGTAAAGTGGACAAGAATAAACAAAAAATTGAAGAGATACATAGACGAGAAGAATTATTACAGGAAGAAGTGGACGCCTGGCGTGACCGATCATGTAACCACAACCAAATATTTAACAATGACAATAGAGATACAATAAATTTCCGCAACTATAAGCGCAACCCGATGGAGTTTTTGAAGAGAGTAGAAGAACTGATAATAAAGAACCGCGAAACACGATGGACAGCTGTGAGGGGAATGCTAGATGACATGTTTAAGGAAACATATGACAACTGGTGGACCGCCACACGACCAGACATCCAGAGTATCCAAGAATTGAAAACCCAATTCAAAGCAAAGTACTGGTCAGAGTCAACCCAGAACATGGTCCGTAACAATTTAAGTAACGGAAGGTATGAAAACCAAAACGGACAAACATTAACCTCATACTTTCTAGGAAAAATCTGCATGGCCAGGAATTTGGAACCACGCATTCCGGAAGAGTGTTTAGTAATACAATTATCGTACCACTATGACGATGCGATCCAGAAAGCCCGTATGTATAGTCAAGTCAAGACAATCCAGGACATGGCTAGTTTATTAGAGAGCCATGAACACGAATGGCAGTACCGCAAGAACAGATTCACGAGTTTCCGGAATAGTAGACCAAATGAAGGGCCATCTCCACCAAACCAACAGGGTGACAATAAGCCACCACTGAACAACACAAATAACTATCAAGGAAATCAACGTGGGAATAATGCGCCCAGGAACTATCACTCAAACCACAACAATAATGGCAATTTCAGAAACGATTACAGAGGGAATCAACAACGGAAAAGTCCTAACAATTATCACCGTCCAGGAAACGGTAACAACAACTACAACAATTCAGGATACCGGCCACAGGTAAATTACATAAGGGGACGAAGACAAAGGAGTCCAAGAAGAAACCATCACTCACCTAACTATCGGCGAACGCACTCTGAACAGGTACCAGATACAAGAAGTCGCCCATTCGAAGAAGATCACCAGAACAATGTGGATGACCGGAACAATCGACATGAGCCGAACACTAATCAAAATGGCAATAACAATGAGAATTCTGGCGCACTACCACACAATCAAGCGAGTAGCGATGGGGAACATCGAGTATACCGGATAAACCGTATCTTAGCAGAGGAACAGGATGAAGAACCACATGATAACCACAGAAATGAAAGTAATGTAGAAGATGATTTCAGCTATGGAGAGAGGGTATGGCCCCAACATGTGGTAAGGTGGTGATGACATAAATTTAATAATATCATCCAGAATAAGTGTGTCTATCAAGCACTTGAAGGAGAAGAGGTGCATAATAACGAAGTGTCGAACAAGAGAAGGGAATAATAAAGGAAAGAAAAGGAGAAGTCAACTTACCAAAGTATAAATAACAAGGTCCCATGTATAATAATAGGTATGACCATACACTATAACAAAAGACAAGGGCAATAACACTTACGAGGTCACTCACCCTGTCACCAAGAAAATAAAGGGTGTATACAATCAAGCCTCAATTAAGAAATATTATGACAATCAACAATGACTGTAAAAAACAATTTAAAGTAAAAAACCAACAAAAATACTTTAAATAATGAAAAAAAAATAACATGACAAACAAACAAGTTTGCCAATGTCATAAAGAAAAGATCTCTAAAGAATGTCAAAATTCCAAAACATTTGTAAGTACAGCTTACACTAATCATTAGAGAAACCATTATGATGAATAAAAAATTGTGAAAAATCAAAAAGATATATAAAAAAAAAAGCTTACCCAAATATCTCGATAATATTTTAGAACAATTAAAAATGGAGAGATAAAAGTTACAAGTCATTCATATAAAGTAAGAGCAACCAACTTAACTTACTACAATATTTAAATAAAAATTAATAATAGAGGAGTGTAGTCACAAAACATTCCTACAAAATAAGATTAAATTACCATAAGATTTAGCCAAAAAATGAGGCATGAAAAGCATAACATACTATAAAGGAATAAGCTACAAAAAATTCCTAACTAGTAAGAAGCAATAACTTACTATGATATTTAAAAATTATGAAAAAAAAAAAATATATCAATCAAAATGATCAGCTTCCACAACTATTTAGAAAGAGGGGAAGTAAAATTACCCAAACCAATGATCACAAAACGAAATAAATAAAATAAACATTCTAAGAATTATAATGTGAGATGAGATGAAACAAAGAGTAATTAAAAGTGAATAAAAATGTGAATTGTATCAATAAAAAACAATGCTTCAATTATTATCAAGTAGTATCTATAAAGAAAGATGAAACAATATATGACTCGAACTGAGCAATAATGAAGTATAAAAGTAAAAGATTCCCAACAAATAGTATGATTATGATTATTATTATTATTATTTTGAGTCACGAGTTGACTGTATTTAAGAATTATTAATTGAGATTGTCTGTTGAATGAATCCAGCAATCATTTTACTGAGCAGGGATGATGTTCCCCTGATCTCAGTATAAGAGTAGTTTTGATGGAAAATAAGATTTATAGGGAATAAGTTATAATAAAAAATCAATAAGCCAGTTCGCAATATGAGAAAATAATGAAGAAAAGACTAAGAAGAATGGAAATAAAAGATACAGAATTAATCATAAAAAATGAATGAGAAGCAGGAGAATTTGAAAAAAAATGATACGATACAACTGATAATTTCATCAAACTTAGAATCACGTTTTATAAAATGATCAATTTTGGTGGAAGGGCATTATATAACATTGCCAAACCCTGATCATATTTGATATCAATAAGTATGTAAAAAATGCTAAGAAATAATATATTTTGATAAATAAATAATAACAAGAATGAGAGTAGTAAATATAATTAAGAGTGAAGGAGGAAGAATAGTAAACCAAAGGTGATTATCAAATAAGAAATACAAACTAGACTGACAGACAAATGACATTGACCCAACCCCAGAGATTGGCCAGATATTAACCAAAAGAAAGCGAGACAAGATGGAAGTGAAGGAGAAGAAAAATGAATTTAAATAATGGAACAAACCAACTGCAAAGAAAATAAAATGAACCAAGGTGATGAAACACAGACAAACAATGTAGAAGAGGGAAGGGGGTGATGATACCATCCAATATCAAAAAAGGAAACGAAACCGGTGATTAACCAATATAAAAAAGAAATGTTAATATTATCTATGTGACAAGTATGACCCATAATTAATAAAAACCCATTAAATAAAAATACACTAACCCACGAATTAGTAGTATATGTAAGTAAGAAATCTAGAAAGAGACATGAACTCATTAGATACAAATAAAATTTGTAAAGATAGTGAGATAGTGAGAACTATAATGAAAATAATTAAGTGACATAGAGAAATAATAATAGGGTTTACCCACCAATAAGTGTAAAATAAAAAGTGATAACAGTGCCAGTGATGTGTGAAAAAGGATATTGTAAGCAATAGTGTAATTAAAAAGATAGTGATAGATAAGTAAACACTCAATGAATCAATGATGGACCATTGAAAGATTTAAGAGTGGAATTGTAAAAAATTATATAGTTAAGGGTAATTAGAGATAGTGTTTAGATTAGAAATAGGTAAAGAATACAATATTATTCAGGGGAGAAAGCCCAGGTAAAATAAACTGTTTGTGTTAACATGGGATGTAGAAAAGTATTAGTAAAGACTTAAGTAATTAAAAATATAGTTGGTAAATACCCTATGTTATGAGGGAAATTAAGTTAAATAAATTTACAAGAAGTAATGATGTTTATTACTCAGAATAGTAGCAAAGAAGGAAATTAATGTTAAAAACAACAGTTACTAATAACTTGTAAAGAATTGTTTGTTTCAATTATGAAGAGGATATGGCTGGAGGGAACTTACAGTCCATAGGCCTAAGTGTTATATTTTTTAAGTATTAAGACATAAAAAATAATTCTGACATATGTTCAGAACAAAAACAAACTCAAGACATAACAACCACTAAACAAATCATTTATAACAACAGAACAAAAACTTTGTAATGAGATGGAATATAATTAGAATAATTTAAATAAAAATAATCAATGGCTACTAAGGCCTAGGAAATTTATAACTGTCAATGATAAATAATTGCAAACTGTATAAAAACAACCAGGAGATTAAGAAATTCAAGGCAAGTAAATAGCCGAGAATAATTTATAAATCATTTTAAAGAAAAAATATTAGAATAAGAACTTAGTTTAAAAGAGAAATGTCAATACCAAATATTAACTGATTTGTACAAACATTGATATTTCATAAAAACATACATTATGGGATACCAAATTAATCTTTGAAAGGAAATAATAACAGTGGTGATAATATTTAATATGTAGGGAAGAGGACAGAAGAATATAATCAAAAAGAAGATATGCAGTTATTTTGAATGAAAATTCAAAATTTGATAACAATAGACTTCTTCAGAATTAACCAATCAGGATTATTTGGTTACTATGACAACAGTCGTTTGGTGTCTAATTACCGTTAGATTTCATTACTGGATATATGACGCTTTCGTTGAATAGACGCTAGTTTTCGAATGACCAAAATTGTCAATTAAAACATTAAAAATATCAGAAGAAGTTACTACCAAGTGAATACCAAGAAGTAAAACGATGAATGGAACCATATTACTGAGGTCGAGGCCGAATTAACGAAAAAAGAAAATAAATTCCTACCGATTAAACTGGAAAAGGTGCCTGATGTCCCGAACCAATGCAAATTAAAGAGGATTGCAGTATAACCCATTAATAACAGATCGCATGGACTCGCCCTATCTACTGAAGTGATAAGTACCTATTAAATTACCCAAAATTTGTAAATAAACTCACGTTAATTATTTCTCACTAAAGGTCGAAATCTCACTAAACTGAAAATAATTACTTTCAAAGATTAAAAAGAATACTAAGTCACTGAAAATTTATAAACTGACAAAGATAACCTGTTGTTAATTATCCATAACTTGTAAACACTTTTACTACACTACACTAAACAAATTATACCTACACAATATGTTAGTTAAGTTTAACTGATGTAAGGGTGTGTATTTTTATTGTTTTAAACATTTGTAATCCTTTTAACGTAATCTCAAGAACCTGTGGCAAACGAACTCTAATATTTTGTGTATAATTTCCAACAAACGCCATTACTAAAAGTCTGTTTATCAATTCAAATATCGATTTGTCAAACCCTGTAGTTGTCTCATATAAATAACCGGAGCATTTGTAGTAGAATAATTTGTATTAAATGAATAACTAATCACTAATAAAAAATGTATAAGTATTGAGTGTAACCACGGTGTTATAATTTCATTAGGAGGTGCACAATATTTTATGTACATTTTAGCAGACAAGTAGGTTGACGACTAACGATTTACACAGCCCACGCAACGAACTACTGAGCGCTACAGTTGGCCTAGGCTGGCGTAAATATTTGAATTATTCAAACCGCCTAAGCTGCGCTGGTCATACACCTTTGAATTTTATTTTAATTGTTTTAAGAAAACAATTTGGCGCCACCGGGATTTTCACACCCCTAGTGAACAACAGGTAAGAACATCGAGACCTGGTTATTCGTACGTTCGCAACGGACGAAATCTGCGGAAGTTGCACGCATTTGAACTACGGATAGAGAAGACACGTTACACCCATTACACACAAATTGTACATTATTCACATTTTACAGAGTAAAACGGTAGCCGTACACACGACTACATTACAAATTGACGCATCCAACGTGTGGCAGAATAACACGACAGAGACCACACAGTAACATTACAATATTAATTCGAAGGATGATAATCCTACAACTTCTTTAACAGTTACATTTGCTGACCACGCCGTGGGCGTGAAAGATGCCAACCTTATTCAACTCCATAACTGAAAATAACCACGATAGAGTGCCTGGCTAAGCACCAAATTGTTCACAGTATTACTAGTTTAAAATTAAGTGTAGAATGAAGAAAATTAATATTTGGTGTGAGTGTAAATGAGCGTTAAATTAGTGCCCAGTGCGGTGCTCCGTTCTGTCTTGGCAGATCTTTTCACTTCTACTTACGTTTTACCGTTTCTCGTGGCCAGTTTCAGATTGTACTCAATTCATTCCTATCTTGATTTTTCACTTTTACATCCGCCTTCTGAGCGTCCACCCAAAATGAGTTTTATATTTTTTCCTACAATTTTTAAGTAAAAAAAATAAATCGTTATTACTTTAATTTTGTGCTCACCGTGGTTGTTTTTAAAGTTAGTTTCATAAATTTGTATAGGCCTACAAGTTGTGAAAACATTTCTCGTCTGAGACACAGTTTATAGGCATTACGTTTTAGAGGTTTAACGATAATGTAACTCGTGCCCTGGAAAGCGTAGTTTACATTCGTAAGGCGTACTGACTCCTCTACACGAATTCAGAACAAGAAGGTGACGCGATGTGCTAAAGTCAATTTTCCTGTGTCGCCTGTTGCAAATGCTGCGCATGTCAACCTCACGGTGTTTCCAGAGTTCACGAAGTTGCCGTTTTATGAAATAAACCATATTTAGGCTACGAGCTAATTTAAAAAATCGTCTGATGTAAATATTTGTAGAATATTGTTACGGCAATTACGGAACGCTCTCGAACAGTCGAGAGCGTCGTTCTATACGTTTCTCGGCTAGCCGAGCAAGTGCGTGTCTCTGTCAAGGCCGTACTCAAGTACCACTGCAGACTGTAGAGCGCGGATCAAGTGGTCGTTGTGGAAATTACTGTTCCATAATTAGTGCGGAACTCTTAATAGTTGACATTATTATTGCGTGTGGACAAATTTAACTGGAATTATTGTACGAGAGTACCTTGTTGATTACAAATTGTTACTTGTGACTCATTAAAGCTGGTAATTAGTGATTTCATTGATGTCTGTATTTTGTTTCCAGTGTATCATACGACGAGCAGTGAGACGGTCGTAACAAAATTATAAGCTTGAAAGATTATGATTTAATAAACTACAGTTGCAGGGTGTAAGGTAAATCAATAAGCTATCAGTATTAATATCCTATCAGTAACAAGATGTTTAAAACCATTTACGCAGTACCACCTTATTCACTTAGCTTTTATTTTTACCGAATACGCAAAGTATAAGAGTATTTCGGTAAAACTGATTTACTATCAGTTTTTTCTTAATACTTCAGTCTGCGTTTTACTGTGTGAGTCCATGCAAAATTGTCTTTTTGGTTTATAATAATGATGGCACTTTTTTGTACCACAGAGTAAATTACCGGCTGTTTTACGTGAACCCTTCGGAACAGAAACAGACAGTGTGGCCAATACTAGTCTTCAGCGGCTTTTGTATTTTTATTTAATCGGCTTTATCATGTTATAAAAATGTTATCTATCATTATTGTTAAAATATTATCAACGCACAAGTATCAAAAGCTATCGGGTTATTCGGCCGCTGTCTGTTGTTATATGTGCTAGACGTTTCGCAGCTTACGCGGTTACCATCTTCAGTAGCCTGGAGCAGACGTCAATGTCCGAACAATTAGACTGACAAAAGTGTTCGTTTTTCAGACTTGACAAAAACGAACACCTGTGTTTACCAGGTGTTGCCTGTGTAATCGTTCGGACGGCAACACCTGGTCCAAGCTATTGAAGATGGTTGCCGAGGGAGCTGCCGAAACCTCCATCGCATACAACAGACCGCACCGAATGGCCAGAAATCTTCTAACGCTTGTCATACTGGCCGTGAAAGCGTTCTTCACTTATTATCTAAATATGTTAAAAACCACTATTTGATACGATATTTATTTACATGTTGAGACATCTACGTGGTCTATAAGTAGAAACGACATTCTGAAAAAAAAAAACAATTAAATACAAAACTACACTTATACATCTATAGCTACACTCGCGTGACCCCAAACAGAGACAGGCAGATGGGCGCGCGCGCGCAAAAGTATATATGAAGATGGAAACGGTTAACCCTAAAAGGAAAAGTTCATTTATATATCCTAGATAAAAGGGGTAGTTGATTTATCTTGAGTTTCTCTTTTATGATGAATAAAATTACTTCAGTCACCATATAGGCAACGTATGTCCCGGTTGGCAAATTTGAGATAGTGGTATGCCTATAGAGATTCGTCAGCAGAACTGTTTAGAGGCACCAATAAATGACGTTATTACCGACATGATGATAGCCGCTGTCAGAATGAATGTTTGTTGTCGGTGGCTTTGACAGTCACTAAACTTACTCAAAGTTAAACATCGGTTGAGACCATTATCCTAAGTTAAACCTACGTTAACCAAGGCAGTAGGTTAAAGTAAAGTAGTGTAGTGTCTCACGTATCGTCGTATTGTACAGCGGTAACAGAATACAGACACCAATGAAGTCACTATTTACCAACCTTAAGTAGTTGCAAATAACAATTTGAAATCAACAAGGTACTCCCATACAAAAATTGAGTTAAATTTTTCCACGGAAAAATTATGTCACCTTATTACAATACCGTACTAATAAACACAATAATCACTTTCCACTAATCCGCAACAATAACTCGACGCGCACTCTACAATATCACCAAGTGTAACCGAGTGACTAAGCCGACCGCTGTTGCTTATATACTGCCCGCAGAAGTTCCAGAATAATTTTCCATTCTTTTGGCGGCGTCCCGGCGTAATTTGCTTAGTTACAAGTGCTCAAAAAGTCTGGAGTGATACGTGAGTGGACCGCCTTCACACAAGGTCGCACGCTGGGCTAGTCGAGAAACGTGTAAACTGACGCTCTCGACGTTACATAAATGTCGTAGCAAGATTAATCCTGTTTTGTGTGGTGTTGCTGTAGGGAATTTCAAATACAAATGACAATGTCAATTTCCCATTCATAGAACTAGACAGCTTTGGAGGGCTTTTCTGATGCCTAGAGATTTTTGCATTCTTAATTTTTGTGCTTAAATAAACAGAGAAATTTTATAGGACCTGTTGAACTATAGTCTGACATTGCCACTGTACCGAAAGCAAAGCGGCAACGTTCCGGTAGTGATTTAGTATTCAAATCCCTTGTAATTTTAGAGGATCCTCCAGAGAACCTTTAGAGGCTGCAAACAGTTCATGTTAAGAACGAAATATTGTTAGCCACATTCAACAGCGCATTGCATTTCTCATTACTGCGCAACTACGCAAAAACAAATTTCAAACATCCTACAATGTTTTCACGCATCCTATTACTTTGGCTTCTTATATGATCTTCTCCTCTTCTTCTTCCCCAACAAGGATTAGGCCTTGATGATCTCTTTCGGCTTCATAGGATTTATTCCCATCTTTCCTTTCGTCTCCCTACGCTTCTTCTTCTTCTTCTTCTAGCTGGTTTGTATCTACTTGCTGCTTTTGGTAGTCTTCGATCATCCATACGTTCCAGATGATCCTTCAAATTCCGACTATGTAACTCTATTTTCTCATTTAACTTGTATGTTTCCAACTCTTCTCTAATCTCTTCATTTCTAAATCGATCTTGTTAGTACAACCTTTGACCGATCTTAGAAATCTCATCTTCGCTTCTTGAATTCAGCTTTTATCTCTCTTTCTCATTATAAAATAAAATTAAAATATCGGTATGGAGAACCATACATGACTTCCATATTCTAAGATTTATATTTAAAATCATTTTCAGCCAAACAGCCAGGGAAGGAATTTTAACAAAAAAATACTTCTTTGTTGCCAATAACGTAGTACACATATAAAAAAAAATTATCCCCTCCCCCTTCAACTATAATTTTGATTTATAGAAAATTACCCCCAGCCAGTTCAACTAGCCTCTTCATTTATAGATATTTCATCTACGTTTCTACAGTGGATTATTAAGATCTTATCAGGATACTTTATCAAAATTAAGTACTTTACTCATGTTACAACAAAAAATGTTTCAGGTAAACTGCCCTTTCCCCGTAACCGATCTTCACCAAAATCAACAGACATTGCGTTCTCTATAGCTCAGGCACATATGTAAAAAATTATTTGATTCTGTTTGAATTTACGGCAGTTATGGTTCGTCATATAAAAATTACCCATGTTAAAACATAAAACATGAGATTTATAAAACATATCTAAGATTTATATTTAAAATCATTTTTGAAATAAAATATTTTCATAGAACCTACTAACGCTGGGGAAATCTGAGGAGCCAATCAGAGTTGGGCCTACCTGTCACTCTGCTGAATTTGGGGGAAAGCCCTGTCACTGTCGTCAAAGTATCAGCCTTGACAGGGTCTCTTTTTCTGCAAAATGGGAGAGGATTGAGATGGAGTGAGTGACATGGTCCCCACCTCAATGAAGAACCCATTGTTTTATAAAAATATATTTAAATTTTTAAAACTGAAAATTCTTTTCTTGTTGTAAATATTTATATTTTATAATCGAAATGACTTTATTTTTGTTACCTGGCAACAAAATTATTTTATTTTCAACAATTACCATTGTTTCAAAAAGTTTAAATAAATTTTCAAGTACTTTACTCTTGTTAAAACGTAAAAGGTTGCAGGTAAACTACCCCTTCCCCTTAACCGATCTTCACCAAAATCTAAAGGCCTTGAGACCTCTACAATTCAGGGACGTATGCAAAACCCTATTTGATTCTGTTTGAATTTGCGGCTGTTATCGTTTGCCATAGAAAATACGCTTGATAAAAAAACGTTGCAGGTAAACTACCCCTTCCCCTCAACTGATCTTTACCAAAAACAAAAGATCTTGAGTACTCTACAAATCAGGGCTGTATGCAGAAAATTATTTGATTCTGTTTGAATTTGCGGCTGTTATCGTTTGCCATAGAAAATACCATTGTCAAAAAAAACGTTGTAGGTAAACTACCCCTTTCCCTTAACCGATCTTCACCAAAAACAATAGGTCTTGAGAACTCTACAATTTAGGGCTGTATGCAAATAATCTTTTGATTCTGTTTGAATTTGCGGCTGTTATCGTTTGCCATAGGAAATACCCTTGTTAAAACATAAAACGTTACAGGTAAACTACCCCTTTCCCTTAACCGATCTTCACCAAAAACAATAGGTCTTGAGAACTCTACAATTCAGGGCTGTATGCGAAACATTATTTGATTCTGTTTGAATTTGCGGCTGTTATCGTTTGCCAAAAAAAAAAAATTTCCCTTGATAAAAAAAACCGTTGCAGGTAAACTACCCCTTTCCCTCAACCGATCTTCACCAAAAACAATAGGTCGCGAGTACTCTACAAATCAAGGCTGTATGCAAAAAATTATTTGATTCTGTTTGAATTTGCGGCAGTTATCGTTTGCCATAGAAGAAAAATCTACAGACAGACACACAGACACACAGACAGACAGACAGACACACACACAGACACTTTTCGGAAAACGACTTTTTTTCATGTTTTGAGTGTAGTAGAATCAGAATCTGCAATAATCTCGAACACGATTTTTTTTGCCATCACCATACTTCCATTCCTTAAGGAATATGGAAGTAAAAAGTAACCCTTAACGGTGTCCAAAAATATTATGCCCAGAATAACTCTTGGATGATTTAAAACTAAAACTTTGGACAAAATTAATAACTCAAACCTTGAAATTCCTCTAAAATACATTTACGATAGAACTGCCTAGCAATCAGAAAAAAAATGCCCGATGGGCATTTGATAAGTTTGAAGCAAACTCCTCATATAAAAAAAGACTCTAATGTCTTGTAGCAACAAAATAAGCTGTCTGTGAAAAGCACGTGAATCTAAAAAAAGAAACCGGATGCATTGTGTAACATCAAAACATGTTGAATATTTCATGAACATTATATAAGGACTTGCCCAAAGGTGAGGTGAGGCTATTTTGGATTACGTCTCATTCCTTTCAACGTAAAAGAAGAAGAAGAAAAAGTGAGTTATTGTTAGTGAAAACGCGAACTTAGTTTTTCATTTAAAAATAAAACAGAGAAACTAAACGCAGGCTTCAGACTTAAACAATATGAGATCTTGTTTTGCAGTTCCATGGAACAACACAAGGTAGATTAAAAATTGCTATCTGGTAACACATAATGCATCCAAAATCAAATATTTATTGATCTTGGGTGCTATCTGATAACACATAATGCATCCAAAATCAAATATTTATAGATCTTAAGGGAGGATTTAAAAAGAATATGATACTTGGCGGAAATGGAAACATTTAACCACTATACGTGATGAATTTACATGAAAACAAACAAGTAAACTCTGTCGATTTGTCTCTCTTTTTATCTATCTATTTCTTCTTTTCCTCTCCGCACACACGCGCGCGAAAATATATTGTAACTCCCAAGTTTATGGATATCATAATTAGAAACAAAAAAGATGCGCAGATGGGGAATTGCGGGCTACAAAATCTCTCATTGCTGGAACGCCATTGGTAAAATAGTGATTAAACCCGCACCAAAACCTTATGCGCTTGACATTAGAAACATAATTTACCTACTTCAGTTTGAGTGTAGGGCACAATATTTTGGCAAATTTGGCGGTCCAGTTGGCTTAGCGTGTCTGAACGCAAGCATGTAAGGAATATGCTTGGAAAAACTATACAGCGTATTGTGCAATGTTATATGTTCCCAGTGGCTAAGGAGTCGAAGGCTGAGAAATGAAAATTTAATGAAGCCTGCTGTTATTATTACTACTAAAAACTTTTCGAGCCAAGCAAGTAAGGGGACATCACAGAATATGCCGTCACCCTAGCGACGCACGTTAGTAGATTGGGAATTTCCTATAGGTGTTGGGGACCTTAGGTAAGAGATTAGAAATTTAGTCAAGTGTGAGTGTCTCGAGAAATGGAGATGTGTGTTCGTTATTGGATAGGCGAAGCTTTTAAATTTGACAGAACACAGAACTCGATAAATTACTTACTCTTTCAACATGGTCCTTCAACCGCTATTCTCAGGAAAGAATGTTTATAATGTAGTTTAGTTCTTATATTAATTCTTACAATTATTATTTATACTATTGAGTTTGTGGTACGTATATGATATATATATATATATATATGAATTTATGATTAACACTTATATTTGTTTATTATAATTTCATGTATGGTTTATATTTTACTGGTAACAACTGTAGTAGCTATTCATTTTTGTTATTAATATAATTTTTATACCATTTGCATTGTAAGCGAATTTGTGTTTAAGGCTTCTGAGGGCGACTGTATATTTTTGGATTGAAACGTTAAGAACACAGATTTAAAGGGTGAAAAGTCTCAAGTTGAATTCAACGAAGAAAACTTTTTTATCACACGTATTGAGCAAACAACGAATGAGAGAGAGCTTATTTGGAGGCTCTTGGGTAGATGAAGACTTATCGAAGGTAAGTACGACTAACCTCTGTGTTGAAAAATCAAAGAAGAAGAAGAAAGAAGAAGAAGAAGAAGAAGAAGAAGAAGAAGAAGAAAAAAAAGAAGAAGAAGATGGGGAGAGGAAGAAGGAAAAGGAGAGGACGAAGAAGGAAAAGAAAAATATGAAAAATAAGAAAATAGAAGAAGCAAAAAAGAAATTCATCACTAAATTAATGGAAGAGGAATGTAACTTTGTTTAAGTGTACAACCATTTGATAAATCCTCTCTGTTTCTTCGTCTCTCTCTCTCTCTCTCTCTCTCTCACTTTTTCTCTTTTCTTCTCTATAGCCCCTCACACACATACACACACACATGCGTACCAGCGTAAGAAAAGTTTTTAATACACTTTACACTCTATTATTCTTTTATGTATAGCCCTGGAGCCGGTTGCTTTCCCATGCGGGTTTTCTCTCTCAGACGTTTTACCGTAATTACATCCTGCACAATCTCCGACGTGTTTTTAATATGTATTTAATAACGCAAAAATGAAAAAGTACGTAATAAAAAAGTTAAGAAATGCATATCAAACAGGCTTGGAGAAGATCAAGCTGGATTTACATTAGAAAAATCGTGTACCTACGCAGTATAATACCTGTTCATAAACAAGAAAATAATAAAAATGTTCTGTTAATTACCCTTTAAAGATCTAGAAAAAACTTTAATTAAATTTGCCGGTTAAAACTAAGGGAATCCATGAAAGTAATAGTAATATTATGTGGTTTCATAACAGCAGGAAAGACAATAGCGGATCAACAGGAAACAAAATGAAGAGCAAACTCTCCAAAATCCTTAAAAGAGCAAACAGCCATGTCACAACACCGTGACATTCTTAGCATAAACGTTGAGGTTATGAGAACTGTATTGTGAAAATACGGAAGACAAAAATGTTGCCGATTTAAAAGTAATTGTAATTGACTGAAATTTAATGAAGATGAAATATCTAGCAAAAATAGAAGGTACATTGAAATAATTTGAATTGTTCAAGATAAAATTTCAGCGGAGTCTCTCTTAGGTAAAGTTGGCGTAATGTTTCTCGAATTAATTGCAGCTCAGATTCTAGTAAAATTTGTCAGTTTCACATTTATATCATGGCCCTCTCCATAACTGAATTCACGTCCCGAGTATGTAAACGTATTTATGTGCTCTAAATTCTTTCCGCTACACAAATTTTTGTTCAAACTGGCTTTTTTCCTTGAAATGCTATTGTTTTTATTTTGGCGGTGAATACCTCACAATTGTAGGCCTATCCTTTTTCTGTGTTGGTGAGGAGACGAACAGGTTTTTGAAGGTTGCCATCTGAGGGAGCATGGACTATTTCAAAATAGAACGTCTACTATTTCTAAATATTAATGTTCTAAGAGGTTCTCTTAGGTGGGGGGGGGGCTTTCTACCGTTCCATCGATGTATAAGCCTATGTTAAATAATACTACATAGACGGCAACATTGTCAAACCTCTTCATTTATAATTATCGGACAGATATTATTGTGGCAATTAATGTTACGCTTATCTGTTATTTGGGGCTCTCGTAGTTATTATTCAATTTATTTAACATCTACTCCATTATTTCAGTTCTTGTTATACGTAATCTCACAACGTAAATAATTAAAATTTGATACGTGTCCACAATTTTAGCTTTATTTTAAGTGTAACTATCGAAGTTATTTTTAGGTCTTTTTTATTTATTCATTAGGAATCAGAACATAGATTCCTTAAGCTAAAGTGTTGATTAGTCTACACATATAAGAAATGTACAACTACATGGGGTGAAGAGGTGTTCCATCCAGCGATGTCACATCATTGGTCCTTAAAAGTTGGCTTCCCAAAGACTTATTAATCTTCTGTTAATTGCAGGTTGTAAAAGTGGCATGATCAATGGGGTACGATGGTCGTAAAATGGTTGTACTCACAAGATTTGTGTAAATTAATGACACCAGAAAACCAATTTGCGGAAAACTTGTTTTTGTCATTATGCCTTCGTTTAGAACACTAAAAAGCGGGTACGTGAATTCGTTTTTAAAACTCTTCCTGTCAAGGAATTTGCTTGCGTTTTCAAGAGGTTTTTCATAGGACGTTCAACAAAATATTGCTTATACAGTCCAAATTTTTCTATTTGACAACAAATATAAAATTTTGAAATTTTAAAAACGTGAGTCCAAGTGACTGTCAGGATTATCAAAAAGTTATCAATAAATATGATTGTAGTTGACATTTCTTCTCTTCGATTGCTCTCCTCTTCAGACTCAGTTGCTCGAAAGTCATCATGTAGAGTCGCTATGTCGAATTTCTGCAATTTTCTTCTGACAATACAAAATGCCACTAGCATGATTTTGAAGAATTCTAAATAGCACATCTGTATAAGAAATAGTATGTAGTGTAACCCCTCCCCGACTAAGCCGTTCGGATCCGGCGTTAAACTGCAGGTTCTTTATTCCCGTGAAATAATCTGTAACACACGCACCCCGGGTACATGCGGAGAGATTGCAAACCAGTCAAAGACCGATGACTCAAATGATGAAGTGTAAGAAAATATTATTTATCGAAGGTTGGAAGAAATGCTCCAGCAATGACAACTCACTAATGGGCTAATGGGAACAGACTGACATCTCTTCACGGCGTTCTAACATAGCATTTAATATGTCACGCAATTAATTTCTGTTCCTGTGCATGTGTGTGTCACAAGTCTAGAGGAATAGTTCTTGTGAACTGGGCACACTTGAGGAGTCATCGCTGCACAAACTGATCTAACTAGTAAGTTGTCTGAGCTGCAGAACTAGTTTAGTATTCTGAACGTAATATATTTTTATTAGATAAAATCAAATTAATACAAATTTCAATATATTAGACCTGTAAGATTTTCTGTAAATATGATTCTTAGGGTTAATCGAGAAACACTTTAAGAGGTGACCAATGTCGTCTCTCATATTGTGTTTTTGTTTTTCAATTTTGTTTAATGTTTATGTGTTTTTTGAATACGTATTCAAATAGAGGGTTTACACAGAATATGCCAAGAATCGAAGTTAATTATTCTACATACAAAAATAAAATCTTACGGTGTTTTAATGGGTTGAAGTCGTCTTATGAATTCCCCACATGGAAACTTACAATTGTTTAAAAATTTTGTCTTGCATTTTTGCCCCGTAGTTATCTAAAGTTAACAGGTTTTAAAGTAATCACTACATGCTGCACAAGGTGCTTCTACCTATTAGCGACTTCTGTTACTATTTGTTCAGTGTTCTTTCAAATTATAGCGTCGGTACTAGTGAGCGTCAATGTCCAATGGTTACTGGATTAAGAAGCATTTGTTTGTTTTCAGTGGCTGAAAAAGTTCTACAGGTAAGGTATAATACTTTGACACTACCTAGATTTATGGTTTTAATGACTGAAGTCCGTAAGTACAGTGTTAATTTTACTTTTCAGTAATTTTACTGGTAAAACATAACCACATAGACATAACCACATTGCCCTTTTATTCCAATATGGTGATG
>CM068368.1:762295210-762377650 GCA_034769895.1 Magicicada septendecula | reverse complement strand
ACCAATTTTTGATTTTTTTTTCAGTTTCATCTGCAATATCTTTGTTGGGGGACCAGTTAAAAATCTGAAAATTGCACACATAAAAGGCCTTTACGATATCAAACTTCAATATAAATTTCAACTTTGAGATTCAACTGGAAGTTAGTAAACAAAATTTTCAATTTGACCCAAAAATACGTTATTTTCACATCCGCGATATGTGGGCAGTAACAGTAGGTATAGTAGTTTTATGATTAAAGCATATCCAATCAAAGATAACTAATTATAATAACATAGGATTTTGAATTCTGTAAGTCTGGACAAGTCTGTGTATTGTCTCCCCTCTCTACCATTATCTGTCCCTGTCTAGCAAGAAGCTAACTGTTATTTACAGTGCTTCGGGTTTTCCTTGCACTTAATTTACTATGAGCTCTTCAAGTGTACTAGAGTTGGGCATGACATGTAAATTCGATGAGTTTGTATAAGTAACTCATTTTGCATGGTGAGGTGGGACAATGTAGTGTTTCTGAGACGTTTAACACAATGAAATACATTGAGTTGAGCAGTGCAAAACAAACAACCGAAAGTTACCGAATAATCACGACAATGTCACGAACTTCGTAATGTGTCCTATCATTCCCAATTGTGACGCATCGCAGTCGCTCGTACACTTTGGGAGTGAAACAAACATTGTCTGCTAGCTTCAAGTCGCGAGTCACGTCACATCTCGGTTCATACTTCGTTCGTATATTTGTCGCACGGTAGTGTAGTGGTACAAAATTTATTTTTGAGGTGTTGGGACATTCTATTGATTTGTATGGTACATTTGAGGTGCATCTTGTATGAGTGACACAACTCTTAAAGTGTACAGTTGTATGACCTTTTAAAATGGAGTCTCAGTGTTCTATAGGTGTTCTTATTAATGAAGCTTGTCATAAAAGTGTGTATGGAGTATTTTCTAAAGACATTAAATTAACTGAAGATTATAGTGAAGAAAAAGTGTTATTTTCTTAGAGAATTGACTCAGAGGTTAAATCAACTTGTAAGTACCATGAAATAAAATACTTGAAAAATTTCATCATCTTTTTGGCAAGTCTTGCTCAGACCCTTTCAAGAAACATAAAAAGCCTATAATAAAAGGTCTACGAGAAATAACTTTTGATCATTATTGAAAGAATCAAAGCCCTTTTGTTAGCCTTGTACCAAGAAAATCATTGTGCCCAACATGTTATGCAAAAATATTTGTAATTAACAAAGAGAAGGATAGTGATAGTACAGATAAAGAATTTAGTGTCTTATCAGAAACTTTCCTAGGTTTATCGCCTGCTTGTAAAATTAGAAAACTAAAACAAAAAATATCTGTAGCCTTAAAAGCAATAATTGAGAATGTTGCTAGTAGAGTTAGAAAGAATTTGGAAATTTCTTTTCAAAAGCAAATTCCTTCTAATGAACCAGTTGAAAATCCTGAAAATTTAATAACTGACTATGATTTGATAAAAAAGCTACAAACTAAATGTTCCATTTCATACAAAGAGGATAAGATCAAGATTATCAGTTTACTACCAAACTCTTGGAGCCGAGCAAAAATTAGCAATGAATTTCAAGTGTCAGAACGTTTAGTTAAATTAACAAGGCACTTAGTCAAAGTACAGGGTATTTTACCTGAATTACAAAACAAGAACGCATCAAATTTGATAGATGAAAACACAATCAAAAGAGTTAGAAGTTTTTATGAAAATGACAATAATAGCCGTTTGATGCCTGGCAAAAAAGATTGTATTTCAATGAAAGAAAATGGTACTAAGGTTCAAAGACAAAAAAGGTTAATAGTTCAACTGTGTAATTTAAATGAACTATTTACTGAATTCAAAAACGAAAATCCTGGCATTAAAATCGGAAGGTCGAAATTCTGCGAGTTGAGACCAAAATGGTGTATTATTGCAGGAGCATCTGGCACCCATAATGTATGCGTTTGTTTGTATCACCAGAACGTAAAGTTGATGATAGCTGGGGCCCATCTTAAGGTTGATTACAAAGACCTTTTGGATGTTCTGGTATGCAAAACTTACAGTTACAATTGTATGATGGGAAAATGTGAAGTTTGTCCAGGCAAGCAGGCTTTACTTGACATGTTTGAAGAATCTGAAGACGACTCAATGCCAGACAATATAGAATACAAACAATGGGTGATCCAAGACGGAACTGAAATGGTGACAATCATAAAACCACAAGAAGAGTTTATTGAAATGCTAATTGCCAAACTTGAAAATCTGAAAATGCATCATTTTATTTCGAAATCTCAAGGGAAGTTTATGAAAGACATAAAGCAAATCTTAGCAGTTAATGAATGCATAGTTCTCGCTGACTTTTCAGAGAATTACTCCTTCGTTGTTCAAGATGAAGTAAAGAGACACCACTGGGTAAACAAACAGGCTACGGTTCATCCATTTGTATTTTATTATAAGGATCAAGATGAATTAAAGAGTCATAGTTTTTGTGTTATAAGTGACCATCTTGAACACAATACTACAACAGTGCACGCGTTTCAACAACAACTAATAAACTACATCAAAGAGCACCACCCATCCATAAAGAAATTGATCTACTTCTCTAATGGGGCTGCAAGCCAATACTAAAACAAAAAGAATTTTATCAACATGTGCTTTCACAAAGAAGATTTTGGACTTGATGTAGAGTGGCATTTTTCGCATCATGTCATGGGAAGAATGCGTGCGATGGCATCGGAGGTACTACAAAGCGAGCCGTCACAAAAGCTAGTCTGCAGCGGACGTATGAGAACCAGATCTTGACACCTCAGGAAATGTTCAAATTCTGTACAGAACATCTTAAAGGAATTACCTATGTTTTTGTAAAAACAGAGGAAATACAAGAACTTCACGCCAATGTCTTGGAAGAAAGATTCAACAATTGTAAGAAGATTAAAGGCACTCGATTTTTTTCATTGTTTTATACCGCAGTCAGACAATTTGCTTAAATGTAAGTTCACATCAACATCACCTGATAGTGAACTTCATACAACTGGAAAATTTGTGGATTGCGGAACGATGGACAATGGTGGATTGCGGAAGTAGATAATATTAATAATCAAAACCAAGATGTGCATGTTACATTTTATCACCCACCAGGAACAAGGACCTCATTCAAAAAAAATGAAAAAGACCAAGTTTGGATGCCAATTAAAAATATAGGTACTGAAGAAGCTGACTCCTCTGGAATTTACCACTGTAACTGGGAGAACTTTTAATCTAACGCCCAAACTATGCGAAGAAATTTCACAAAAGATGAATGAACAATTACGTAAAATCTAATTGAAGGTGAGAAGGCATTGTTTGTTGTCAGTTGATTGATTTTAAATTACGTGATACATTCCCTCAAAGCTCAATGGGACAATCAAAAACATTTTACTTCTAGTTGATTTTGTAACTTATAAAACTTTGAATTTCATTATGCCTTTTATATGTAACATTATACAATATTAGAACAATATAACCTGCATTTTATTCAAAATCCTATGTTATTACAATTAGTTATCTTTGATTGGACATGCTTTAATCATAAAATTACTATACCTACTGTTATTAGCCCACATATCGGGGATGTGAAAATAACGTATTTTTAGCTCAAATTGAAAATTTGTTTTACTAACTTCCAGTTGAATCTCAAAGTTGAAATTTATACTGAAGTTTGATATCATAAAGACCTTTTGTGTGCAATTTTCAGATTTTTAACTGGTCCCCCAACAATGATATTGCAGGTGACACTTTAAAAAAAAAATCAAAAATTGTTTTTTTAAAAAGGCATATTTTTTTAAGGCTAAGCTTCTCACCATTAATACTTTACAAAAAGTAACTATACTGTGTTGTGTAACAGCACAAAAACGATTAAGGCTGAGAAATTATTCCTTCTTTGAAAAATTACCTTTCAAAAATTGAATTTTGCCAATTTGCGACCAATAATTTTGAGCTGTAAGAAATATATTAAGAAATACATCTAGCTAGGTGATTATGGTTTTATTTTGTAGGCCAGAGTGTATTGAACTCAATGCAGTTTATTTGAAAGGGCTAGGGCAACCCATTGCTGTACAATTTAAGAAATCGTAGATGCCTGCGAACGCGAAAAATAGCGTGCGGCCTAAATCAAATATGGCCGCCATTTCCAAATGGTAAACAGTAAAAATTGGAAAAAATTTTTTTTGAGCCCCCAAAACATAAGGGAATCCATCTACCAAATATAAATTTTTTCTGAGACGGTCAAGCAACCAATTATTTTTTTTCTGGACCACTTGGTATGGAATTTCCCTAGTACCATTACAACAGTGAGTGTGTGTGGTCTTTTTGTAAAATGAAAAGTAAAAATACGTCAAAGATACGGCAGAAACTTGCAGAATATTGGATTGTTAATAAATGCAAGATACACGAAATTCTGGCGCGAGTTATGTTTCAAGAAAGACAATGCGTGTAGTTCCTGCTCGTTCGGACAGCCGTGTAAGTGGTCAGAAATATTTTGAAAAAATAGGAATGAACTGGTCCCTATTGTTTGTATCGCATTGACTGGGCGATCATTTTATGTATGTTAATCATAAATGTACATTGTTTCTATTTTTGGTTTTTAGTTTTCTTTCATTTTTTTAAAAACATACTTTCAATAATGCATACTTTCATCATTATTTAATTTTAATGTCAAGGAATATGTTAGATTCGACATTTTGTACACAGTAGTATGTAATTTGCTAAGAATTTGATATTAATTCATAATGCTAACTATAGTAGTTATCAACATTTCAAATTTTCATTCGATTAATATAAATTTTAGAATAATCTTAAAATTTTGTTGTTTTACTTCCATGTTCCTTAAGGAAACGGAAGTATGGTGATGGCAAAAAAAATCGTGTTCGAGATTATTGCAGATTCTGATTGTACTACACTCAAAACATGAAAAAAAGTCGTTTTTCGAAAAGTGTCCGTGTGTGTGTGTGTGTGTGTGTGTGTGTGTGTGTGTGTGTGTGTGTGTGTGTGTCTGTCTGTCTGTAGATTTTTTTCTATGGCAAACGATAACAGCCGCAAATTCAAACAGAATCAAATAAGTTTTTGCATACAGCCCTGATTTGTAGAGTACTCGCGACCTATTGTTTTTTGTGAAGATCGGTTGAGGGAAAGGGGTAGTTTACCTGCAACGGTTTTTTTTTATCAAGGGTAATTTTGTTTGTTTGGCAAACGATAACAGCCACAAATTCAAACAAAATCATATAATATTTTACATACAGCCCTGAATTGTAGAGTTCTCAAGACCTATCGTTTTTGGTGAAGATCGGTTAAGGGAAAGGGGTAGTTTACCGGCAACGGTTTTTTATCAAGTGTAATTTTTTTTATGGATAACAGCCGCAAATTCAAACAGAATCAAATGATGTTTTGCATACAGCCCTGTATTGTAGAGTTCTCAATACCTATTGGTGTTGGTGAAGATCGGTTAAGGGAAAGGGGTAGTTTACCTGCAACGTTTTATGTTTTAAAAGGGTATTTTCTATGGCAAACGATAAAAGCAGCAAATTCAAACAGAATCAAATACGTTTTTGCATTCAGCCCTGTTTTGTTGAGTACTAAAGACCTATTGTTTTTGTTGAAGATTGGTTACGGGAAAGGGGTAGTTTACCAGACACGTTTTTTGTTTTATCAAGGGTATTTTATATGGCAAACGATAACAGCCGCAAATTCAAACAGAATCATATAATATTTTGCATACAGCCCTGAAATGTAGAGTTCTCAAGACCTGTTGGTTTTGGTGAAGATCGGTTAAGGGAATAGGGTTGTTTACCAGCAACATTTTATGTTTTATCAAGGGTAATTTTTTTTTTGACGAACGATAACTGCCGTACATTAAAACAGAATCAACTACTCTTCTGCATACCTTTTTGAATTATATAGAACTCAAGGTCTGTTGATTTTGTTGAAGATCGGTTAAGGTAAAGGGGTAGTTTACCAGCAACGTTTTATGTTCTAACAAGGGTATTTTCTATGACAAACGATAACAGCCACAAATTCAAACAGAATCAAATTTTTTTTGCATACAGCCCTGTATTGTAGAGTTCTCAATACCTATTGGTGCTGGTGAAGATCGGTTTAGGGAAAGGGGTAGTTTACCTACAACATTTTATGTTTTAACAAAGGTTATTTTTTATATGACGAACGATAACTGCCATAAATTCAAACAGAATCAACTACGTTTTTGCATACCTTTTTGAACTAAAGAGAACTCAAGGTCTGTTGATTTTGTTGAAGATCGGTTAAGGGAAAGGGGTAGTTTATTACCAAAGCTTTAGGTTTTAAAAAGGGTAATTTTTCTTATGACGAACGATAACTGCCGAAAATTCAAAGAGAATCAAATAATTTTTTGCACACTTGCCTGAGTTGTAGAGAGCTCAAGGTCTGTTGATTATGGTGAAGATCGGTTAAGGGGAAGGGGTAGTTTACCTGCAACATTTTAAGTTGTAACAAGAGAAATGTTTCCATGACGAACGATAACTGCCGCACATTAAAACAGAATCAAATAGTTTTTTGCATGCAGCCCTGAATTGTAGAGGACTGAAGGTCTGTTGATTTTGGAGAAGATCGGTTAAGAGAAAGGGGTTGTTTACCTAAAACATTTTATGTTTTAACAAGAGTAAAGTACTTAATTTTTATAAATAAATTATCCTGATAAGAAGCTCATAATAATCCACTGTAGAAACGTAGATGAAATATCTATAAATGAAGAGGTTAGGTGAACGGGGTGGGGGTAATTTTCTATTATTAAAAATTACATGGAGGTGGAGGGGAGCATTTTTTATACGTGTACTACGTTATCAGCAACAGAGAAGTAGTTTTTTGTTAAAATTGCTTCCCGGGCTGTTTAGCCGTAGTCCAATGTTTTCTGTAAAACCAGACTTTTCGGCAGTGCCATGACTGCCATCATCAGTGAAAATCGAGTGCGAAAACATGAGGTGGTATACGTTAGTGACCACAGTACTGTGGTTAATGCTGAAGCAATAAGTAGAAAGACGTAGTTTGTATGGAAAAATCTTCCATGTTCCTTAAGGAAATGGAAATATAGTGATGGCAAAAAAATCGTGTTCGAGATAATTGCAGATCCTGATTGTACTACACTTAAAACATGAAAAAGTCATTTTTCGAAAAGTGTGTGTGTGTGTGTGTGTGTGTGTGTGTGTGTCTGTCTGTAGATTTTTTTCTATGGCAAACGATAACAGCCGCAAATTCAAACAGAATCAAATCATTATTTGCATACAGCCGTAAATTGTATAGTTCTCAAGACCTATTGTTTTTGGTGAAGATCGGTTAAGGGAAAGGGGTAGTTTACCTGCAACGTTTTATGTTTTAACAAGGGCATTTTATATGGCAAACGATAACAGCCGCAAATTCAAACAGAATCAAATCATTATTTGCATACAGCCGTAAATTGTATAGTTCTCAAGACCTGTTGATTTTGGTGAAGATCGGTTAAGGGAAAAGGGTAGTTTACCTACTACGTTTTATGTTTTAAAAGGGTATTTTCTATGGCAAACGATAAGAGCCGCAAATTAAAACAGAATCAAATAATTTTTTGTATGTAGCCCTGGTTTGTAGAGTACTCAATACCTTCTTAATTTTGGTGAAGATCGGTTAAGGCAAAGGGGTAGTTTACCTGCAACATTTTATGTTTTAACAAGGGTAATTTTTTATATGACGAACGATAACTGCCGTAAATTCAAACATAATCAAATAAGTTTTTGCATACACCCCTATATTGTAGAGACCTCAAGGCCTGTTGATTTTGGTTAAGATCGGTTAAGGGATAGGGGTAGTTTACCTGCAACATTTTATGTTGTAACAAGAGAAATTTTTTCATGAACGATAACTGCCGTAAATTCAAACAGAATCGAATAAATTTTTATTTAAACATACAAACAGTTTTATTATACAGTATTTGCGTATATGTTTGATATATGAAATATAGGAAAATCAATTCAGTCAATAGGTATCTTCTAAATAATGTTTCAATAACGCCTATTTTTATCGTGTTATTTTAGTTTATTTTATTGGGATTAATTTCAGGATTTTATCACACGTTTTTCAAACAGGTTAAAGATAGCAATGTTGTTTAGTCTTAACCTGTTTTTTACTTCCGTGTTTCGTAAGGAAATGGAAGTATGGTGATCGCGAAAAAATCATGTTCGAGATAAAGGCTGATTCTGATTGTACTACCCTCAAAACATGAAGAAAAGTCATTTTCCGAAAAGCGTCTGTATGTAGAATTTTTTCTATGGCGAACGATAACTGTCGAAAATTCAAACAGAACCAAATAAATAATATAAAATAATAAATAAAAATTACAAATAATTTTTGCATATGCACCCGAGTTGTATAGGACTCAAGGCCTATTGATTTTGGTGAAGATCGGTTAAGGGAGAGGGGTAGTTTACCTGCAACGGTTTACGTTTTAACAAGAGTGAAGTACTTAATTCTGATAAATAAAGTATCCTGAAAAGAAAATCATACATAAAACATCCTTCAATTTGTCAAACATAAAACACGATTTACAAGGAACACACATAACTTGTTAGAAATTATCGAACCGAATTCAAGTAAATGATTTTAAATATAAACATTAGAACATGGAAGTCATGTATGGTTCTCCATACCGATATTTACATTATTATTTGTAATTAGTTGTATTATTAGTTGATGATTTTTACTTAAACTTTAACCAAATTATTTGTAATTTTATTTTATCGTTAATTATTTATAAATAATAATGTAAAATAATCGAAATCTATGTTCTATAATACTGAAGTACATATTCGCCCTTTCTATCCAAAGAGTATTCACAAACTTTAAACACGATTTCCCAACACCATGATTTTCATATTCGCCCTTGCTCCTCCAAGCTCCTGAATTGTTACATTATAATTTTAACTATGAATTTCTATTAAAACATTTTAATCAGAAGCTTTTAATCATTTACCATCTATTATACATTTCACATCAAAATAAATTATTCAAATTTATTACCCATATTTCAATCTTTTACATTAATTAAACTATTTAAAATTAATTTAATTATATTATGTAAAACATTTTACATTAATTAAATCCTCTCTTATTGATTCAATTTCATTATAAAATTCATTTACCATCTATTATAACCTTCATATCGAAATTGTCAAACTTAGTACCATGATTACTATCCTTTAAACATTTTTTCTCAATTTAATTTCATTTCATTATAAAAATTTCATAATTACATGACTGTGTAGACGGTGAGAAATGACATAGGTCCAGCTGTTGTTGACGCGTGACGCTTTATCAAAACAACATTTACATGATTCTTACATGTTCAAAATTGCGTTGAGCCCAAACGGCGGTTTAAAGCTTTGCGTTGAGCCCACCGTGAGTTTATTATTAGTAACCTCGGAGGCGTCGGAGACTAAAGCATGTGCGGTGAGCCGGCCACCCACGAGTCCGAAATATAATGCTTTGCGTTGTAGGCAATTGAATTACATTAAGGCAAAATTGGATAATTATGACATTTCTCACCGTCTACACAGTCAATATGGCGCTCATTCACCATTGCATGCGTTCTTATGGGAGTAAAAATTTAATTTTTTGTCTCCGTAAATAGGTTCGACCGCCGTTTAAAATTATTTTTCTCGTGTT
The DNA here is from genome assembly GCA_034769895.1 of Magicicada septendecula. NCBI lineage: Eukaryota > Metazoa > Arthropoda > Insecta > Hemiptera > Cicadidae > Magicicada > Magicicada septendecula. The sequence continues at coordinate 762,367,964 of CM068368.1, read as the reverse complement.
TATATAACATAGAAGAATAGAAAAAAATATATATATCAGCACAATATCAGCATTGATGAGAATTGTGTCAAATGAAACATTATTATTATTATGAAATCAATCACTACTACACACGTTAGTTACCTAAAATACTATACAATTATAATAAGAAAGTGACAACATTACAAAATTATATACAATTTACGTCGTCCAATGTCATTTTTTAACAAAATCGGTATACCACAAAATCATTTCACTATTCAGTCCGGTATTTACCATTAATTCACATAATTAAATGTCCATTAATAACAATCCAAGTTTTTAGGACAGAACATAGGATTAAGCAACTATACTTACTTCTGTAAGTGAATTTAAATGATGTTAATAATTTTAAGTGGGAAATTGGTTAACAGTTATTTTTTGTACTCATCCTTCTTGAAGACCTCGTCCAGTTATTTTGCCATCACGGTTGAGTCACTGTGTTCACCATACATCCGAAAATAGGTTTAAAATGTTAAAATTTTGACGCTAGCTTTGACTGTCCCCTTTCTGTAGATTTACACTATTGTTTTAACTCATTTGAACTAATATTTTGTCGGCCAACGTAACTTGCTCGCGAGCATTTTGTTATAAGTCTGCTTGACGTTGACTGAGAGGTATTACACGGTTTTTTCCTGAGTCGTAGATGATTATGCAACTCGCTTTGTCTACTGCCACCAGACACTTAGCGTTTGTTTAGAGTTGTGTCATGTTGTTATGCATGTTGGTTAAAAGAGGTTCCCCAAAGGTTGAACTTATTACAATTATTAAAATATCTGTTCCCCTGTCACTCAGATAAGACAATAAATAAAAATAACTATAGGCCTACATCAATTATCGGGTTTAAGAACCTGCTGTAAGCAGTGATAATTTTAATTTAGTGAGTTTTATTCAGACTTGCATGCAATAATAAATTTTATATAAGATAAAAGAACGATGCTTTCTTTAGTTACCAGCAAAACCTTTTCTGTCTGCAAGTTAATATTATAAAATTTAAAAACAGCACAATTTTATTAAAAAATTTAATCGAGATTAAAATGCTTTTTAACTCAAAAATTAAAGAAGTCACAGTTCAAATTCTCTTTTCACTTTTTCTTTTACCTGACAAATGTTAGTCCTTAATTTTTAAAGCAGAGCTGTGTTAAAATAAAATTTTTATGTCAAATAAATTACAATTTAATGGACTCGATGTTATGAAAGTAACTATGTGTACAAAATATTACAACAGTTTGCTTCCGCATTACAGTAGCCATAGGCCTATATTATAAATTTTGTTATATTAGGTGTTAAAATTAATCTTAACTTATTAAGTCATATCTTATTTAATTAATTACGTTTCTCTGAAAAATCCTGAATTTGAAAGTATATTTAGAGTAATATAGTGGGACTGAAGAATAAAATAAAATATGTTAACTAGTTAAATACGAGCAGAGTACAAATTAAATATATTATGGTAAGGCCTACCATCTTGTGTTAGGTAGGACCTCATTTTACGAATAAAATGACTTACAAATTGGATACATTACACAAATATAGGTAGGCCTATTTCATTTTTACAATTGAAAACGTACGCAGTCTAGCTAATATTTCTATAGGCTAATGGGTGTACTCAGTAGGAACTCAAGGCTTAGTACTTGTCTTCAGACATTTTATACTTCATATCAAAGCCATAGATTAAATTACTGGCAAAAAATTTAGGCAGAATTTACGAACAAAATTTAGCATAAATTTCAGGCCTAATCTACTACTCAAACTTACTTGATCAGACACTTGTGTGTGTCATAAATCTTGTTCTGTGTAATATGTGCAGCAATCATTTGAAAATCGATCGCATACATTTTCAGGAAACAGAGCCCGTCTTACATCTGTAAGAAAATTAAAATTATGTAATGTTCATACATGAATCACCATAAAAGTAATAAATGGAATTTTTTTAGAGTAGACAAAATAATTGTCACTTACAGGAGTATCTATAATAAAGAAAAAATATTTAATTATATTGCAGTCAGTGCCCTCACAGGGACTTTTTTTAAAAATCAGTTAATTAATCTTAGTTTTAAGTTAACTAGAGTTTAAGGGGTGATTTTATACACCAAATATAAGGTAACATGAATAAATTAACACTGAACTTACTACGTTCCCAGTCAAATATGAAAGTAAAGTATGAAAATATATGTAGACATGCACTATTGGTGTAAGTTCTGGAGCTAAAGATAATTCAACTGTGATACAGAACTTAGTCTATTATACTTAACACCCAGGCCTATAAACTTTTGATCTTTTTCTAAAAGTAATTAATTTTATTTCAGAGTTCGGTTAGGCTTACAGGCTAATCCGCAGTAAGTTTAGCTAAATCAGTTATATTATCATAGGCCAGACTTAATCTAAATAAAATTATTCTGTGTAAAGGTATCAGTAACTTGATATTTATACAGAATAAGCATTTAATACAGAATACATATTTCATTTAACTGGAGTCAGTTCCCTCACAGGGTCTTTTTCAAAAATGGGTTAATTAATTTTATATTTTTAGTTGATTAGAGTTAAGGGGTGCTTTTATACACTGAATATAAATAACAATTAAAACTATATGTACCTTTTTTTGCTGTAGGTCTCCTAGGCCTAGGTCTACTTTCACAGTCATCTGAAAAGTAAAATATGACAATTGATGTAGACATGCAAGTATCTGGACCTAGAGACAATTTACTGTGATAAAGAACTTACCCTATTATACTTAACACTAGTTAAGTAGTTTGCTAGTTTTAACAAACAATAGTTTGCTAGTTTTGTTAACATAATTAATCTTTCAGCGAAATCAGTTCTATTATCACAGGAACTTTGCTGTTGTTAATAATACATCAGCACAAAACTAACTGGAAGTTTATTCCTAGTCCTAGGGTATTAGAATCAAAGTCTTATCTAAACACTGAACTATCCTTAACTGATAATTTCATGTTATGACATCCAACTTGCATACTATACAATAAATACTCATGTTCTTGTATACCACAAAGAATCTATGATTTCTATTCAAATATTATTATTCTGATATTTTGATTTTTCTGTTTTACCCTGCACTTTTCAAAGCACGAATTACAATATTAAAGTTTTACAACAATGCATCTAATAAAATTATTCTGTGTAAAGGTTTAGTAACCTGATATTTATATCACTATTGTATTAACAACTCGGAACACTAAGTGTGTTTGATATTTATGTAGCATAATTGTGAGGTCTAACGTATAGCGAAGGTGACGCGTAAATGACTGGTTTTATTAATGCAGTAAAGGAACAAATCTAATTTAAATAGTCATTGTATTATTTTGGAATTCGATTTTTTAAAGCAAATGATAATACCTTATGCACCTTTGTAAAGGTTTTTACTTATTGGGGATAAGTGAACTGAATTAAAACATCAAACAAATGATTTTTGTTTCACAATCAAAACAATAGGCCTACTGTATTAAATTTATTACGGCAATTCTATTTACCCTAAAACTCCGTGACAAACACTAGTTTATTCATCAAGCAACAGGTCCGTTAAATAAATATGAATTATTATTATTACGAATAGACTTATTAGTACAATACAAAACTCCAGAATTTTTGTTTTTGTATAAATTGGCCCGCTAATAATGAAAAAATAAAATTGTATTAATTAAATTAGAATGCTAACTTGCTCAATTATTAAATTTTGGGCAGAACACAGTGATATTAGGCCTAGTTGGTTCTATAACAGATACGTGTTCGACAAAGTAATCTAGACATGAAAACATAACCTAACGTAACACCTAATATGCTACAAATAACGGACAACATACACTAAATAAATGATCATCTTACCTTTCATTTTTATCCCTAGGGCTTCCAACATCTTCCTGCTCCGACTACCCATGGCAAACAAAAATAATACTGTCCCACACACCTTACTTATTACCGTGGACACACTGAATTAAGCACGAATTAAAACTATTGGTTGGCGCTTTTTTTTCATTGCACACAGACCTTACCTATTACCGCGAACACACTGAATACTGAACAAAGCGCGAACTAAAATTATTGGTTGGCGCCTTTTCTTCATTGCACAAACTAAACAGAGTAAACACATGGTATAAACACACTTCCCTCTAGTGTCTGTCTTTTGCACACGTTATACATTTAATAGAATAATATATTAGAGATGACAAAAAATTAAATTTTTACTCCCATAAGAACGCTGGTGTTAGCCTAGGTATGTTGTATTAATTAAATTAGAATGCTAATTTGCTCCATTATTAAATTTTGGACAGAACACAGTGATATTATGTATAGTTGGGTCTATAACAGGTAGTGTTACAAACCCAAAGGAATCTAGACATTCATACATAACCTAACTCAGCTAATTTGCTACAAACAACGGACAACATACACTAAATAAATGATCATCTTACATTTCATTATTATTCCTAGCGCCTCCAACATCTTTACTATAGTAACATCTTTTTACTTCGATTTGCAATCGCAAACACTACAATACGAACAAAATTCTGTCCCACACACCTTAACAAACGAAAACAATTTACCTCATAGCCCCAACTAAACTAATAGCCGGTCAACAACTACACTAATGGCCGGTCGCAATATTTCGTTATACCTACTAAACAGAATAAAAACACACTTCCCTCTGTAGTGTCTGTCTTTTTTACACATGTTAAAAATTTTATAGAATAATTATTACGAATGCCAATATGGCCGACTAACTACCCATATTTCATTATATACATTTGCATATATCGAACAGGTTGTCTGGCTTCAGCGTACAGCAAAAATACGATGTATAAAAATTTGTATAAGTTTTTCGTACGCTGACACACCATAACATGGGCAAAATAACTTCATCACCTAAAAATGTACTTATACAAGTTCGTCAAATTTGTTTTAGATACCCTGGGTAAAAATTGGGGTGTGATGAAGAAATTATGCGGCGCTAAGTGTATATATATATACTCAGCACTGTGTGTTCTTAGTTGCTTAGAGTTTACACTTGGACCCAATCCAATATAAGCTTTAATTTGTATTCGTGAGCAAAATTCTATAAGTCAGTTTGAAATACGGCGACGACTTCAAAAAGGTTTTTATCGATTATTTACAATTTTATCAATTATTTCATACTTTATAGTGCTTATTTTATAGATTATTTCATACTTTTTAGTGCGTTTTTCGAAGTCGGTTCTTTTTTCCCAAAACATTTTTTTTATTCGAGTTCATCTTGCCAGCAGTACAATGCCACGGTGAGTCAACAGCTATGTGACGTCATACGCAGCCAACTGGACTGGTTCGATTTTTAAATGACATTATTTTCAAATATAATTTTCTTTTACGTAATAGTAATCAAGTATTAATTAATTGTAAGTATAGTATTTTGTAACTTGCCTTTCCCTGACCATTTCTACAGCTCAAAGAACCTTGTTAATCAATATTTTAATTTTATATATTCTGTTAGTTGACACAATCGAACTGGGAATTGAGTCTCAGATGCAGCAATATTCGATGCACATAAGATTATCGCATCACTTTTAATAAATGTCATTACTGTTTCTAAATACGAGTTTTCTTAATTATTTGAGTAATTAAATTAATTTATTTCATTTTTAATTTAACTTAGAAAATAATAGCTAAAGAAATCAAGAAGAAGAAGAAGAACAAGAAGAAGAAGAAAAAAGGAGCTGAGTTAGAAGTGACTACAAATCGTCCCAGCTTTGACATAATCTGATTAACACAATAAAACAAATATTTCTATACAGAGCCTAGCAAAATAATACACGGAAATAAATTATTATTAATACTTTTAATTAAATAATATTAAATAATAAAAACTAATTAAATAATTAAAATTATAACTTAAAAAAATAATAAATTTATAATTATAAATATTCTCAAACCTTAATTTTTATTAAACACAAACATAAATTTTATTTGTAACTCGAGTTTAGTTACAAATTGGCGCTCACAACAGTGGGGCATAACATAAACTCGATCAAATCGTGTTAAGTTACAAATTGGCGTCCAACTTTAGGGGATAAAGATAGGGATTGATAGGCCGATAAATAAAAACAATTTGCCCAATTTCCTATTTTTAGCTGGCAACTGTTAACAGGTCGGGAGAGTAAGCAAGATGCACAGGAGAGCAACATCTAAGAAAAGGGCGGCGGAGGCCGAGAAGGAAATAGATATGGAGGATAAGGAGGCGACTCCCGTGGAAGATGTGGAGTTGATATTACCTCCAGCAGAACCAACCGAACCAGCACCCCAAGGGAAACAACCTGACAAGCCGACACAAACCGGAGAAGTAAATTACCAGGAAATATTAATGACCACATTGGCAGCACAACTCAGCTAGAATATGGAGGAAATAAAAATCGACAATAAGCAGTCAAAGGAAGAATTAGGCCAGAAAATGAAAGAAAATAGTAAGAAGATGGAGGATAAAATGGAAGAAAATAGTAAGAAGGCGGAAGAAAACAGTAAGAAGATGGAGGAGAAAATGGACGAAATAAAAAATGACAATAAATTATTAATGGAGGAAAATATTAAGAAGATAGAGGAGACAATGGAGGAAATAAAAACTGACAATAAACAGTCGTAGGAGGAATTAAATCAGATAAGCCAGAAATTGGAAGAGACCAATAAGAAAATGGAAGAAACCAATAAGAAAATGGAAAATGATAATCAACAGTTAAGAGAAGAATTAAGGGAGACTAACCAAGAAAATAAGAACCGGTTAGATGGAAGGATGGAAGCATTAAAGGAAGAATTGAGTCAGAAGATGGCAGGGAATAATGAAACCATAAGCAAGAAAGTAGCAGAAGAAATGACTGTCATTAAACAAAAAATTTCGAAAGCTGACGAAAAATGGAGTCATACTGAGAGACAAGTGCAGAGTTTTAAAACAGAAATAAATACCAAGGTCACAAATATAGAAGAAACGAATCGGTAGAATTTAGAAGAAAAACTAAAAGAGACACGCGAAGAATGGGAAAGAGTGCAGAACCGATTCACAGACAAATGTGACGGCATTGAAGGTGCTGTGGCCAGTATAAATGGTCAGGTTCGACAGAATCAAACCGACATAGACCTTTTTCATAGTCGACCAACTAACATCACCAGTTTTTCCAATACAGAAAATCGAGAAGGGATTAACTTCAGGCTATACAAAAACAAGCCTATGGAATTTATAGCTAGAATTGAAGAGTACTTCGCAAAACACCGAGGTAACCAGTGGAGCGCAAATAAGGAAATACTAGATGACTTATTCAAGGAAATAGCCGATAACTGGTGGATGGCGATAAGGGATGAAGTTACGGACTATCAGCAATTCAAGAGATTGTTGAAGGCTAAATATTGGTCCGAGTCTACGTAGAACATTGCAAAGAGACGGAATATGTCATGGGAAGTATAACCCGTATCGGGGTAAAACATTGACCGCATATCTCTTAGGAAAGGTGTGTGTGGCCAAACACTTAGAGCCCAAAATACCCGAAGAGTGCCTGGTCAGCAAACTATCCTACGATTATGAGGGGGACATAATAAGAGCTCACCGCAGTCAGATTAAAACCGTACAAGCAATGACGGAGTTACTCGAGATGTACGAGCATGAAAACTATTACCGCCAAAGTAGAAGGAGATATGAGAAAACTGAATTTAGAAATAACAACAACTATACTAATTTTAATAATAATCAGAACGATAATGATAATAATAATAATTATAGCTCCGCGAGCCGGGATAATGTAGGATGAAATAATAATAATAATAACAAATAACAGTCAACCAAATAGAAATGGTTATTATAATAATAATAATTATGGATCTAATGGTCAGAGGAACCCAAACACACCCAATAACAACCACTATCACAATAATAATAATAGAAATTACCCACCAGGAAGTAATAGTAACCACAGGACATATAGACCTCGAGTAAATTATATCAGAGCAGAAGGTAGCGGCCAGCGGAGGTACCAACATCAGCGGAGGAGTAGGTTCTATGAGTATGAAACACCTCAAGTAAATCAGGGAGGTAACAATCATAGAGGATATGAACACAGACGCAGTTCGAGCCTGGATAATCAAAGGAGACAACCAGTAAATGAAGCACAGCTAGATGACCGAATTAAACCAAACGAAGCAGTTCCAGGACTCTAGATTGACGCTGTTATCAGCCATATCCGTAACCTTACGGAACATTTAAACGAGAGGAGGCAGTAATAAACGATTACAACCCTTTACTGCTCCTATCTACTGGGTACTGGGTATGGACAAGAGTCGAGTTTTAAAAAGGAAGATCAAAAATATACTATTATTTATAATAATTTTTTAAAAGATATTCGTAAGGCTTTATTAGAAGAAAAACAACAAATGATTCTTAATTAACAAAATTCAAAAGGGCCGTAAGGACAACTTACAAAAATTACTTGAACAAAATAATTTTGGAAGGAAGAAAAACAACAAATGATTCTTAGTTAACAAAATGCAAAAGGACCGTAAGGACAACTTACAAAAATAACTTGAACGAAATAATTTTGAAAGGAAGAAAAAAAAGATTCGTAATAATTAACTAAATTTTAAAAACCGTAAGGACAAATTATACTAATAATCTGAACGAAATCTTATATAAAAGAATTTTGGAATAAACGGAGTACAAATATATAAACTTTCTCAAACTCTCCAGGCTCAAAATAAATAAGAACATGTTCTAGTAGATAATGAGGAAAACCTATATCAATAGATTTAGTAAATTAATGTTACAAGAAAAAATATATCCATGAATGTTAAAAGCGTCATAAGAAGAAAGTATAACAAGTATTCATAAGAAGCAGTGAAGGAAAAGGAAACCCCATAATAAACTACCACAGCTGTAAAGACTATGTCACAACTTGTATTGTAACAGTGACTATGTGATAACAGTAACAACTAATGCAAACTATGTAAATGAGATAATTTTTTTTAAACCAAAAAATGATCCAGAACTTTTAAATGAAGAAGGGAAGAGGAGACCAGAATGTTTTTATAATTTTACCAAAATAGTTTAGTCAAACTCACAATGAAAATATTTTGATGAAGAAGCAACAAGGAAAAAGAACCAACCAAATAAGAAAGAAGTATTGTGACCAGAAGCTGAAAACCTGGGACCATAATGATAATGTTATTTTAAAAACCACTATTATAGTGATAATTAATGGAAGGAATTAATGTTATGCCATGAGCAATAGAATGACTCATTGAATACCAAATGAAAAAAAGACCTATATAAATGCTAATTACTATGTAAACAAGAGACAGATTATACGAACAACAAACAAAGAAAAAGAATGCAAAGAAAGGATGAAATGAATATTATACCCTATACCTAAGCCACGTAATATGAACTGAGCTTTAAAATAGAAGAAGAATCAAATGTATAAAAGTATTAATTAATCTGAACCATTATGAAGTGAAGAATCCAAGGATGTTTATTATTAGTCGAAAGAGACTACTTTTAATGATTTTTATTTTTATGACTGGATGTAGATATATTTCATCAATCTTATAATTGAGCAGAGATGATAATTCCTCTGAGCTCAGCTAAGTGAAGTATAGGACAGCAGAAATTGTCGCCAAATTGTGCCAATCTGATATGATCCAAACTCACATGATAGGGAATGTTAGGGAGTGAACATCCCGGTGATGAAGCACCAAATAAGGAAGAAAAAATATATAGAATAATAATGATATACATAAGATTAAGGATTATCTATTAATAAATAAAGAAGCGAATGAAGGATATACATATCAACTGAGAGCTCAATAGTGGAAAAGTAGGTATATAAAGTGAAATAACGAATAAAACTATGGTAAATATAAGAATCAGAAGTAATTATTTCATCCATACTGAGCGTATGATCTGAATTAATCACTTTTACAGGAGAGCATATGTAGCATAACAGAATTTGCACCCTGTATATAACTTAATACAACCTTGAAAAGAAAAGGAAGAAACAATCTGTAGTGAGTAATAACAAAATGATTAAAAAATAAAATAAATAAATTGATCATTATAGTAAATCAAATGCTGACAATAGACTATACAACAACAACAAAAAACTCTTGGTTCATATAAAATGAACAATCTATACAAAACAATATACTATCAACCATATGATGATTAAAACCCCAGTACATCATCAGTATACCCAGTAAGATAAGGAGCAGTAAGGAAAGATAATCACGGATGAATTATTAAGATAACCACATCAAAGGATCCAAACATAAAACAATACCATACTCATTGAAGAAGAATAAAAGGACCGACTAATTCAAGCTTTGTACAAAGAGTGTAGTATTAGGGAAGGTTACTTCTCAAATCTTATGACAGATAGGTACAATTTGATTAGATTCAAAATAATGACACAAACCCTAAATCCCAGTAACCCAAGTTACAGGATACATTACATACAGATAAAGAATGTAAATTAAATATAGATATAACACCAGTGTAGAAAGTAGAATATTAAGAAGAAAAGATTAAAGACTACCATTAGTGTAGGTGATAAAGAATGCCTCAGTGAGAAGTAAAGTGGTATCAACTATAATCTATAATAGTGAAATACCAAAAATAGTGATAATAAATTGTGAATTTCCCTATTCTTTAAAAAAAAAACCAATCATTATAACAAACTGTAATAGAGAATAATGCGGTTAGGAGGTAGCTTAAAGTGAAGTCACAATCAAACAAACAAAAAGACAGAAAATGACTGAAATATTATTAATTGTAATAAAGTATTTAGATATAAGACGTAAGGATTATTTCATAATACTATAAATGTGGGAATATGAACTTTCATTATATGTAATCGAAAATGTTCGATTATAAGACGTTTTGTTACAGTTAAATAATGTTAATTTGTGTTAAAATTTTATTAAGGTAGGAAAGTCAAGGAAGTAATCATAATACCTTTTAAATTGTAAACCAATGAAATAATAAGGAAGCAAACTAGTTATAATATCAGTAACCAAGCAAAACTGATTTTTAGGCCAAATTCAACTTTTACTATGTAATCAAATCCAAAAGGATAAGTTAGATAAAACTGTATAAAATTAACAGAGATTAGTCAGTTTAGAATAAAGATACTTAATTCTGCAGTTTAGCTGGCAGCTGTTAACAGGTCGGGAGAGTAAGCAAGATGCACAGGAGAGCAACATCTAAGAAAAGGGCGGCGGAGGCCGAGAAGGAAATAGATATGGAGGATAAGGAGGCGACTCCCGTGGAAGATGTGGAGTTGATATTACCTCCAGCAGAACCAACCGAACCAGCACCCCAAGGGAAATAACCTGACAAGCCGACACAAACCGGAGAAGTAAATTACCAGGAAATATTAATGACCACATTGACACAACTCAGCCAGAAAATGGAGGAAATAAAAATCGACAATAAGCAGTCAATGAATTAGGCCAGATAAGCCAGAAAATGGAAGAAAATAGTAAGAAGACGGAGGAGAAAATGGAAGAAAATAGTAAGAAGACGGAAGAAAACAGTAAGAAGATGGAGGAGAAGATGGACAAAATGAAAAATGACAATAAATTATTAATGGAGGAAAATATTAAGAAGATAGAGGATAAAATGGAGGAAATAAAAACTGACAATAAACAGTCGAAGGAGGAATTAAATCATATAAGCCAGAAATTGGAAGAGACCAATAAAAAAATGGAAGAAACCAATAAGAAAATGGAAAATGGTAAACAACAGTTAAGAGAAGAATTAAGGGAGACTAACCAAGAGAATAAGAACCGGTTAGATGGAAAGATGGAAGCATTAAAGGAAGAATTGAGTCAGAATATAGCAGGGAATAATGAAACCATAAGCAAGAAAGTAGCAGAAGAAATGACTGTCATTGAACAAAGAATTTCGAAAGAAGACGAAAAATGGGGTCATACTGAGAGACAAGTGTAGAGTTTTAAAACAGAAATAAACACCAAGGTCACAAATATAGAAGAAATGAATCGGTAGAATTTAGAAGAAAAACTAAAAGAGCCACGCGAAGAATGGGAAAGAGTGCAGAACCGATTCACAGAAAAATGTGACGGCATTGAAGCTGCTGTGACCAGTATAAATGGTCAGGTTTGACAAAATCAAACCGACATAGACCTTTTTCATAGTCGACCAACTAACATCACCAGTTTTCCCAAAACAGAAAATCGAGAAGGGATTAACTTCAGGCTATACAAAAACAAGCCTATGGAATTTATAGCTAGAATTGAAGAGCACTTCGCAAAACACCGAGGTAACCGGTGGAGCGCAAATAAGGAAGTACTAGATGACTCGTTCAAGGAAATAGCCGATAATTGGTGGATGGCGATAAGGGACAAAGTTACGGACTATCAGCAATTCAAGAGATTGTTTAAGGCTAAATATTGGTCCGAGTCTACGCAGAACATCGCAAGAGACGGAAAATGCCATGGGAAGTATAACCCGTATCGGGGTAAAACATTGACCGCATCTTTCTTAGGAAAGATGTGTGTGGCCAAACACTTAGAGCCAAAAATACCCGAAGAGTGCCTGGTCAGCAAACTATCCTACCATTATGAGCAGGACATAATAAGAGCTCGCCGCAGTCAGATTAAAACCGCACAAGCAATGACGAAGTTACTCGAGATGTACGAGCACAAAGACTATTACCGCCAAAGTAGAAGGCGATATGAGAAAACTGAATTTAGAAATAACTACAACTATACTAATAATAATAATAACCAGAACGATAATGATAATAATAATAATTATAGCTCCGCGAGCCGGGATAATGTAGGATGCAATAATAATAATAATAATCATAATAACAGTAAACCAAATAGAAACGGTTATTATAATAATAATAATTATGGTTCTAATGGTCAGAGGAACCCAGACACACCCAATAACAACCACTATCATAATAATAATAGAAATTACCCAGCAGGAAGTAATAATAACCACAGGACATATAGACCTTGAGTAAATTATATCAGAGCAGAAGGTAGCGGCCAGCGGAGGTACCAACATCAGCGGAGGATAGGTTCTATGAGTATGAAACACCTCAAGTAAATCAGGGAGGTAACAATCATAGAGGATATGAACACAGACGCAGTTCGAGCCTGGATAATCAAAGGAGACAACCAGTAAATGAAGCACAGCTAGATGACCGAATTAAACCAAACGAAGCAGTTCCAGGACTCTAGATTGACGCTGTTATCAGCCATATCCGTAACCTTACGGAACATTTAAACGAGAGGAGGCAGTAATAAATGATTCAACCCTTTACTGCTCCTATCTGCTGGGTATGGACAAGAGTCAAGTTTTAAAAAGGAAGATCAAAAATTTACTATTATTTATTTATAATTATTTAAAAAATATTCGTAAGGATTTATTAGAAGAAAAACAACAAATGATTCTTAATTATATACCTATATCAATAGATTGAGTAAATTAATGTTACAAGAAAAAATATATCCATGAATGTTAAAAGCGTCATAAGAAGAAAGTATAACAAGTATTCATAAGAACCAGTGTTGAAAAAGGAAAACCCATGATAAACTACCACAGCTGTAAAGACTATGTCACAATTTGTATTGTAACAGTGACTATATGATAACAGTAACAACTAATACAAACTATGTACGAGGGTGAGTCAAAAAGTAAAGGCAAATTTTTAAAAAGGAACTTTTTATTGTGAAAACAAGATGACAAGTATAACAATTGTAAATCGTGTATGTATGTTGTGATATGTCGGGTGTTACACTCCGCGCACTTTCAATACTTACTGACTGGTTCCTCTGCGATGATGTCGTCCTGCAAAACAACTTAAGCTACTATGTGTATGTGGGCGCCACTTGGATTTTTTGTTTCAAGAAATTATTATTAAGATTAAATTTTGATTTCTTAGCAGTTAATTTAATTCTATGAAAAAATGTGAACAAGACAGTTTGAATATGAAAAAATAACGTATGTTTTAATGAACCTTAAAAATCGTCTGAAGGACTAACACTCGTATTAAATAAAATTGCAGAGTTACAAAAAATTTATTATTGACAAGTTTTTTCTCCAATCAAGTATCGGCTAACAAATATTTTATTTACTCAGTTGAAAAGCATGTGTTTAGTGTATGAAAAATCTTTATACTCAGGACGTGACTCCTTTGAACTACCAAGACAGATCAATAAGATGCTTTACAAAAATTAAGTGATTTGAAGGTGTGTGACATGTGTAGTACAACTGTGTGACAAATGATACCAGGTAAAAATGACTAACTTTTGAACAACTCACGTTCCGGTGGGTAATTATTTCTTGCACTGCACACTTCTCTTGGGGACGTTTTCAATCTCGCCTCTTCGTGTTGACGTTCCTTGTGCACTGATAATTATTTGAAAGTCAAAATACGGTTTCTTAAAACTCCGCACGATAGGAAATAAGTTTAGCAGTGAATTTACGCTTTGAATACTGCCGGCGATAATCAGCTGTCCGCGTGGTTTCTCGATTGGCCGCCACAGCGCTGGTTCTCCTCTCACAGTTGAAAACAGGCTTGTGTACGTAACGTTATGGGGATTTTTGTCAAAGTCAGTTTGTCTTAGCGAATACCAGCAGAATTGATTCTCTATTATAATTTTGGTCCTTTCCAGGGCCGCTGATATTCTGGCTGCGTGCGTTCTATTAAATATGTCGTGTTGCTGCTCTATTTCAACAACACGTTGGCGTATACTCCTTGTAGAGGTTAAGTCAGTATTTTGTCATGTACGGGAAAAGCCTTTCTGTGTTTTCGTGTTGACTTCTCGTTCTTCGGTTTCGCCTCGGATGTGATGATCAGTTTCGTGGGTGATGTGTCTCTTCTGGATTCAAAGCATAAAGTGTTTTTCGGTCGAATTTCGTCTTCCTTTTATACTCTGTAAGGCTCATTGTTTTAACTTTTTGACATCAACTTCCGGTGTATTTGTGTAAAAATTCCTTCTAGAACGTTCGAGAATAATCAAATGGAACATCATGGAACAAATTTGACTTCCGTAGAAGCTTTAGAACAAAAATTTCTTATTCTTCACAGTAAGGATATTACTAAAATTATTCTGGTATTTGTCAAACAATGTTACATAACTACTTACAATCTGCATGCCATTACTATTTTTGGATTCTCTGCTTTCAACTGAATCTAATGATACTAATTACGATTGGCTTTGAACAAATTAACTCTAATAAAATAACATAAAATACAACTCTTACCTTTGGAATGGTTTCATAAAATTCCAATTTTCTAACTATAAAATTGTTGTGAAGTTGTTTGGTTCCTTCTACAACGTTAATGCATAATATAATCATCTTTTTATAACAAAATAAACAAAATTTAACACATATAATATATAAATAAGTTCGGTTTTGCATGGCCCTTGCATATGGCCTATGTTATTGTCACTGGTTCTTTACAATAATTTGTCTTTTTTCCTTATTATATATAGGATTTTTCGAGTATTCACTAAGAGTTTATTCTATTGTCTATCTTTGGTGATACCTGGTTTATCCTGATACATATTATTTTTATTGTAAGATTACTTAGCATCATATTGGTTTGCATAAGTGATTCATTTTCTTGGTGTGACAAATTTCACTCTCATATTTCAAATTCTTTAAGAATTAAGCTTGTTTTCAACTGAGTATGTTTTTTTCTATAGTACACTATAGGATTGTACCTTTTTCCTTTATTTTTGCTAATATTTTGCAATTATTTTGTCAAATATGACTGTTTTTTGTGATTGTTCCTTGGCCTCAGCCAGGTATGGTATAGGTAAATAGTTTCCTAACTCTACTGTTAAAGTGTTTAAGTTAGTCAAATATATTAGTATAGTCACATTATATTGTATTTGGTTGTATATCACATTATATAATACAATTTGGTTGCATTTTGTCAACACTAAATTCATAAATATTACAATATTATAGGTCTATTACATGTTTTCAGTTAATACTGTTTTTGGCTGTTTTAATTGATTTTTAATCACTCTACAGCTTTCTCTATTTAAGATAATTTGTTCGTCTTTTTCTAATTGACAATTTCATATAGTTTTTATCTTAACTCTATACTAATTAATTTTCACATAAAATCTGAGTGATTGGACTCAGCTCTTAAACATAGATTTTTTGTCATAACATTTATATATTTTTTATTTTAACTTACATCCTTTCTAATAATGTATTCAAATCATTTAATACATTTATTTTATTTACATTACAAAGTATAATAATGGATCTTGTCCATTAATTAACAATAAATAGTTTTTTATACCCTATTCAGAGTTACATTTCTTAATAAGTAATGACCTCATTTTGGTTGTTTCTGATATTATCTGTCTCTCTTATAGTATATTATTGGTTTTACACTGTTCTTCACTTAAATAATATATATGGGGTTTGAGTCTTAGTCATAGTCTGATCGTTTTTTCATGTTAATGATATTAATTATTAGACAATATTACAAAATTTTTCGGATTACTTGGGTTCGATACTGTTCACCTCATCTTCCTCTTATGATAAATTACTATGCAAATAATTTCCTTTATGAAACGTTCTGTGACATTACATATGCCTCTCCGTTAAAATTGATAATTTGGGAAAAACATTTCTTCAGTTTTGATGAAATTATCATTTCTATATTAACCTTTTTTTAGCTTCTTTATATTTCATCCTTTTATCTTATAATTATATTCCTGTACTACTCCTTTAATATATTAATCCATCTCATTATTCATGTTTCATTCTTTGTCGTATCTCCTATTCCTTTCCATTTTACCTTGATGTTAATTATTTAATCTTTGATATAACTCCCTAACAATTCCCTAACTTTTATAGCGGGTTGGAAGTCTGAGTGGCTCGCTATGGCATACATTCTCCGCCCTTCCCTAACTATAATTACTGAAATCAGAGGCAACACATCTCTGTCCAGAAAATAATAATTGCACTTTCGCAACAAATAATAATAATAAAACAATATAATATTCAAAGATCATAGGCTCCTACATATAAATTCCCTTTCTTAAACTCTTCTGATTATTTCTCAATTATATTAATATATCGTTCTCCGCAGGTAACATTATCTTTTAAAATCATTCAATGTTAATAGCTATATTTATAGATTCATCATTACCTCCTTATGTAACACACTGTTTCCCTTTTTTTTCATTTTTTTTCATTTATCATTTCCTTTTAGTATCAATTATATGACAGTATTTCTCCTCCTTAGTAATATCAATTGTTATTTGATTGTTCAATAATTCATTTAATTAATTATGTCCTTTCCTTCTTTCCTTTTTCTCCTCTTCTAAGTACGGATAAGTTGGTAAATATACGTTGACATGGCTATTGGAAATAAATTTATATTTTATCTATATATTTTTGCCTTTGGTGTAAGGTGTCCTTCTCGTAGTTTTTATTTTTATATTAATAATCTCTATTCCTTTCTCTCCTTCTATAAGTACGGGTAAGTTGGTAAATATACGTTGACATGGCTATTGGAAATAAATTTATATCTTATATATATATTTTTGCCTTTGGTGGAAGGTGTCCTTCTCGTAGTTTTTTATTTATTTATATTAATAATCCTTCCTCTCCTTTTCTAAGTACGGGTAAGTTGGTAAATATACGTTGACATATTTTTATTCATGGTACTTCCTCAATGACGCTGGATTTGACTTGTGTTTTTATTCATGGTACCTTTTCAATGACGCTTGATTATATGTACCCTTTACTTTGTTACTAACGTGTCTGTTACCTCATATGTATTGTTTTCATTGTCTTTCGTAATTGTAAAAGGTCCTGTATATAAAAGTAACAATTTTTTCGTTATGCCTTGTATAGTACTGGGCAATTCTCTATTTCGGACTAACACCTTTTCTCCTACCTTATACTTAATTGCCTTTGGTTGGGATTGAATATATTTCTTCCGTTGCTGTTCCGTTTTTTCTAACACTTTGTTATAAAATTTGGTTCCTTCAAATTGGTATTCAGGTTCGCTGGGAAAACTAATAATCTCCTTTATCTCCCGTGGTGGTGGTCTTTCGAACATAACTGTGTACGGTGACTCCTCTATGGTATTGTGATATGATAAATTGAGAAAATCCTCGGTTGACGCTAAGTATTCATGCCATTTCTTCTGTTCGTCATGGCAGTATGTTCTCAACAACCGTCCTACTTCCCTCAACACTCTCTCGGCTGGGTTACTATTCGGGTGATACACGGATGTCTTATACGTCTTTATCCCGTGTTCTACAAGGTTCTCTTTCCATAATTTTCCCTTAAACTGGGTACCGTGGTCTGTAATTATAGAATACGGTCTGCCTACCTCCGTCATATACCGTTCTATTATGATTTCTATTATTTTCCTTGTCGTAGCCCTAGTTATTGGATAAAGCTTAGTATATTTGCTGAAATGGTCAAAGATAATTACGATGAATTTATATCTGTGTCTTCACTGCTGCGTGGAAATGGTCCACAGATATCGAGAAATACCTTTTCTAATTTTTTGGTGGATGTTATTGGTATCATGACCCCTTCCTTTCTCTCGTTATTACATTTTACCTTCTGACTAATATCGCATGACTGTATCGCCTGTTGCACTTTTTTATTCATCCCTTTGATGTACGTTTGTTCTTCCAATGCTTTCCTTACCTTGAGGGCACCCATGTGTCCGTACCTATCGTGATAATCGATGATTAGTGGCCTCTCCATCCCTGGTGGAATTACTAACTTCCAATTCTCTTGGTGTGGGGTATTCCTTATAAACAAAGTATCGTCGTGTATACAGTAATATTTATTTATAACTTCATCGCCTTCCAGTACCCTTTTCCTAATATTTCCTAATTTTGGGTCGGCCTCTTGTTGTGCCTTCACATCGTTTAAAATATTTTTTAAATCTTCCCTGCTCTTAATAATATGATATACCTTCGCTATTTGCTCCTTTTCGCCGTCAAAGGTTTGGTTTTGTAAATTGATGCGGGATAGGACGTCGGCTGCTATGTTTTGTTTGCCTGGTATATATTCCCACGTGATATTATATTCCTGTAGGGCCAAAACCCATCTCGTCAGCCTTCCGTGGTTTAGCTTACAATGTTTTAAAAATGATATTGATTTTTGGTCACTCCTAACCATGATGGAGTATCCTAATATATACGTTCGAAATTTACCGCATGCGAAAACTACACTCAATAATTCTTTTTCAGTGGTATTGTAGTTTCGTTCGCAACTGTTCAGCACGCGGCTGGCGAAGCTAATACTAAATGGTTTCCATCCTGATCTTCCTGATATAAGGCTGCACCTAAACTTACGTTACTGGCATCGCAATTTAGATAAAATGGTTTCGTAAAGTCAGGGTGATGTAACATAACTGCTTCTAAAAATTTCTCCTTTATTAGATTGAGCACTCCATCTTGCTCCGGTCCCCAAGTCCATTTGTCTTTAGCTGATAACTGCTTTTGGAACCTGGCAGTTAGTTCTGAATAATTGGACCGAAACTTCCTGTAATAATTACAGATTCCTAAAAATGATTGAAGCTGTTACCTGTTTTTTGGGGTGGGGAACTTCTGTATTGCCTCTACTTTCTCTTTGGATGGAGTAATCCCTTGCTCGGTTAGATTAAAACCTAAAAATTTCACCTCATTTGCAATAAATTGGGACTTGTCTAATTTGAGGGTGATATTATTCTCTGATAGCTTCTCTAACACCTGTTCAACCCTATTGCAATGGTCATCCCAATTCGCTGAAGTTACCAGTAAATCATCGACATATACTGTCGTAAATGCGGTCGTTAACAATCATCTTGTTAATCTCCCTAGCATCGAGACTTATACGCACCTGTCCATTCTTTTTCGGCACGGCTATGATTGGGCTAGTAAAGGGCGAATGACTATATTCAATTATGTCGTCCTCAATCATCCTGTTAAATTCCTCCCTGACTTCGTTCTTTAGTGAGTAAGCAATCGGGTATGATTTTCTGTTAAATTCTACAGTGGTTTTAAATTTTATGGTGCATTGATAATTTCTGACTTTACCTGGAGTGTTTGAGGATATATGTCTATAATTATCATATACCGTAATCAATTGTTCCACCTGTGCTTCGCTAATTTGACCCCTTGCTTTCGTCCTCTGGAATTCCCTTATTTCTTCCAATTTTTCTAACCACAACTCTGGGTTATCCTCCTGATATAATGGCATTGAGCTTTTGTTATGAACAGTAAACCTCACGAACGTCACACTCACAAAAAACGAACAAACACTCCTTGATAAAGGCCTAAAACATAACATACATTACAAACATAACAACCAAACACTAACAAAGCTCATAATTGACACAGAAACAAATATACAAAACACAGCACCAGAACATCAAGACATTAAGACATAATATAAACAACACAATAGGAGTACATAAGACACCAGACAACAACAACCACAACTCAGAAATTCACACAGCCATCAAACTGAGGGAAAAGGCACACAAACACAACATCACATTTGTAAAAGCTGACAAAGACAACACGACTGTAATTATCCCCACAGACAACCTACACAAAAAAGTACAAGACTTCATGGAACAGAACAACATCACAGAACTAAAACACGACCCCACCGACAGATACCAAAACTCAGTAAAACAAATAGTCAACAAAGCCAAACACATTATGACACATAAACAAAAGCCCTACATGAAACAAATCCGACCATCAGCACCTACACTCCAAGCGCTTCCCAAAATCCATAAAGAAGACATTCCGATCCGCCCCATTATCAACTACCGTAATGCCCCTGCACACAAACTGGCAAAATATCTAGACAAAATTATTAGACAACACACACAAATAGACAACAACATTGCAGTAAAAAACAACACTGACCTAGTAACAAAAATTAAAGACATACACATCCCCCATAACGCCACATTAGCCTCCTTTGACATTAAAAACCTGTACACAAACATCCCCATCTCTGAAACAATCACCATCCTACAAAACAAACTCAAACAGAACAACACACCAGACAAACTTATCAATGAAATAACAGAAACTCTGAACATTATCACAAAACAAAACTACTTTACTTATAACAATAAATACTACACACAGAACGATGGCCTACCCATGGGCTCCCCCATATCCAGCATTCTAGCAGAAGTCTTCCTCCAACACTTAGAAAAAACAAAAATACTCACAAAAAATGACAGACACTCACATAAAATACTATATTGTCACAGATACGTTGATGACATTCTAATACTATACAGGGGAAACAAAAGACAATGTGAACAGTTACTAACGCACATAAACAAAATACATAAGAACATAACCTTCACTGCCGAATACGAACACAACAATACCATAAACTTCTTAGACCTCTCCATCACAAAACTAGAACACAGGCACAAATTCAGTATATACAGAAAACCAACTACAACTGACACACTAATACACAACACCTCCAATCACCCAATACAACACAAACTAGCTGCTTTTAGAACCATGATACATAGACTTAACAACATCCCCTTAGATGAAATAGACTACAAAGACGAACTAAACACGATAAAATATCTAGCAGAATCTAACGGTTATGACAGAACAATAGTCAGTAAACTCCTACACAAAACACAAAACAAACAACAGACAAAGACAGAAAACAACAAATTTATAACACTAACATACATCAACAAACAAACAGAAAAAATTGCCCACAAATTCAAAAAAGCAGGATACAGAATCGCTTACAAAACTACTAACAAAACAGAACACACACTATCAAAACGCATGCCCAAAGCACAAAACAAATTCGATCTACCCGGTGTATATAAACTAAATTGTTCAAATTGCAATAAATTCTACATAGGCCAGACAGGACGTAGCTTCAAACAGAGATACATTAAACACACAAAAGCACTCCACACCACTACAGAATCTACCTTCGCAAACCACCTCATTGAAGCATACCACACATATAAAAACATCGACAATAACATGAACATACTACACGTACACACAAAAGGCCGAAAACTAGACACTCTAGAACAATTAGAAATATACAAACACACAAAAACAAATAAAAACGACATCCTAAACGAACAGACACAATTCAAATCGCACGCATTATTCGAACACATCTCACCACACACACACAGCTTCGATCTTTCGAAACACTATCTCATCGCCAACAACAAGACGAACAGCGCTACTTATGACAGCCTCTGATGAAGCTTTCTATAGGTGAAAGCCGGTTTAGGCTGTAAGGTAAAACTTTACGTTTATACTTATAAAAAACTTAGTGTTCCGAGTCGTCAACTTTCTTATTTGATTCATTCATTATTCATTAAATTTATTATCATTATTTATTTGTTTATGGACTACTCCAAATCTAACTGGGTACTGTTTATATAGTATAGTAATCTGTCATAGTAATGTCTGTTGTAGGACTTTTGGTTTTGAAATAGGTTCACACTTTTATTTATTTTTGTTTCTTCTTTTAAATTGTTTTGATTTCAATTTGTTTAGATAACTTGTTGTTATTGCTTGCTGATGTCTTCAACAGTTGAAGTGTATGATATTATGGTATTAATATTGCTTGGTGATAAGATTGACATTTATTAAATAAATTCTTCATTATTACAGGCAAATTGAAACCTACCTTTCTTATCGATACCAATTATTTTCTTCTTTATCTCTGGAGTTAATTTATTTGTATTGGTGGCTTTAACGAATTGTAATTCTTGAGTTTTCTCTTGGTTCATTGTATATTTTATTCATATATTCCATTCTTTTATTAAAATTGATTCCATACTATTGTTAAATGATTCCCCCTATATTAATATGGTATTATGAATAAATATCGGCGTTGAGTGGCCCTTTTACGTCCAATTGCTCATCCGAACATTCACATACCTGGTACAGTGCACATTGGCTGCTGCCCATAAAATAATTCTAGAGTGGCGCCTTAGCTTTCTCACTCTACAAATAAAATAATTATAAATCTTATCATTATACACATCATTGGAATCTTTTATCTTCTGAATATTTTTTCTTATTCTACATTGCCTTCCTGTAACTCCATTTATTTATTATATTCAATATTACTGTTGGTATATTTCTTAAGTAGATTTCTTTCTCTTTTGTATAACTTCACTTCAGAGTTCAATGATTTATTAGCCTTAATGTCATTCACCTTTGTTATTCAATACCTCTTGTAATATAGTAGTTTTAATTATCCTTCTATTATTCTATCTGTTCTTATACTGCAACTCTTCTTCAGCAAGTTCATTTTCTAATTAGTTTATTAAATTTCTCTTAGGCCTATTGTCATTAATATTGTGCTCCATTATTATTATTATATTACTATATATATTATTTATGCTTGATTTAAATAGATGCGCTTATTTCTTTTAGAATTTTGGTGTTGTTACATAATTGCCCTCCTTCAGAAGTAATTATTTCTGAACATGATCTTTGGTATGGAAGAAATAATTGCTTATTTTATGTTTCATTATTCATAATATTTTTTTTTCAAAGTATGCTGTAAATTGTTCTTACATATTTTAGATTTGGTAGTATTTTTTGTTATCAAATTCGTTTTTTATATAATAGTCATTTCAATTAATTCATGTAAGTTGATCTTACTTAAGATTTTGATGTTTATATAGTCATTTCAAATAATTCATGTAAGTTGATCTTACTTAATTTAGAATTTTGATCTTTTATATAATAGTCATTTCAAATAATTCATGTAAGTTTGATCTTACTTAATTTAGAATTTTGATGGTTCTTACTGCCTCCTGCCGTTTAAAGGAATGTTGTCAGTAACATTATTTGAGAATACACGTAGATTTGACTGTAATTCTTGGTTTGTTCCTCGTTCTTTGTTGCGAGAATGATTCCATGGTTCATATGTCCCTGGTATGCGGTTGTCCCCTTGACTTCGACTCCTATATCGGTTTTCATAATGGTTACCATCTTCGTTATTGCCCCAACGATAGTCATTGTTACTAAAACGGTTATTTCTACGACGCTGGTATCTTCTTGACTCATGTTCCTCTGTTTAAATATGGTTAATTCGGGGTTTGTATATGCGATTACCGTTATGAATATTATATTGATTATTCCTATTATTATTATTAATATTATTTGGATACATACTATTACGGTTATGATTCACTTGATGGTGATTAATATTGTAGTTGTTATTATTATTATTAATATTATTTAAATTATTATTATTACTATTATTATTACCATTATCATAATTATAGTTATTTCGGTTATTATGCTGGTAATTACTCATTCCATGGTTATTATTTCTTCCTTCATATCTATCTGTTCTCTGCCTGTTTTTTCGGTAATAATTTTCATGTTCGTAATTCTAGTAAGCTGGCCATGGCCTGTATAGTTTTAATTTGGTTTCCTAATCGGGCTCCAGAAATCCTCTCATCATAAAGGTATACCATTTTTGTAACCAGACATTCCTCAGGTATTTTAGGCTCCAAATGTTTAGCTAGGCACACCTTTCCTAAGAAGTATGTAGTCGGTGAAGTACCACGATAGACGTCATATCTCCCATGAGTGATATTGTCTCGTATTATATGTTGAGTTGATTCTGACCAGTATTTTTCTTTAAATAATTTCTTGAATTGTAGGTAGTCGGTAATTTCATTTCTTGTTGCAACCCACCAATTATCATTCATTTCTCTAAAACATTCGTCCAACATTTCTCTATTTGAGTTCCACCTTGTTATACGGTATTTCTTAAAATGTTCATCTATTCTTGCTATGAATTCCATAGGGTTTTTTTTATAATTCTTAAAATTAATTCCTTCACGACTCTCGGTTGTATGTATACTATTAAGATTAGTTGGTCTAGTTCGCACCAGTTCTATTTCCTCTTGGTTCTGTCTGACTTGGTCATTTATTTTATTTATTGAAATGTCCATGTTGTCACACCTCTCTCCGCATTGTTTCTGAACCTTTTCTAAATTTACTTGTTCCCTTTGTATCGTCTCTATTTGAACACGACTATCTTCTTTTACCTGATCTATCTTGGAACATAAATTCACTATATATTTTGTTCAGTGGTTTCGTTAATTTGTTCTATTCTTTCATTTGTTTTGGCTATCTCTTGTCTCCTTTCTTCAGTGTTTCCATCCAACTTCTGGTTAATTATCTCATTAACCTGCTCTATTCTCCCATAAATATTTTCTCTCAGTTCTTGGTTTGTTCTTCTATAAATCGTCTTATATTCTTATCAACGTCTTCGATTTTTTCGTTGATTTCTTGTCCCAAACTTATTTTGATACTGTCTATTTTCTCATTCATTTGCCTATTATTTTCACTTTGTTTCTCAAAATTTTCTTCAAACCTTTCATTGATTCGTTTTATATTCTCTGTATTGATTTGCTTTAACTCTTCCCTCGTGGATTTATTGTCATTTTTTAACTCGTCCATTTTCTCCTCCATTTTCTTACTATTCTCCTCCAACTTCTCCTCCATTTTCTTACTTAGTGTCTCCTCCATTTTCTTACTATTCTCCTCCATTTTCTTACTTAGTGTCTCCTCCATTTTCTTACTATTCTCCTCCATTTTCTTACTGGTTCCTCCAATGTCCTTCCTTAATTCTTCCTTCAATTCCTTGCTCATGGATTTGTTATCCTCTCTCATTTCCATCATCATTCTCATCATGGTTTCCTGAAAATTGACATCCCCTACTTGAGTAGTGTTCTCAGGATGTTCCTTTTGTTGTGTAGGTTTGTTAGCTTCTGCAGTAGGTAGTAATATCTCTACATCTTCCACTGGTGATGCCTCTGTGTCTTCCATACTAATCTCCCTTTCTGCTTCTGCTGCTCTCTTCTTTGATGTTGCTCGTTTGTGCATTTCTGTTGTTTTATTGAACCTATATCAGCCGCCAGCTAAAATTAGGAATTGAATTTTGTTATTATTTTATTATTTATTTGCCTATTGATTCCCTAATTACAGCCTCACAGGTTGGACGCCAATTTATAACCACACGTAATTATCCCTTATCAATATCTTCTAAAGCCCCACTGTTGTGAGCGCCAATCTGTTACCGTTCAGGAATTACAAGTTCTTTATGCCTCACCTTGGATGTGTCAAATTACAACAAGACGGGTTTTAAATTAATTTATCCCTCTCTTTGTTTACATCAATTTGTAACGCTTGTTAATTCTATTTCTACATAAATAAAACACATGAAATGGTATCTAGTAATAATAATAATAATAATAATATTGTATTTTTATTCAAAAAAAAATTGCTATAGTCTATTTAGTGTAACTATTAATATAATTTAGAAATCTCAGGGTCGATTCTCTTCTCTTTTGTTAATATTGTTTTTAGGTTCTTTTGGTTGATATAAAGGTTCAGTGATTATAAAGAAAAACAAGTACAGAAAGTACATTACATTACAAACAATAATAATAATGAATAATATAAATTGAGTATCAATTATAATAATAAATATACGTTACACAATGTTTATCAGTTCAGTTCGGTTTCACATAGCCTCCTGGTCTCAGTGATGAAAAATTTCCAATATCAGTTTGTTTATGTTGTCCAAATGAAGGAATCCACTTCTTTTGGTGATCAATAAATGTTTATCTCGTCACTTTCGTGGTCCGAAGCCTTCTGTTGGAATATTGTGATTGAAGCCCAGTGTCTTGTTATTAATTCAATCCAAGTGTAGTTGTTCTTCTATTTGTGTCATCAGTAAGATTTAAAGGCTGGTTTGTTAAGCTGTTTCTTTAATTACTTGAATCTTATATTCTGTTATAGTTTGATATAAGGTTTTTTTTTTACTTTCTATTATATTATTTTTTAATTATGTTCATATGTTTCTTGTATAAATATTTAGCTTGCTTTCAAAATTTACACTCAACTCTCCTTCTTGGGTTATTATTTTTTAATAATAATCAACAACATTCTTTTTCTCTCTTTTGGTTTCCTGGATACACATAAATACTCTGGTCATATCTGTTCAAATTGAGATTTAGTTGTCATAGGAAATTATTTTTATATAATACATTATTTTACCTTCTACATACAAGTTGCTTTTTAGTTATTACATCATAATACTTAAAACAATTTACATATTATTTTATCTGACAAAACTATGAACAATTTTAATACCAAATATTATAGTTATTTGTAATTTGACAAATATTTTTGAATAATTCATTATTTACTGAACATAATCATCTAGGCCTATGTTGACTGATTATATTTTTATATTTGAAGACTCATAATCGATCCTGCTTACACTTGTTTTATGTTAATTAATTTCTTTTAATATAAACAAACTGTTAATTAACAATTATTCTCAAATTAGTATAATTCCCTTTAGGGCTTAACTGAATGCACATTTTTAAACCATTGTCTGTGTGATCATTATATATTTAACTTATATAACACAAACACTAATAAAGAAAAAACTAAATGTTAATATCAGTATCATCTGCTACTATGGATTAGTAATTCATTTCATTAAATAATTGTTTCTAATTACTATCCACTCACAGTTATTCTTAATTGAATACCAATGTATCTCACATTCTCTTACCAATTAATTACACTTGTCTTATATTACATTTGTATCACTTCTTAATTACATTTTACATTTATCTCTAAATCTGTATTGTACTTTATATGCCTTTCTTATTTGATTCATTCATTATTCATTAAATTTATTATCATTATTTATTTGTTTATGGACTACTCCAAATCTAACTGGGTACTGTCTATATAGTATAGTAATCTGTCATAGTAATGTCTGTTGTAGGACTTTTGGTTTTGAAATAGGTTCACACTTTTATTTATTTTTGTTTCTTCTTTTAAATTATTTTGATTTCGATTTGTTTAGATAACTTGTTGTTATTGCTTGCTGACGTCTTCAACAGTTGATGTGTATGATATTATGGTATTAATATTGCTTGGTGATAAGATTGACATTTATTAAATAAATTCTTCATTATTATAGGCAAATTGAAACCTACGTTTCTTATCGATACCAATTATTTTCTTCTTTATCTCTGGAGTTTATTTATTTGTATTGATGGCTTTAACGAATTGTAATTCTTGCGTTTTCTCTTGGTTCATTGTATATTTTATTCATATATTCCATTCTTTTATTAAAATTGATTCCATACTAATGTTAAATGATTCCCCCTATATTAAAATGGTATTATGAATGAATATCGGCGTTGAGTGGCCCTTTTACGTCCAATTGCTCATCCGAACATTCACATACCTGGTACAGTGCACTTTGGCTGCTGCCCATAAAATAATTCTAGAGTGGTGCCTTAGCTTTCTCACTCTATAAATAAAAATAATTATAAATCTTATCATTATACACATCATTGAAATCTTTTATCTTCTGAATATTTTTTCTTATTCTACATTGCCTTCCAATAACTCCATTTATTTATTATATTCAATATTACTGTTGGTATATTTCTTAAGTAGATTTCTTTCTCTTTTATATAACTTCACTTCAGAGTTCAATGATTTATTAGCCTTAATGTCATTCACCTTTGTTATTCAATACCTCTTGTAATATAGTAGTTTTAATTATCCTTCTATTATCCTTCTATTATTCTATCTGTTTTTATACTGCAACTCTTCTTCAGCAAGTTCATTTTTTAATTAGTTTATTAAATTTCTCTTAGGCCTATTATCATTAATATTGTGCTCCATTATTATTATTATATTACTATATATATTATTTATGCTTGATTTAAATAGATGCGCTTATTTCTTTTAGAATTTTGGTGTTGTTACACCGTTCATATCCCAAAACACTGTCATCATCAACTTTCCTGCAAAAACTTGTCTTTTGAACTTTTTTGCTGTAGGCGAGGATGGATGTTTCCACACCATACTCTGCCGCTTACTCTGTGGTTCGAAGTGATGGACCTACGTCTCATCAACGGTTACTATGCGACTGAGAACCTCTTCTCCTTCCTCTTCTAAACGCCTTAAATGTGATTTCGAAATTTCCAAACGTTTCTGTTTGTGCTGGTCTGTCAGTCGATGTGGTACCCAACGAGCATACACTTTGCGATAATTTAGTGATTCGTGGATGATTGCAACTGCTGAACCGTGGCTAATGTTCAACACATGCGCAATATACAGAAAAAGAATGTAAATTAAATATAGATATAACACCAGTGTAGAAAGTAGAATATTAAGAAGAAAAGATTAAAGATTACCATTAGTGTAGGTGATAAAGAATGCCTCAGTGAGAAGTAAAGTGGTATCAACTATAATCTATAATAGTGAAATACCAAAAATAGTGATAATAAATTGTGAATTTCCTTATTCATAAAAAAAAAAATCATTATAACAAACTGTAATAGAGAATAAAGCGGTTAGGAGGTAGCTTAAAGTGAAGTCACAATCAAACAAACAAAAAGACAGAAAATGACTGAAATATTATTAATTGTAATAAAGTATTTAGATATAAGACGTAAGGATTGTTTCATAATAATATAAATGTGGGAACATGAACTTTCATTATATGTAATCGAAAATGTTAGATTATAAGATGTTTTGTTATAGTTAAATAATGTTAATTTGTGTTAAAGTTTTGTTAAGGTAGGAAAGGCTAGGAAGTAATCATAATATCTTTTAAACTGTAAACCAGAGAAATAATAAGGAAGCAAATAGTTATAATATCAGTAGCCAAGCAAAACTGATTTTTAGGCCAAATTCAACTTTTACTATGAAATCAAATCCACAGGGATAAGTTAGATAAAACTGTACAAAATTAACAGAGATTAGTCAGTTAAGAATAAAGATACTTAATTATAATTATCACAGAAATATATAATAGTAAATGTAATGATCTGAGGATAAAATTGACTTTATTGGAAATGTGTAATATAATGCCTAACAGAGGACACAGTACAAATAAAATGTAAATTAATCAGTATCTGTTTGTTGTAACAACAAATTGTTAAAGACAAAGAATAATGATGTAATAAGTAATCTTATTTAAGTACAATGTTAACATAAAACGACTTGTAAGCCATTTAATTTATATCTATGTGAATTATAATAAGGCCTATAAGAAATGTCAAAAAATGCCAGTTTTAAACATAATTGAAACTAAAATAGGTTATGTTGGATATTGATTTATGTAAAATTAGAACAGGAATATTGCTAGGTACTTAAATTTTCATGAAATTAAAAAATAATTAAATTATAGTCATAAAATAGAAAAAAAATGTCATATATTTCTATGAGATCAGATCTGGACAAAGACGAACAGCTGATTTCAGACAATGGAATAGGATACCAAAATATTTCTGGAATTACTATATTAAATAACGATTTCATTGAGCAGTTGATTGTTAAACACGAACCAGAACGGATGGGAACGTGCAGAAGGGAGATCTAAAAAATTTAATAATTTGAACTAAGTTGAAAGTACCCTATGAAGAGTTACAGAAGAGGTTATAAACATAAAATTAATAAAAATAACTCAACCAAATAACGAAATGAAGAACCAGTAAAAAGATACATAATTAAACACCAAAGACACCAAGACTCATCCGCCATGTTGGAATTTTCAAATTAATACTATTCCATTGAACAACGAACTTAGCCAGATTTCGAACACTTAATACGACACTAGTAATACTGCATCAAACTACCTCTCTGAGCGAAAAAGAACATTACAATCGAAGAATCCAGAGGAACTACACTATCGCAGAAGAAAATATCACAATTACATTTGGTGAGAGGAAAAAATAGGAGCCGGCATAGTTGGGTGAAATCCGAAGTCGATGGCGGCCATTTTTCGAGTTCATCTTGCCAGCAGTACAATGCCACGGTGAGTCAACAGCTACGTGACGTCATACACAGCCAACTGGACTGGTTCGATTTGTAAATGACATTATTTTCAAATATAATTTTCTTTTACGTAATAGTAATTAAGTATTAATTAATTGTAAGTATAGTATTTTGTAACTAGCCTTTCCCTGACCATTTCTACAGCTCAAAGAACCTTGTTAATCAATATTTTAATTTTATATATTTTGTTAGTTGACACAATCGACCTGGGAATTGAGTCTCAGCTGCAGAAATAGTCGATGCACATAAGATTATCGCATCACTTTTAATAAATGTCATTACTGTTTCTAAATACAAGTTTTCTTAATTATTTGAGTAATTAAATTAATTTATTTCATTTTTCATTTAACTTAGAAAATAATAGCTAAAGAAATCGAGAAGAAGAAGAAGAAGAAGAAAAAAGGAGCTGAGTTAGAAGTGACTACAAATCGACCCAGCTTTGACATAATCTGATTAACACAATAGAACAAATATTTCTTTACAGAGCCTAGCAAAATAATACACGGAAATAAATTATTATTAATACTTTTAATATAATAATATTAAATAATAAAAACTAATTAATAATTAAAATATATAACTTATTAAAATATATTAAATTTATAATTTATAAATTTTCTCAAACCTTAATTTTTATTAAACACAAACATAAATTTTATTTGTAACACGAGTTTAGTTACAAATTGGCGCTCACAACAGTGGGGCATAACATAAACTCGAGCAAATCGTGTTAAGTTACAAATTGGCGTCCAACTTTAGAGGCTAAAGATAGGGATTGATAGGCCGATAAATAAAAACAAATTGCCCAATTTCCTATTTTTAGCTGGCAGCTGTTAACAGGTTGGGAGAGTAAGCAAGATGCACAGGAGAACAACATCTAAGAAAAGGACAGCGGAGGCCGAGAAGGAAATAGATATGGAGGATAAGGAGGTGACTCCCGTGGAAGATGTGGAGTTGATATTACCTCCAGCAGAACCAACCGAGCCAGCACCCCAAGGGAAACAACCTGACAAGCCGACACAAACCGGAGAAGTAAATTACCAGGAAATATTAATGACCACATTGACACAACTCAGCCAGAAAATGGAGGAAATAAAAATCGACAATAAGCAGTCAAAGGAAGAATTAGGCCAGATAAGCCAGAAAATGGAAGAAAATAGTAAGAAGACGGAGGAGAAAATGGAAGAAAATAGTAAGAAAGCGGTAGAAAACAGTAAGAAGATGGAGGAGAAGATGGACGAAATAAAAAATGACAATAAATTATTAACGGAGGAAAATATTAAGAAGACAGAGGAGAAAATGGAGGAAATAAAAACTGACAATAAACAGTCGAAGGAGGAATTAAATCAGATAAGCTAGAAATTGGAAGAGACCAATAAGAAAATGGAAGAAACCAGTAAGAAAATGGAAAATTATAAACAACAGTTAAGAGAAGAATTAAGGGAGACTAACCAATTGAATAAGAACCGGTTAGATGGAAGGATGGAAGCATTAAAGGAAGAATTGAGTCAGAAGATGGCAGGGAATAATGAAACCATAAGCAAGAAAGTAGCAGAAGAAATGACTGTCATTGAACAAAAAATTTCGAAAGCTGACGAAAAATGGAGTCATACTGAGAGACCAGTGCAGAGTTTTAAAACAGAAATAAATACCAAGGTCACAAATACAGAAGAAACGAATCGGAAGAATTTAGAAGAAAAACTAAAAGAGACACGCGAAGAATGGGAAATAGTGCAGAACCGATTCACAGAAAAATGTGACGGCATTGAAGCTGCTGTGACCAGTATAAATGGTCAGGTTCGACAAAATCAAACCGACATAGACCTTTTTCATAGTGGACCAACTAACATCACCAGTTTTCCCAAAACAGAAAATCGAGAAGGGATTAACTTCAGGCTATACAAAAACAAGCCTATGGAATTTATAGCTAGAATTGAAGAGTACTTCGCAAAACACCGAGGTAACCAGTGGAGCGCAAATAAGGAAGTACTAGATGACTCATTCAAGGAAATAGCCGATAATTGGTGGATGGCGATAAGGGACGAAGTTACGGACTATCAGCAATTCAGGAAATTGTTTAAGGCTAAATATTGGTCCGAGTCTACGCAGAACATCGCAAGAGACGGAATATGCCATGGGAAGTGTAACCCGTATCGGGGTAAAACATTGACCGCATATTTCTTAGGAAAGGTGTGTGTGGCCAAACACTTAGAGCCCAAAATACCCGAAGAGTGCCTGGTCAGCAAACTATCCTACCATCATGAGGAGGACATAATAAGAGCTCGCCGCAGTCAGATATTTGGAATAGTCGCTTGACTACTCCGAACGGGAGGCGCTTGCTCAGTTTTTTTGAATCGCGCCGGGCGATGGTATTTGGTCCAGCGCAACCGACGTTCTTTCCGACACTGACTAACGCGGCTCCCGATGTTCTGGATATCGCGGTGACCCAAGGAATTGTCTGTCCGGTCGAGGTATTCTCACTTACGGAGCTGACATCCGACCACAACCCTATCTTGGTCCACGTCGCTACCCAGCACGCCTATGCACGTTCTGACAAGAAGAAAGTTATCGATTGGGATCACTACGGCCCGACCTTGTGCCGTCGATTGCCGCCAGCGGCCCCACTCGATTCCGTTCGCCTCCTAGACGAAGCAGTAGCGGGAATCAAAGAGCAATCATCTCGGCTATAGGCGTGTCTTCACGTACCCTAGCTGGTTTCACGCCTGACTACCAACGCATCTCTGAGGAAGTCTCTCTTCTCGCTCGCAAGAGGAATTATTTCCGGAAACGTTTGCAGAGGACCCGTGATCCAGCCGATAAGGCAGCATACAATCGGCTCACCGGACGACTGCGTGGCAGTCTGAAGGCGTTCCGACGTAGCTGTTGGGAACTCGCTGTGGCCCGAACGGGGGATGTGGACTCGCAAAGTCACCCGTACAGAATACCTACCGCATTGACGGGACGGAGGCGACGACCTCCACTCCCCGCCATTGTTGGACCGTTCGGGCGACTCCTAGGTCGCCCGGAGGAGAAGGCCGAGTTCTTGGGCTTGTGTTTCGAGCGACAGTTCGCTCCCAACCCGCCCACGGACTGGGACTTCGACGTACAAGTCGAGATGGCTGTGGAAGACTTTCTGTCTCTTCCGATCACGGCGGAGCCCGAACCCATCTCTTTGGAAGAGGTCTTAGATCGGCTCGCTGAACTTCAGCCAGCCGATCTGAGACCTCTCCAGGCCCGGACGGTGTTACGACCACCGCTCTACGACTTCCTCCCGAGCCTGGAGTTCAATTCTTGATTGATTTGTTCAACGCGTGTCTCAGACTGGCCTACTTTCCCAAGAAATGGCGAAAGGCGACGGTCATCGTGGTCCCGAAGCAGGGAAAGGATGCCACCAGCTCTGAAAACCTCCGGCCTATCAGCCTACTCTCCGCTACGTCCAAGGTTTTTGAGCGCCTCGTGCAGCGTCGTGTACGAGAACATCTAACCAACTTTGACGTGCTGGTCCCCGAACAGTTCGGCTTTCGTGTGGGGCATTCGACCACTCATCAACTGATGAGAATGGTGGAAAGCGTCACGGAAGCCGGGTGTTGGAGAGAACGGACCGTTGGCTGTTTCTAAGATGTTGAAAAAGCCTTCGACAGCGTATGGCATGATGGCCTATTATTCAAGCTTAGGGAAGTCCAGCTCCCGGACTGCTACCTCCATCTGGTTGCTAGCTTTCTGATGGAGAGGACCTTCTGCGTGAGAGTTGGAGATTCAGTCTCTTCCGAGAGACGAATCACAGCCGGCGTCCGTCAAGGTAGTGTTCTAGGCCCCCTTCTGTTCTCGCTCTACGTCAAGGACGTCCCGAGACAGCCTGGAGTCCAGATGGTCCTCTTTGCGGACGACACGGCCGTATTTACGGCCGATCGTCATGTGGAAAGGGCCGTCCTACGACTGCAGCGCCAGCTCGACACGCTCGTGGACTGGACTGAGAATTGGAGAGTGCAACTCAACGCTATCAAGAGTGTAGCCGTCGAATTCTCTAAGCGACGAAAGAACCCTGTTAGGCAGTTACGTATCGGCAGAACGTACTTGCGCTGGTCCAAAGACGTCAAGTACCTCGAATTACACCTCGACCGTCGGCTCACCTGGCGTACCCACGCGCAGACAGTTCTCAAGCGAGCATCCACTCGTCTGTGCGCACTGTTTCCACTCCTGATCAGCACAGCCATGACTAGGAAATTGGGCAGGATGATCGTCGGCGCGTATCTGCTGCCGGTCATTACCTACGCCTGCCCGGTCTGGGGTTACCTCGCCGCAATGCATAAAAAGAATTTGCAGAGCGTCCTCGACAGGGGTCTTCAGCTAGCGGCCAAAGTCCCCCGTCGCTTTTCATCACGCCTTCTAAGGAGAAGACTTGGGGTCCGCTCCTTAGACGAAACTTTCAGGCGGCTTGCACGCAAATTTTATGCACGTGCGGCGAGGTTCCCAGACAATCCTCTAGTGGCTGGGCTGGGAAGGTACCGTATACTTCCAGGTGATTCGTGGAAACGCCTTCGGTGTATACTGCGCTAGTGTAGGCTAGCACAACAGCCGAGAATCGGCCTGCTATAGAGCACACGCCCTACTTGGGCAGGGCCAAGAGGCAGGAGCTCCAGAAGGTAGCTCGGAACTCAGATCCCGAGCGGTTCGTCTCTGCGACGCACAACCGCACAGCCCAGAGCGAAAAAAAATGACTTCATTCTACTCCAGCGATTGAAAGGAGCAACAACAAGAATTTCTAACCTCAAAATCCTCTCCAGACCAGCCAGTTGGCTAAAAATTCGGATTAGTTCGAGTGGGCCAAAATTCGGCCAGTTCGCGTTCAGTCGTGTGCGGGCTATTGTTCCTACTATGTGCGAGGTGTTCTGTGCCGAAGTGTGGTGAGTGCCAGTGACAAAGTGCTAGTGCAGTACAGTACGGGAGTTTGCTCTCTCCTCTGCCCCAAGAGCGTACCCGACACCCGTTGACGACTGCGATGTCGGGACGAGACCAAGGAGAGCCCCTGTCCGCGGAAAGTTGTGGCCCTAATAAAGGCCATAATAGATCCGAAGGCAGGGTAGCCCCCTTGCTGAAGCTACCTGTGCTGCGAAGCGTTAAGCTAACCTCCACAGATGGAACTACGGTAAGCATCCCTACCAAAATTCCCCCAAAATCTGAAATTGCCGCAGTCCGCGGCGATGGTCCTTTTAAGGTCCAACCAGCATCTGACGAATCTTCGCGGGCCCAGCCTTCCGCTGGTCCTGCTACTAAACCTGATACTGTCCCAGTCCGCGGCGAAGGTCCTTCTAAGGCCCGCCGATCATCTGGAGATTCTTCGCGGAACCAGCCTTCAGTTGATTCTGCTAAGGACCACCAACCATCTACAGCTACTTTGCAGGTCCGGCATACTGCTGATCCTGCAGAGAGACACCATGCATCTAACCATCCCGTGGGGGACCAGCCTTCTGCTGGTCCTTCTAAGGGCCACCAATCATCTGTTCTTTTGCAAGTCCAGCCTTCTGCTGGTCCTGCTAAGGACCACCAAACATCTGACCCTCCCGTGATGGACCAGCCTTCTGCTAGTCCTTCTCAGGACCCTCTATCCATCGCTTATGCCGCAGCCCTCGGCGCTACGTTGTCGTCGGACTCCGAGATGGAGACGGAGGACGGCTTCCAGCCCGTGCCTAGCCGGAAACGGCGAGGTAGCGGTGGAAGCATGCCAACGTCCCCAAAACGGACTGTGCCGGCGAAACGAGCCGTGGCTGCAGAGTCGGCAGGCCGCATATCACCTTCCCCTGAAATCACAGTACCAGAACCAACACCTAAACAACCAAAGATACAGCCAATCGTCGTGCTACAGAGCAGCGACTGGCATACCCTCCTTCGGGAGCTTAAACAAGTTGTGCCGTCTGGGCGAACCGAGGCCAAAAGCCAAGGTTCGTCAATTCGACTGCTGCCGAAGTCGATCCAGGACTTTCGGGCTTGCCAGAAATTCCTGGCCGACTCCGGTCGCGCCTTTCATACCTTCCCCCTCCCTGAGGAGAGGGAACTCAAGATTGTGGTGTCCGGGATTCCCCATGACACACCGATCTTGTGGATCTGGGAGGATCTGGCGGAGAAGGGTTTCTTCCCTACCTCCGTCGTCCCTCTCCTATCCGGTGATCGTAAAAGCAAAATCAATTCATTTTACATCAGACTCCAGAAGGTTGGTTCCTTCGCTGACGTATATCAACTGGAAACCATTCTGTGCCTCCGGGTACAGGTTAGGGTATTCAATAGTAAGCCTGGGCCTTCCCAGTGCTTCCAATGTCAGCGATTCGGCCACTCATCGGCCTTTTGTAAGATGCCACCGCGTTGAGTACGCTGCGGGGAGGCCCACAACGAGAATTGTCCCGTTGTGAAGCCTCAACACGCGACGTGCTGCAACTGCGGAGGCAGTCACCCGGCTAACTATAGGGGTTGTAACCACTTTAAGAAGGCCCTAAAGAAGCAGCAGCGGGAGCAAAACCGTCAGGTTGAACCTCCTCGCCCTGCTCCTAGACGCTCGAAGCGGGCGGCAGTCCAACCACCCGTCTCGGCATCTACGGCTCTTCCTGCGGCTCCTGCCGCTGGAGGAACCATAACTTACGCTACAGCGGTCGCTACGGCGCCCCCTTTGGCCCCCCGAACCTTAGCACCTGCCGGAGTGCCAACTCCTCAAGCGGCAACGCCCGCAGTACCCCCCTCACAGACCCAGCCGCCTAAGAAACAACGCTCTAAGCGCAAGGCTAGACAGCCACTAGTGGCAAAACAACTATACCCGGAGGCTAACAACGCCCCCCCGGCTGCCCAGCATCTACGCGGCCAGGAGCCTGCTTCTGTTGGCCAGTCTCCTGCGACTTCCATGGAAATCTCGCCAGCCCCCGAGCAGCCAGCTCCAACTGGCCAACCTCCCCTGGAGGCGGCATCTGCACCTTCCGCGGCCCCAGCGCCGGCTAGTCAGGCCTCTGTGGCCGGTGGTTCACCATTGGTAACTGAGGCTCATCTGATGGCCTGGGTCAGCGGCATTGTCCCGCAAATTCTTGCTGCTCGGGATGTCACGACTATAATCATGGTGATCCTAACATCCCTGATCGCCCTGATTGTCCCCACATCTAACCATAGCTAGACAGTTTCGGTTCGTCGCGTAGAATGCTGATGGTGTTCCGACGCGTCGGGCTGAACTGGCAGCTTTCCTTGTGGAGTACGACGCAGATGTCGTACTTTTCTCTGAAACACATCTTGTCCCTAATCGTCGATTCTCCCTGCCAGCCTATGCTTGCTACAGGAAAGACAGGAATGGTCCCGATCGCCACATCGCATCTGGCGGAGTCTCATAGAGAACTCCCTGCCCCTGCAACGACTCTCATTGAAGCATGTGCTGTGGCGCTCGATGTTGCCGGCCTGGAGGTGCGCTTTGTTTCTGCGTACCTCCCGCCCGGCCATCGAGCTCCGCCGCACGAGGAGTGGGACGCCCTCCTAGACAGCGATCTCCCAACCATCGTAGACGGAGACCTTAACGCCAAGCATCCCTCTTGGAACAGCAGAACGTCAAACCCCTACGTCAATTCTCTCCGTAGGGCTGTCGAAGATGATCCCAGTGTCCTCATCATCGGCCCGTCCGAACCGACACACTTTCCCACTGCGGGTTATCCGCCGGATTTCCTTGATATTGTAATTGTCAAGGCCATCCCCTCTCATCTACAAGTCAGCGCGGTGTCGGACCTCTCGTCCGATCACGACCCCCTGCTTGTAACTGTCTTGCTGCCGTCGGTCTCACCCCGACTTCCCAATCGTCCTGTTAGGAGAGTCAATTGGCGATCCTATCATGATGATCTGGCCAGGCAGTTGCCATCTGTCCCTCCGGACCCACTCGTCTCTTGTGACGACGTGGATCTCCGAGTACATCAGCTCCAGGACCTCGTCCAGTCTGCAATGGAAAAGCACACCTATACTGTTCCGGTGAGTAACAAACGCTCCGACCTTCCTGCGGAAGTTCTCCAAGCCATCCGATTACGGCGTCAGCTCCGCAGCAGATGGCAGCATACCCGTGACCCTGCCGCTAGTCGGCGATTTCGAGCCCAGTCGGAACACGTCTCGCAGCTTCTGCTTGACGTAAACGCGGATCGATGGGACTCCTATTAGGAGTCCTTGGAAGTCGACCACGACTCCGTATGGAGAGCCGCTGGTAGACTAAAAGACGAAAAGAGGACTCGCCATCCCTTGAATACCCCGGACGGCACTGTATACTCTGCAGAAGGCAAGGCGGAAGTCTTCGCCGACTGTATTGAGGAACAGTTCACCGTCCATAGAGACATCTCTGACCCGGCTCATACGGCTGTCGTCAGGGATTTCCTATCTGGATACTCTGCTCCTCCCAATGATCCTCCTAATTTGGTCGACGAGGAAGACCTTGCGTCTGACCTTAGCCGACTGAAGAAGAGAAAGGCGCCTGGCCCCGATCGCATCGGCGCCCCTGCGTTGCAGAATCTCCCGCCTTCGGCAGTTGACGTTCTTCTTGAGCTGTTCAACTCCTGTCTCCGGCTGAGGCACTTCTCCCGCCTGTGAAAAACCGCTAATGTCATCATGATCCAGAAACCCAAAAAGCCGCCCACGCTACCTGGAAGCTACCGCCCGATATCGCTATTGCCAGTAATCTCGAAGGTATTCGAGCGCCTTCTCCTGGCCCGTATTCGGCCCCTGGTGGATGGTTTCATCCGCGAGGAACAGTTTGGGTTTAGGCCGAGGCACTCGACTACTCTTCAGCTAGTACGGGTTGTAACCTGACTAGCAGACGCCACCAACAATCATCAGGCAACAGGCGCCGTCCTCTTGGATGTGAGCAAAGCCTTCGATAAAGTCTGGCACGAAGGCCTGCTCTACAAACTGCCGCATTCGCCACTTCCGGCATCTATCGTCCACTTGCTCCGATCCTATCTGACGGATCGCACCTTCAGGATCAGCGTAGATGGGGCGTTCTCTCGGGTTCGCCCTGTCGCCGCCGGCGTCCCACAAGGATCTGTCCTCGGCCCCGTTCTGTACGTACTGTACACGAACGAGCTGCCTGTTTATCCCGGGATCACATTATCTCTATTTGCCGACGACGCGATGTTTCAGTTTAGCTCGCTTTCGCCTTGGCGGACGAGCGTAATGTTACAACGACAGTTGGCTATGCTTCCGGACTGGCTAAGGAAGTGGCGGGTAGCGATCAATACGGAGAAATCCGAGGCGATCTGCTTTACTCATAAGTCCATTTCCCGATGCCAATCCCTCTCCTTAGAGAGGAGACCCATCTACTGGGCAAATATCACCTATGCTTTCGCGGAACAGCTGCCTGGCTGTCCGTACCAAACTTACATTTTACTAAAAATGAACTTTATCTTGTGAAAAACTTACTTTTTTCGTCGGACGCGTTTCGGCTTAAGTATCCGCCTTCTTCAGCTTTTAGTCAGACTGCCATCATTTCGTAACGGTTTTTGTGTGGAAGGTGTAGTGGGGGTGGTGTGTGGAGGAAGGGGATTGGTGCAGGGAATCAACTTGATGTTTGTTTTTTGTAAAATTGTGTCAAAAAGTGTATGTGATTTATATTGTAATTGATCGTTGAGTATGTTGTTTGGTTGTGTTGTGTGGTGTTTATATATTTCGTATTGTTCAGTTGTGTTGAGTTTTCGGCCTTTAGGTAAGTAATGTAAAATTTCGAGATTGGTGTCTATGTTGGTGTAACTGTGGTTTTCTGTGTGTATGTGTGTGGCAAATGCGGAGTGTATATTGTTGTTGGTTAGAGCTTTTAAATGTTCAGAATAACGGGATGAAAAAGATCTTCCTGTCTGGCCGATGTAGAAACTATTGCAGTCATTCAATACACCTGTTTGTAAACACCTGTTTTGTTATATTTGTCTATGTCTGTGTTTGTATTATTGATGTGTTTTGTAATGGTATTGGTTGTTCTGTATGCTATTTTGTATTTGTGTTTTCTGAATGTGTTGGCGATTTTGTGTGTGTAGGAGTTGTGGTATGTGAGTGTGATGTATATATTGTGTTGTGTGCTGATGGTATTTTGTGTTTTGTTGTTTTTGTTTTTGATGCGTTTGTGTAGTGTGTTTATTAAATTAGGGTTGTAACCGTTTTTGATTGCTATGTATTTTATTGTGTTGAGTTCGTCGGTGTAATCTTGTTTATTTAAGGGTATTTTAGTTAGTCTATGGAGCATATGGTTGAAGGCCGCATGTTTATGTTGTGTTGGGTGGTTTGATGTGTTGTGTATAACCATGTCAGTTGTGGTTGGTTTCCTGTATATTTTGTATGTGTGTGTGTTGTTAGTTTTGTTAATTGTTAGGTCTAGAAAATTTATACTATTGTTTTGTTCAATTTCCAGTGTAAATTTTAATTTGTGGTGTATAGTGTTTATGTATTTGTGGAAGTTTTCAACTTGTCTTGTGTTGCCTTTGAATAAAAGTAATATATCATCTACATACCTGTGCCAATATATAATTTTGTTAGTGTATTTGTTGTTGTTTATTATGTGGTTCTGTTCTATGTTGTGTATATATATTTCTGCTAGTATTCCTGATATGGGGGAGCCCATTGGGAGACCTTCTGTTTGTGTGTATATCTTGTTATTGTATGTAAAGTAATTTTGTTCAGTTATTAGTTTGGTCAGTGTGATGATTTCTTGTATGTGTGTTTCAGGTGTGTTGTTTTGTCTGAGTAGTTGTTCTAGTGTTTGGATGGTTTCTTTGATGGGGACATTAGTGTATAAATTGGTTATATCAAAAGATGCCAGAGTTGAGTTATGTGGGATGTGGATGTGTTCAGTTTTCTTGACTAGGTCTATGTTGTTTTTGATAGATGTGTTGTTACTGAGATTAATATTTTCTCTGATTATCTTGTCTAGTTGTTTTGCGATTTTGTGGGAGGGTGCCTGTGTGTTGTTTATAAATGGTCTGATGGGAATTTTCGGTTTATGTATTTTTGGTAATGCATTTAGTTTAGGGGGGTTAGGTTTTATTTGTTTAAGGTACTTGACGCTTTCTGGTTTGATTATATGTTTTGTGTTGTTTATAAACTTATTAATCTGTTTATGAAATTTTAGTGTGGGGTCTTTATTTATTTCCGTTATAGCCTATTATTTTCGTTGAAGAAATTTTCGATTTTAGTGTTTAATTGGTGTTTGTCCATTATGACGCTAATGTTACCTTTGTCAGCTTTTAGGATTGTTGTGTTGTGTTCAAGTAACTTGTGTTTTACATTGTTAAGTGTTTTTATTTCATTGTTGTGTATTTTTGGTTTTGTATGTGTGTTTAGAAGTTTTCGTTTTATTTCGTGGCGAATCGGGTCCTGGTCATTAAAGTGCGTGTTTTGTACAGCTGTTTCTGCGTCTATGATTATGTCACGTGTGTGTTTATTGTGATTTTTGTTAGTTGTATTGTTATTTAAATTATGTTTCAGTCCTTTGTTTAATAAATCCATTTCATCCTTTGTGAAATTAATGGTTGTTGTATTAACTACGCGTGCGTGGAATTTGTATGCCGGTTCAGGGATAGATTCAATTGTGCGTGTTGTGAGGTTAGTTATTTTTTTGTTGTGTCTAGCTTGTATTGTCAATTTGAGTTTTTCTATGTTGTCTTGTGTGTGTTGTATTACATTTTCAAGTTCTGTGTGGTGTAATATTTGTGTGAGTTTCATGTGTAATTTATATGCCTGTTTGTTGAGTGTGTCTTTTTTATGGTATAAATAATTGATTATGTTATTTAGGTTTATTTGTTCTAATTTCCGTTTGGCTTGAAGTGTTGTATGCGTGTTTTGTTTTATTGTAACTTGTGCGTGTGTTGGTATGATGTTGTGTTTTCGACAAGTTTTATTGAATGCTATGTGTAAGGAAGTTTTTGTTACTTGTTGTTTGGCGTTTCTGTACTTATTGATGAAATACGCTTTATCTGCGGTATTATAGTTGTCTTGATTGTTCATCTCTTCTTTCACAGCACTATCACTTTACTAAAAATGAACTTTACCTTGTGAAAAACTTACTTTTTTCGTCGGACGCGTTTCGGCTTAAGTATCCGCCTTCTTCAGCTTTTAGTCAGACTGCCATCATTTCGTAACGGTTTTTGTGTGGAAGGTGTAGTGGGGGTGGTGTGTGGAGGAAGGGGATTGGTGCAGGGAATCAACTTGATGTTTGTTTTTTGTAAAATTGTGTCAAAAAGTGTATGTGATTTATATTGTAATTGATCGTTGAGTATGTTGTTTGGTTGTGTTGTGTGGTGTTTATATATTTCGTATTGTTCAGTTGTGTTGAGTTTTCGGCCTTTA
The DNA here is from genome assembly GCA_034769895.1 of Magicicada septendecula. NCBI lineage: Eukaryota > Metazoa > Arthropoda > Insecta > Hemiptera > Cicadidae > Magicicada > Magicicada septendecula. Next base: position 762,324,698 of record CM068368.1, on the reverse strand, counting down.
GGTAAGTAATGTAAAATTTCGAGATTGGTGTCTATGTTGGTGTAACTGTGGTTTTCTGTGTGTATGTGTGTGGCAAATGCGGAGTGTATATTGTTGTTGGTTAGAGCTTTTAAATGTTCAGAATAACGGGATGAAAAAGATCTTCCTGTCTGGCCGATGTAGAAACTATTGCAGTCATTCAATACACCTGTTTGTAAACACCTGTTTTGTTATATTTGTCTATGTCTGTGTTTGTATTATTGATGTGTTTTGTAATGGTATTGGTTGTTCTGTATGCTATTTTGTATTTGTGTTTTCTGAATGTGTTGGCGATTTTGTGTGTGTAGGAGTTGTGGTATGTGAGTGTGATGTATATATTGTGTTGTGTGCTGATGGTATTTTGTGTTTTGTTGTTTTTGTTTTTGATGCGTTTGTGTAGTGTGTTTATTAAATTAGGGTTGTAACCGTTTTTGATTGCTATGTATTTTATTGTGTTGAGTTCGTCGGTGTAATCTTGTTTATTTAAGGGTATTTTAGTTAGTCTATGGAGCATATGGTTGAAGGCCGCATGTTTATGTTGTGTTGGGTGGTTTGATGTGTTGTGTATAACCATGTCAGTTGTGGTTGGTTTCCTGTATATTTTGTATGTGTGTGTGTTGTTAGTTTTGTTAATTGTTAGGTCTAGAAAATTTATACTATTGTTTTGTTCAATTTCCAGTGTAAATTTTAATTTGTGGTGTATAGTGTTTATGTATTTGTGGAAGTTTTCAACTTGTCTTGTGTTGCCTTTGAATAAAAGTAATATATCATCTACATACCTGTGCCAATATATAATTTTGTTAGTGTATTTGTTGTTGTTTATTATGTGGTTCTGTTCTATGTTGTGTATATATATTTCTGCTAGTATTCCTGATATGGGGGAGCCCATTGGGAGACCTTCTGTTTGTGTGTATATCTTGTTATTGTATGTAAAGTAATTTTGTTCAGTTATTAGTTTGGTCAGTGTGATGATTTCTTGTATGTGTGTTTCAGGTGTGTTGTTTTGTCTGAGTAGTTGTTCTAGTGTTTGGATGGTTTCTTTGATGGGGACATTAGTGTATAAATTGGTTATATCAAAAGATGCCAGAGTTGAGTTATGTGGGATGTGGATGTGTTCAGTTTTCTTGACTAGGTCTATGTTGTTTTTGATAGATGTGTTGTTACTGAGATTAATATTTTCTCTGATTATCTTGTCTAGTTGTTTTGCGATTTTGTGGGAGGGTGCCTGTGTGTTGTTTATAAATGGTCTGATGGGAATTTTCGGTTTATGTATTTTTGGTAATGCATTTAGTTTAGGGGGGTTAGGTTTTATTTGTTTAAGGTACTTGACGCTTTCTGGTTTGATTATATGTTTTGTGTTGTTTATAAACTTATTAATCTGTTTATGAAATTTTAGTGTGGGGTCTTTATTTATTTCCGTTATAGCCTATTATTTTCGTTGAAGAAATTTTCGATTTTAGTGTTTAATTGGTGTTTGTCCATTATGACGCTAATGTTACCTTTGTCAGCTTTTAGGATTGTTGTGTTGTGTTCAAGTAACTTGTGTTTTACATTGTTAAGTGTTTTTATTTCATTGTTGTGTATTTTTGGTTTTGTATGTGTGTTTAGAAGTTTTCGTTTTATTTCGTGGCGAATCGGGTCCTGGTCATTAAAGTGCGTGTTTTGTACAGCTGTTTCTGCGTCTATGATTATGTCACGTGTGTGTTTATTGTGATTTTTGTTAGTTGTATTGTTATTTAAATTATGTTTCAGTCCTTTGTTTAATAAATCCATTTCATCCTTTGTGAAATTAATGGTTGTTGTATTAACTACGCGTGCGTGGAATTTGTATGCCGGTTCAGGGATAGATTCAATTGTGCGTGTTGTGAGGTTAGTTATTTTTTGTTGTGTCTAGCTTGTATTGTCAATTTGAGTTTTTCTATGTTGTCTTGTGCAAATTAAAATTTACACTGGAAATTGAACAAAACAATAGTATAAATTTTCTAGACCTAACAATTAACAAAACTAACAACACACACACATACAAAATATACAGGAAACCAACCACAACTGACATGGTTATACACAACACATCAAACCACCCAACACAACATAAACATGCGGCCTTCAACCATATGCTCCATAGACTAACTAAAATACCCTTAAATAAACAAGATTACACCGACGAACTCAACACAATAAAATACATAGCAATCAAAAACGGTTACAACCCTAATTTAATAAACACACTACACAAACGCATCAAAAACAAAAACAACAAAACACAAAATACCATCAGCACACAACACAATAAATACATCACACTCACATACCACAACTCCTACACACACAAAATCGCCAACACATTCAGAAAACACAAATACAAAATAGCATACAGAACAACCAATACCATTACAAAACACATCAATAATACAAACACAGACATAGACAAATATAACAAAACAGGTGTTTACAAACAGGTGTATTGAATGACTGCAATAGTTTCTACATCGGCCAGACAGGAAGATCTGTTTCATCCCGTTATTCTGAACATTTAAAAGCTCTAACCAACAACAATATACACTCCGCATTTGCCACACACATACACACAGAAAACCACAGTTACACCAACATAGACACCAATCTCGAAATTTTACATTACTTACCTAAAGGCCGAAAACTCAACACAACTGAACAATACGAAATATATAAACACCACACAACACAACCAAACAACATACTCAACGATCAATTACAATATAAATCACATATACTTTTTGACACAATTTTACAAAAAACAAACATCAAGTTGATTCCCTGCACCAATCCCCTTCCTCCACACACCACCCCCACTACACCTTCCACACAAAAACCGTTACGAAATGATGGCAGTCTGACTAAAAGCTGAAGAAGGCGGATACTTAAGCCGAAACGCGTCCGACGAAAAAAGTAAGTTTTTCACAAGATAAAGTTCATTTTTAGTAAAGTGATAGTGCTGTGAAAGAAGAGATGAACAATCAAGACAAACTTACATTGTATCTACTGTTCCTCCGAACAGTACTCAGTACTCACTTATGCGGCGCCCGCTTGGTGGCCTCTCCTGTCGGCCACCATCAGGCATAGGCTGACTACATTTCAGAACTGGACTCTACGCTCCCTCACGGGGTCCCCGTGGTATGTGCGAAATTCCGCCATTCACCGGGGCCTCCGTGTTCCCACCTTAGAGGTCTTCGTTTGGTCCTTGGCAACGAATTTGTTCGCCAAGGCAGGCGAGTCCCCTTATCCGCACCTCCAAAGGCTGAATAGCGTGGAGAATGCACCGCCCCCTCGCCGCGTCAGGCGCCCTAGGTCGCTGTAAGACGACCCCCCTTAGTTCATCACATGAACCACAGCAACGAACCCCCAACTTTCTGGGGACTGAAACGATCACAAACATTAACTACCTGCGCCTACCGACACTGTAGTCAATCATGCTGCGGCAGATTGGATGGATAGATTTATTGCCAGCATCTTCTTTGCCGACTCGGCAGGGCTGTGATCCGGGACATGGGCTCCCGCGAGGTTGTGCAAATGCCTTCCTTGCGAGAGCCGTCTGCCCCGGTGACGAGTCCCTTCGACTCGGCCGCCGCCCTCGGGCGGTCGAGTCTCTTGTTCTCGCCAGCGTGCCTCTAAGTTTTCGTGGGCTATGTCCTCGGAGACCAAGGTGCCGCGACCAGGCCTTGCAATTGGCTGAAGCCATGACCACCAAGATCCCCGTCAGCAGCTGCTTTGCTGATTCGGCAGGGTAATGACCTGAGACACGGGCTCCCGCGAGCTTGTGCAAGTGCCTTCCTTGCGGAAGCTGGCTGTCTCGGAGTCATTCCTTACCGTCTCGGCCGACGCCCTAGGGCGCTCGAGCCTCTTGTCCTCGCCAGTGCGTCACTACGTTCTCAAAGGCTAAGCCTGAGGGGACCCTGGTGTCGCGCCTCGGCGGGACATTTGGCTGAAGCAAAAGCTCAAGCTTGCCTCTGTGGTGCCATGTCTTATCATGGACCCGCGGACTGCACCATAACTCCTTGTGCAGAGCAAACGACCGCGCTGACCTGTTGGCACCTGGCGTTCATCAGGCCTAGGCCTGGACAACGCACACAAATTAGGGCGCAAGACGCCCGCGCATCATCCATCCATCCATCCACATGACTTCCATGTTCTGAGACTTATGTTTAAAATCATTTACTTGAATTCGGTTCAATAATTTCTAAAAAAATCCCCCACCCTCAAACTATTTTCACTATTTATAGATATTTCTGTTATTATGGGGTAGTTGTTTAACATAATGTTATTCTCGAGTCACTTTATCTATAAAAATTAGGTACTTTATTCTTATAAAGAAGTGAACTATGCAGATAATCATCACTCCCCCTCAACTGATCCCCACCATTAATGATATTTACACATTCATAGAGTAACAGGTTTATTATATATAATTGCTAAGGTATCTTATCCTTCAAAATTGAATACTCATACTTTACTTGATATCAGCAAAGTAATTTTCAAAAAATCACCCCTCCCCTTTCACCTACATTTATAGATATCTCATTTACCATTTTACAATGGATTAAGATGACTTCATTTTCTGGGCACTTATTTATCAAAATTAGGTACTTTACTCTTGTTAAAACACAAAACAATGCAGGTAAACTACTCCTCCCCTTAACCAAATAACACCATTTTTAATATTTACACTTTTATTGAGTAATAGTTTCATTATATTAATTACTAAGGCATCTTGTCCTTCAAAATAAAGTGCTTTATTTGACATCAAAAGGTAGTTTTCCAAAAATTGTCCTTCAACTACCCTTTTCATTTATGGATATTTCATCTACCTTCCTACGGTGGATTATTATGACAAAACGCTGCAGGTAGACTACCCCTCCCTCTTAACTGATCTTAACCAGAATCAATAGTCCTCTACAGCTCGGCACATATGCAAAAATTATTTGATTCTGTTTGACTTTGGGCAGTTATCATTCGACATAGAAAAAATTTTACATCCGACACACATACACTTTTCAGAACATCACTTTTCTTCTAAATATAATTAAATCACTACAGACTCCGAACACAAAGTTTTTTTTGTGTAAAAACGTAAAAGTTTTACCTTACAGCCTGAACTAGTTTTCACTTTTAAAAAGCTTCTTCATAGGCTGCCGCTGGGAGCACTGTCCGTCTTGTTCTTGGCGGCGCTATCGATTTTTGAAGGATCGATGTTGTGTGTGTGGGGTGTGACATGTTCGAATAATGCGTGTGATTTGAATTGTGTCTGTTCGTTTAGGATCTGGTTTTTATGTGTTTTCGTTGTGTTTGTATATTTCCAATTGTTCAAGAGTGTCTAGTTTTCGGCCTTTTGTGTGTACGTGTAGAATGTCCATGTTATATTCGATGTTTCTGTATGCGTGGTTTGCTTCAATAAGGTGATTTGTAAAGGTGGATTCGGTAGTGGAGTGGAGTGCCTTTGTGTGTTCAATGTATCTTTATTTGAAGCTACGTCCTGTCTGGCCTATGTAGAATTTGTAGCAATCTGAGCAGTTTAGTTTGTAAACACCAGGTAGATCGAATTTGTTTTGTGCTTTGTGTGTGTGTTTTGATAGTGTGTGTTCTGTTTTGTTTGTATTTTTCTTCATGTTTTGAGGGTAGTACAATCAGAATCAGCCCTTATTTCGAATACAATTTGTATTCCGGTGTGTATGGAACTTTACCCATCTATTGTCAACTATCAAAATCTCATCTCTCAAAAGGATTTCACACTGAAAACCTCCATCTACAGGACTTAGTCGGTGATAATTAGGGTAGCTGTCATCATTTATAGTCGTTTCTTTTGTAAACGATTTAGGATATCGTTTAGTATACTGACCCTCCTTCATACATGGTGACTGTGCATTACTTTTTCCACATGGCCCATGAATCATATGTGTTTTAACTATATCAAAAAGCTCTGGATTTTTATCAGGGTCCGGTAGCTCTGCACTAATCACAGAATCTATCTGATCTGGTCGTATTTTTTTCTTCTAACCAGAGCAAAATATGCGCATGCGGCAAACCTCGTTTTTGCCACTCTACACTGTACATATGTAGCAGACAACTGAGCCAAAAATTTTACCTTTCACTAAGAAATCCATGCAATTAATGAACGATTTCTTTCCACTTAGGATTTATAGTGAACGTAATAAATAAATCGGGCTGCGAGTATTTGCGTACGTAGCAAAAAGCGTCTTGCGTTCGCTCATGCATATATCGTGGACCTCCTGTGAAACTTGAGGGTAGAATGACCAAGGGGCTAAATTATCCAAACTTTCATATTTCGTAATGCATCTTGCAAATGTATGTAATTCTCAGCTCTTAACTGAGTTTGATGAGTACGGATGTATATATAAGCCTTTCCGTCTCTATCTTAGCATACATATCAACAATATATTGATTCAGAAGCTGCTTGTAATAAATTAAATGATTGTACTCATCTTTTCTCATCATGAGTCTGTACGAATAAAATTGTAGAGCTGAAACTTTCTTAGTAGTTTGTAACCCAGTCTGAGGACCGACTAATTTCAATGTAAAATGATAACCATCTTCTCCTCTACAAAACATTAAAGGGTACTGTAAAGCATCATAAGCTCGATGTGTTTCTGGAATTCGATGTAGCGTATGATCCCTCGCACGGATTATTATATCGCGTTTATCGCATTCCTGGTTAACTAAAACTACTGCCACCTCATTAGTTGTCGGTGCATTGTAGCAATCACTGTGCTCTTCATTATTTTCTTTTTGATCAGGATGAATCACAATACTGTACTGATTATTACTCTCAGATGTTACAAATTCAAACGCACTTTTCAGTTCACTAACATATGGGTTGATTGCGTGAAGTAAATTTTGAAGTTCTGTTACTAATGTCTTATCCAAGTTACGAATATGATCAATTCTTGTTTCAGCTTGCTTTAAATAATCAGCTATGAAATACACCTGTAGAAATTTTGGTACTTCGTTTTGTGTGGGGAGTAATGATCCCATGAGGTGATATACTTGCCCTTGAATTTTGAAAGTAGGCATGCAGCTCCCTTCGACTATTTCATTGGCTCCGAATGATGTAAATTGAAAAGCTGAATTTTCGATCTTAATGCATTCAACAATTTTTTCGATAAAAGATGTTCTCCGTTTAATAATGATTTTAACGGTTCTGGAGGAGGAAGTATGGGATCTAATCGCACTTTTCCTGCAGAGCAACATAATCCATGTGATTCATTTTTCCACTTTAAAGCTTTTCAATGAGGGCAAACCATACTCGGTAACCCGATATCCGTTTCATTCGCCTAGTTAATAACTGGATTATAATTGAAACCATTATTTAATTTTGGATTCCATCGTAAAGTAGGACCTCGTCATCTGAGAGTCGCTTGCTTGCGTCTTTGTCCCGCTAATCTATTTTCACGATTCGTAGAACTTTCAACCTGTGAGACTTCTTCTAATCCAGATCTTTCTGAAGAGTTACCAGGAGCTGATTGGATTTCGACTCCTTCGACGTCATTTTCAGATGCTCTAAGACGTCTCATTCTTTTCGCAGCAGCAGTAGATATTCCTAAACATGATCGTCTTTTTGGCATTGCAAAGCTAAAAAAAGTGGAAATGTCATCAACTTTGTTTATTTAGGATGGCAAGTTAACTCCGATGGGGAAACTACAGAAGAAATAAAGCGAAGAATCACCTCAGCTAATAGGTGGTTCTTTGGTCTCAGACCCCTGTTCCAGAACAGAACAATCCTCCGCAGCTTTTTTTGGTCCAATATGTGTGGGAGGTGAATGGAGGAAAAGGACCAACCAAGAACTGAACACTCTTCTGAATGAACCAGATATTGTGAAAATTATAAAACTTGGTAGACTCAGGTGGGCTGGATATGTGATCAGAATGGGGGAGAATGAAACACGCAGAAAGGCACTCACAGAACAGATCTGTGGCACCAGGAGAGTAGGTAGACCCAAACTACGTTGGGAAGACGGTGTGAACTATGATGCCCGCCATATCCTTGGGACCCGGAACTGGAGAGCAGCTGCACTTGACCGGGACAACTATTGGTCAAGGCTACTAAAGGAGGCCTTGACTCAGTAATAGGTTGTTGCGCCGCTGAAGAAGAAGAAGATCCTCTTCAGAAACCAAATAAGTTTTTTTTTCACATCGCACATGGAATACTTCTGAGCTAAGATTAGTTGCTTCAAGGACATTTCCCGCACTGTAACCACACGTAACTCTATCTAATGTACAATTCCCGGTAAAGTGTAAACAGTTCGGTCTCTAATCTGCTTTAAAATGTGCTTACGGCGGCATGCACAGAACTCGACACTGTTCACTATTCTCATATATCAGACATTATTTTTATACTCGATATGCACACCTCTCATACATGTGCGATATGCTATTTGCGATCATCTATACGAAGTTCCTATGCTAATATTCCGCGCTATGCACGTGCCCTTAGACTGTGCAGGAAAAGGTTTTCATACAAAATAATAGAAAAAAATGTACTTGTCATGCCTATTTATTTGTAAACAGAGAACAGAAATATTAAAATCATAAAATTTAAAACAACTTAAAACTTACGCAAGTCATAGTTTTTGTTTAGTTTGTTATGTTTTTAGTTTTTCACTAGCACATAACATTCGCATTTGCATTTTGTTTTTCCATTCCCGAACATTAGATTCCGCTACATCGAATGGTATACGCGATTACCATTTTCTTTTCTGAATTTATTACGGATAATTTAAACTGAACCATAGGACGATAAAGATGTTCTTTCACTCATTATGACTATACAGTATATTTCTTGACAACATACGCAATACAAGTATTGAACGACTGTAAAAACAACAGACTAACGACGACAAACAAGTACAGTAACAGAACGCTACAAGAGACTACTGTTATAAGTCAAGTACATAAACAAATAACTGATGGAAAAGAGGTGAAAACTGCGAACCAAATTACCAGTCAAATTACCGGTAATTTAATTTTACTATTATCAAGACTCAAGCCTGCCAGTTTTAAGCGATGTTGCCAACTCTGCCATGCACAATCTGACCATACTTGTGCAGTTCTACAATTGAGGATGTATGTTATATTATTCGTGTATAATGCGCACCCCCATTTTTGGGAAGAAAATCTGGGAAAAAAGGTGCGCATTGTACACGAGAAAATATAGTATTTTTGTACCTATTGATTGTGTATGTATATACATATGTGTGTGTGTGTGTGTGTGTGTGTGTATGTGTGTGTTACCATATCTGGCGACATTTTCTGTTTAAAACGTCATTGTTTCATCTTTTGATAACATGGATGTAACAACCGACTTTGGAGCAGTCAATGCCAGACAAGTTACTTCACGGTCGGTAGGCCACATCTAAACATCCAGGGGTCTTTGGTCCCTGCGGCGGGAGCTCTATAAGAAGATCGGGGCGCAACACAACAGCGGGCGACGTACAAGCCCATCGTCTCACAAAAGACTTAGTCATCACTACTTGGTTATCATCAAGTTACATTTCAAATGTCTCACATTTATTGTTATTAGGCCTGTACATTTTAATTTAAATGGCTTGCGTATGCTACTCGGGCGCGGAACAGTAATTTAGATTAAAATTTATTTTTTTATAAATTTTTATTTTTTTGTTGAGTCAGCTTTTACTGGTTATATTTTTCTCACGCGCAGCTGACAGCGCTCCTCCTAGCGGCCGCCTCTGATAAAACTCACAACGAGAGAAAGTTGGCTCAGCCAACAAAACCTAAAATACTGTGTTTCGCGTCAGAATTGTATGTGCAAATCATTATTGATACTCGGACACGCCACGGACAAAAAATCTCAAGAATTTAATTTAAAGTTCTGATAGCAATATTTTGCAAGTACAATGTCCCCCAGCGCCGCAACTGGTGGGTGGGAAAGAGGGGCATATGCCTGAACGCCGTGCTTGGAGGGCGCTAAAACGGCACAATAGTATTTGCGTATTGAACGTTTTTCATCTTGGAGCTTATAACAATCCCGACGGCTAGCAATAAATAATTTAATAAGAATGTAACATATTTTTTATAATGTGGAATCTATTGTCAGAGACATACAGATATAAGGTAAAATCAAAAAGAAATATAAACTCAAAGAAGCGCGAAGTTGAAATGCTGTGCCTTAGCAGTTGATGAAGCTTTGAAAAGCGACGCAAATAGCAATTACTATCGAGCCTAATTTACAATCACAGACTTGAAAAGCATGTCCAACTTGACTACATACTTAAGGTCATTTTTAACTTCTGGGGAAAGAAATCTTAGTAAGTTGAAAATTAATAAATGATATTAATTATAAAGCGGCTTGGGGCTAGATCTATTTTAAATTTGAGTATTATTTCAATTGATCATAGGATATCATTGTATGTTTGCTTAGATGACATCATCAAACTCTTCGTAAAAATTCTCGCAAATTGAATCATTGATAGACTCGTATGGTTCAGTCAACAGACTAATTTTTCATAATAAGCAATGCTGTAGATGATAACAATGGAATAGATTTCGATTTTATGTGATTATATAGTTGCTAATAAGTAGTAGGTCAGATATTGTATGTTCTACTTTGTCACTCCTTCCTAAAACTAAATACCTGCTATATACAAAATTAACTTACATTAGTCGTAACTTAGGTTAAAATTTGTAGATTGCAAATTCTTTTAGCAAGTCACGACTGACAATTTCTGCAAGCTTAAGTTGTTCAGTTTAAGAAAACTACAAACCGACTGAAAATCAGTTTTATTAATTTAGTGAGTGAATAATAAAATAATACAAATCTGCGAGCACCTTCTCCGAACCTAAGGGTAGGGGGGAAACCATTGTAACCCCTCCTTATTTTTTATTTGTTTTTCATAAGTTTTTTTTTTTTAAGGAGAGACTACTAGATATTTAGAACTAGGCAGAAGTCCTAGAAGAAGCATAAAATGTGCTGGGTCCAGTGAGACGGGACTTGCAATTAAAACTCTCTATTAACAAACAAATAACAACTCTTTATTAATTTTCATAATTTCCACATGTTGATATTTCTTAAATCATTTTTTTATATTTAAATCATATATCATAAATGCATAAATTGTTTTAAATGGCACACACCTCAAAATAGTATCACAGACATAATAAATCCTTCAACATTTTAAATATACATATTCTAACGTATCAACATTATCGTTGCATAAAAAAAATATCAAATACCCAGAATGAAATATACCATGAACATTTCTGAGACAATATAACCAAGAAACACCAACAAAATGAAAAAAAAAAGACACTAAAATGTAGAAGTCAATCGTATATCCATGGATAAATAATGTTGAAGAATATAAGTACCGTAGGAAGAAGAAATTATAATTAAATAAACCATCAATATTGTTACAAGAGGAAGAATGAACCAAACGACTACGTTAGAAACCAGGACCCAGTAGATCATACAAGTGAGGGAAAATATCGTATAAATGAGGGAAATACCATATAAGTGAGGGAGAAAATACCATATAAGTGGGAGAAAAATAAATAAGAAGAGGAAGAAACCTATATATAAGAAGAGGAAGAATGTATAATAAATAATGAAAAATATTTAACAAGGGACAAGAAAATGACATTACCAGTATGAAGAAGACACGATAAATAAGGAAAGCATTTAATAAATGAAGAAAATAACCTGAAAATATGAAGACTATACTACCAGTATGAAGAATACCAAACAAGTGAATAATGATACCCCAACAAGGAAGAACTTGAAGGAAAACCAAGTGACCAAGAAAAAGGTGTAGACAGTATAATAAGCAGCCACAGACAATAATAGTGAGTTACTTATGGTGAATAGATCAATACCAAAATACCAACGATCTCAAACAAAATAACACAAACAATAAAAGTGTAGTGTTTATAGATAGTGAAGATAATAAGTAGTGACAAAGATATACAATAATCTCAATTAAATAACACAAACAATTAGTGTATTAATTATGAGACAAAAATGTAATAAAGTAAAGAATAATAAAGACCACAAGTGTACTTAAAATAAGTAAAGAAATAATTGCTCAACAATGAAGGAAAATGAAACTATTTATCAGTAGCTACCATGACTGACATTGAATATAAAATACTTACTAAATATAATTTTAAATATCAGGAGAGTGAAAGGTAAAATTAATACAGAAAGTGATTACTAGTATATCAGAGATAAGACAACTTGTATTAGAAAAACAAAACAGTATACCCAAACCAAATGTAAACATAGAATGTGTATCAATAACCAGTTAGAATTAGATAACAATATGTGAACAAATAGTAAATAATAGAAGTAACATAAAGGAAACTATTGTACTAGATAATAGTAAAAGTAATCATAGCAAATATATATGGAAATAAGCAAGAAACTAAACTAATACATGTAAGCATTGTTGTCATTCAGTAGAATACACATAACCTCAACTGAACAGAATCTGCAACACAGAATCACAAATAACAATTAGAAAACAATAATGTGTTGCAATTATTCGTCTTCAGCCGAATGCAACAATCCGCGAATTGTACCTTGCCCGATGCCCTGACGTCACGCCCTCCCTTTTACTAACCCTATCGTTTGCTTTGTTAAATCTCGTGAGTCTCCCATCAAATGCTGTAAGCAGAGCGGCCCGTCGCCGGACTTTCGACTTTCATCAAGTTTGGGAGCCTCAATAACCAAGTTCAAAACCTGGTTCAACGTTCCGGACCGAAGACACGAGAACACGAACTTCGTACAGTTTTTACATGATCTTCCAGCACAGACATAGCAGTGGTTCAAAGCAGGTACTGAGGAACACGCAGCCGTAGCGACCAGACACAGCAGGTTGCAAAAGGACTCATCTTGATTGCCAAGTAATATTTTTACCTTTAATAACTTATGGTGGCAGTTGCTGCATAATCACGAAGGAAAAGCGAAACAGACTAGTTACTCATCCTAAGTGTCAGAAACAATTTTATAAACTTTTGTGATAGATAACAGTGTCAGAAATTTATAAGTAGATCACAGCGTGTACGCTGAACACCATTTTGTAAACTAGCATTGATTCATGCGACAGCCCCCATATTTAGCATTTAACATTTTCTATACTCAGTTTTTCAAAAAAAATTTAGCTCAATACTGACCGTTGCTGACTGGCACATAATTAGATAAATTTAGAGGCTCGTAACATTTTTGAAATAAACGGGTTGCATCCGGCTCTACTCACAGATTGACGCATTCAACAATTTCTTTTACTTGCACCTCCTCCCTTTATAGAATTATGTTAATTATAGAAACACTTGAGAAATAAGTTACAACACAGAAAAGGTGTCTTAAGCATTTTGATGGATTTAGATATTATGTTATGTTTTAGTGTGTATGTGGGGCACTTCCGGGGCCTAGCAGCTGGAAATGCTACAAATGAAAGTATTTACAGGAACCAATAACCAAACTAGAGTAAATAATAAATAGAATAAACCCAGTATGAAATAAGGAAAACGAATATGTAACCTATATTGTTTAAACAAATCATAGCCAATTTACCAGACCACAGAGTGACTGACAGAATTACATAAAAAACTCAGATAAAACTAATCAAGAAGAGGAGATTAGCATAACAGTAGTTACACGAATACTCAATACTTCTTTGAGAACCATCAACGAACATTAATGACATAAATTTAGTTAATAATAATAATAAACAATAATACATGTCAGGTGGAACTAGATGTAAGTAGCAATCCAACAGAGAATTGTAAATAATTAACACAGCAGGGAATATGATAGACCCAAGATAAGCTGTAGACAAAGACTAAAGACCTATTAATGGATGAAAATACATCCCTAATACAAAAATAATGTAAAATAAGAGTATCAATATGACAGGACCCATTACATGATGTAATAAAAACACTCAGTATAAATAAACGAAGCTATATTAGTGAATACAAAGCTTCACACAAGATATATCATTTGATGTACAAACTAAGGACAAAATAATTGTATTAGAACAAAACATATGTTAGAATTGATAAGAATCAATGCATGGACATTTAGGGCATACTCGCCTGAAAATGCATTATGAATTATTGTAAATATTTAATATTTAAGGAATAGCTGATAAGAGATAATGACTCTAACTATCAACAGTGAATGATATAAGTATCATATGATACGATGAAGTGGAAAAAACTTATATTCAATTAAGAACCACAAATATTGCGTCAACGGAAAGGTAAATAGGTTAATTATGGACGGAATTAGTGCTTGAGTGCTTGAGTAACTCAAATTAAAGAGCAGAGCATCCGCAATACAGTGATACCCTTAGTTTCCAAATCCGAGTTATATTAAAAAAGTTATAGACGATTATAATTTTTCCTACAAATCTAAAAGATTTGATAGCGTCATTTCTGTAATCTCGAACCCGAAGTCAGATGATTAGAAATAAAATTTCTAAAATTGTGCTGAGTCATAAGATTCAGCGCGAAGTCAGTCATTTTATTGGCAGTTTTGACGGTAAGGACAGTACAAAAATTAAAGTAATAATGAGTGCTGCTCTCTACCCGCGGATAGGAGAGGCTACCGTTTTCGATTTTACACTGTTTGATCGGTGTTGCCGTCTGCTGAGTTTTTCCAGCAGTTTTAAACAACAGTGCTGCGTCCTGGTGAGATTTTCCTTACAAACGAACAACGAACGGAAAATGCTGTTAAGGCCTTGTCTCTACAGGAAAGCCTAGCTGATTGCCTCGTGGTAAATCTCTTCGGTGGAGAGAAGTGTGAATTACAGCATCTTCTTCTTATAACTATGAGATAAGTTTCTTAAACGACTGCGGGTTCACCGAACAGAGACAAGTCCTGCTACACGACTGAAAGAATGACATCTTAAAAGCTCCACACTCGACACCGAAGAGAATAAGACCACAACGACCACAACAACATGCCAGTCATAAGATCGCCACGTTACAAATAAGAGATCATCCTTCTGGGCCCATAAGCAGGTGAAAAATAACCATTTATAATTCACACGTAGAATCAACATGGCACCAGTTATACATAATCATCAGTTTTACCGTTCAAGTATACATTCATTTGGATCCCCAATTGATGGGACAGTTTATTGTGAACACTAAGAATTAATTGTAAAATTTCAATATATGTATAGTAAATTGTCAGTTCAGAGACTGACATGTCTACAACACAGCATCCAACTTAGATATCCACTCATTTCTTTATAGAGCTTTCGCTACAGATTTAAAGTCAGTTTTGTTTTTAGTAATTTTCTCAAGTTTAATTTACTATGCATAAAAACATATATTTTCTCTTATTTTTAAAATCAGGTTATGTCATTTGTATAAAAAGATTACTGGGGAGGTAGGTGTTTTTTTTAATTAGTTTCAACCAAGCTGTGCATGTCGAAACACTTTTCAACTTGTTTGTCGAAACAAGGTTGTTGAGACAAATTTGTTGAGACTGGTCATAAGTTGAAAGAACATGTCCGTCTCTGACACACAAATGTATTTTTTTATATAAGGTGCTAATATTGTGCAATTTTTCTCTTTTCATTAATTGGCCCTATTTTAGTATATATAAATTCTTTATATTAATCATGGTAACTGGGGGGCGTTAATTATTTTAAACAATTTTTATTTCTCACCTTAATTAAGTATTTTAGCACTTAGCCACTTAGGCACTTCTTTTGAATTTTTATTAGGTCCTGGGGACATTTGTATGCAATACATTATGATACACATGACGTGCAATTAACCCACACCATGGGGGTACATTTATAGAAATAAATCTTTAATCCTAATTGGGATTCCTATAAAGAAGAAGTTTAGAATTTATATACACCAGAAGGGTAATATAAAAAAGGGCGTGGCAAGAGACCTTTATGTATTTGTATACTATTGTATAATGTAATTCGTCTTGTGGAACATGTTATGTCTGTATATTTCTGTGTACATTTTGGGGGATATATATATATATATAAATATTATGCATTACTGTACTTTTGGTGGGATATAGGGATTTATTATTAGAATTTATATACACCAGTAGACGAGTATTCTATCTCAATAATCGTGGCTGATCATTTCTTTAAGAAAATTAATTATTTTATTTAACAAGTATAGTAAGTGTCACCTTTAAAGTTCATTTAATTGGATGAGTAATTATTTTAATTATTAATAGTAACTGGGAATGAAATCATTTATCTTCATTAATTTATATACTGCATTTTATAAAAGGAACACATGATATAAATTTTATATTTTAATAAATAGTTTAATGGGAGTTTTATTTTGAGGTTAATGATTATAATAAATTTTCAATTAATTGATGGTGACATAGCAATTATTTTCGTGGACTCAGTTAATATTTTTCAGGTGGCCTTGTTGAGAGGGTATACTTCTTTATTTAACCATTTAAAGGGGAATTATAAATCACTGTTGTTTTTTGTTATTGTTGTTATGAGATAGAATAATAAAATGGGATTGTTAATTATTTAATTCTTGAGTTTTCATTGCAAGTCCCGTCTCACTGGATCCAGCGCAATTTTTAGCTTCTCTAGGCCTTAGCCTAGTTTTAATTAACTTGTAACCCCTCTTTACAAAAGGAAATATTCTTTTTGTTTTAACTACTCAAAATGAAGTAGGGGTTTCATTTGGTAGCAGAGCGCGCTTACGACGAGGGTCCTGTGGGTGTGACGGGGCTTGCAAACTTAGGAAATATTTTGGAATTTTCACATGTTTAGTTCAAATAGAACTTAGAAAAATTTTAAAGGCCCTATATCCCAAAGTTGAAAATATTTTGTTAGTTTTAAGGTTTGAAACATATGTATATGTACTTGCCCGCCTTGCATAGTGAATAGTGCCACGTGGTAGGAAATTTTAGAAGGGGAGATCCCTGGGCAAGACTTATCGCAGTCGGTGCTTGGTTAGTTTGAGTTTACCTTGCCCATGTTCGGGGAGGTGTTGCCGTTTTTTGTGATTATGCGGTATGGCCCGATCGGCAGTCGGTTTCTGCCGATAAATGGTAGCCGGAGGTAACCTAAGAAATGGTTGAAATAAATTTTCGTTGGTCGGTATTTTTTTTGTGTTGTGTGTGTTGTGTGAGTGTCGCGTTCCTTTTGTCTGGTGTAATCGAGTGTGAGCTGTTCAGGTAGTGGGCTAGTTCTCGCATCGTTAGGTGGACCCGCAGTCTACTCTTTGGAAGTATAGTACGTGAGTTTTTCTTATTCCAATCTTATTATTGACAATATGTTTGTAGGTGTTAGGTATTTGTAGGGTGTTGTGTTTGTTGATAGTGTTTGGCGAATTGTGTAATTCTGGCAGCGCTATGCTTCCAGAAATTGTCGTCCCCCGACCACCGGGAGGAACAGAAATTGCCCCACCCTCTCACCCCAGTTCTCCAGAAATTTTCGGTGGTAGATGGATTTAAGGAGGACCAGCTGCTGGTTTTCTTGGACCTTGTCCTGCAGTTGGCAGCCTATCCGGGTATATCCGATGGGGAGGTCTTGTGCCTTATATACCCGTATTGCCAGGGTACGTTGGCACAGAAGGTCACCAACACTTGGCGTCGGGGCGGCATGGTCGACACTTTTCATGCGGAAGTGTTGGATTACTTCATGTATCCTCCACGACGTTCCCAGCTTAGGCTGGATTGGTTCTATCGTTATCAGGCCAACGGAGAGCCATTGGGGGACTACGTGCAGGACATACGAAAAGCTGCCCAGGTATTAAGATTAGGGTTGACCGACACCGAAGTCCTAGATATAATTATAGGAGGACTGAATGACCAAGACAGTTCCCGTTTGGGAATCGTCCAAATAATTTCGCGGAGATGGCCCGGTGTTGTGTTGCTACAAATACGGTCCGACCAAAGGTCGCAGTAATTGTTCCGGTAAATCCATTTCTGCCCAAGGTGGATCCAGAGCCGATAACATCACCATCGCCTACGCCGGAAGATAAGAAGTCACTTGATGGTGGAGCTTTACCATCGTCAGTAGAAGTTAACTTAGACATTGCACATGGACCTGGACAGCTGGATTCCAGGTTGAGTACTGTTGAGGAAGTTGTAGTTGCTGAGAGTGGTGAAGAAGAGGAATCGAAGGAGGAGGCAGAAGAGTGGTCTGCACATGCTACGCAGGGGAGTATAAGTGTAAGTGTTAGGGAGGCTGCAAGTGTTTCTGAGGTCGCGGATGGACTAGGGGATGTCCAGTCTGCAAGTGTGGTAGAAGTAGATGAGGTAGAAGTTGGGGAGAAACTGGGTGGCAGCGTTGTAGAGTTTGGGGGTGAGAATGATGTAGTGTGTGAAGATGTGCAGACGCTTTCTGTAAGTATTGTTGAGGATTCCGAGGAATGGAAAGTAGTTTCAGGTGGACCAGGGTAGCAACTAGAAGATGAAGATGTGCAGTGTCGTGATGATGATTTGGATTATGTAGAGGAAGAAAAGGAAGAGGTGGAAGAAATAGAACCAGAAGCAATGGTAGAAGAGAAGAAGATAGAAGCAGAGGAGTTAGAGGTTGAGGATAATCCAAATCGGGGTAAACGTAGAAAGGTAAGTTACCTTGATTATAATTTAGATGAAATAAATCAGTATTGCTCTACACAAGATAGTTTCTCAGAGAGTGATGTCCACAAGGAACGGGTTCCTAAAGTTCGTCATAAAAGGGTGAGACAAAGCGGTTAATGGGTAGCGGGTGGATGTTCCCCACAGTCCCAGTGGTGTACATCTACTTCAGGGTTGCACCCCTGCCTCCGCGAGCCTTGGTTTTCTCCACCTATCCTTATTACCGGAGGGAACCATGTCCTTTACCTTAGTCCTAGCTGTTGAACTTTCAATGATCCTTGCCCTTATCATCTTCCCAATTTTCCTACCCCTCCCCTCAGAAAACAAAGTGAAAACCAAAAAACAAATAAAAATTAAAAAGGAAAAAAAAACATCCGAGAGGAGTTAGAGAGAAGTTAGTTGGAAGAGTTGTGACTACGTGGGTAGTGAGTTTAGTGTCGTTTTCATTTTTCTTTGTTGTAGTTTGTCGTTGATTTTTGTAGAGTCCTGGCCATGCCGCATTCCCTAGTTGCTTTCCGTGGTAGTTATTTTTGATTAAGTGTAGGTTGTTCGACGTGGTCGTACTGAAGTAAAACCCCCCTCGTTAGTTCTGCAGTATTGAAGACCAAGTGAAGGGATTGATGTTCGCGTGCCCTCGATGCGGTTTTCTCTGTCCGGCTAATAGGGGCCGTCCGCCCTAGTATAGGGATGTTTTTTTTTAACAACCAGTTAGATATGTCAAGGATATGTGATGCCTTGTTTTAGCATATGGCTGGTCAGTCCATATGTGGACAATAAAGTTATGGGCGCTCACATACCAAGGTATTAGTTACCTTGTTTTGGTCTTCGGACGCGTGTGTGAGTGGCAGCAGGAGGAGTAGGTGGTGGTCACCAGAGAGTGTGACGTATTGGGGCGGTCCTGTGGGGTTGGTCGGGCGGAGAGGGTCGCATGAGGATGGTTGCATTGGCGTTGAGTTTTCCAATCCAGTAAGAAAGGGGGGGGTTGTTGTTGTCCTGAGTAGGTATCAAGTTGGGTCTCAGTCGGTGGGCGAGCCTCAGGAGGTCAGAAGACGTACGTAGGAATCTTTCTTTTGTCTTTAGCTCTCTCTCTCTTGTGCTGTATGCGGACTCTGATCAGGTCATCATGCAACACCCGCACACTTACATAATACATATCTTCTTTCGTCTCTTTCATTTTCCTTTTTGATTTCTGTTCTCCTGAGAGCAAGCTCAGCTGAGCCAACCCAACCACGACGTCCACCAGTATTTTCTGGGGAGAGGTACACTGCAGGGTACCCTCCTTGCCTTTAACGTTGGGGCAACTATGTTGCCCTTTTGGGGTGAGGGTGTGCTGAGTCATAAGATTCAGCGCGAAGTCAGTCATTTTATTGGCAGTTTTGACGGTAAGGACAGTACAAAAATTAAAGTAATAATGAGTGCTGCTCTCTACCCGCGGATAGGAGAGGCTACCGTTTTCGATTTTACACTGTTTGATCGGTGTTGCCGTCTGCTGAGTTTTTCCAGCAGTTTTAAACAACAGTGCTGCGTCCTGGTGAGATTTTCCTTACAAACGAACAACGAACGGAAAATGCTGTTAAGGCCTTGTCTCTACAGGAAAGCCTAGCTGATTGCCTCGTGGTAAATCTCTTCGGTGGAGAGAAGTGTGAATTACAGCATCTTCTTCTTATAACTATGAGATAAGTTTCTTAAATGACTGCGGGTTCACCGAACAGAGACAAGTCCTGCTACACGACTGAAAGAATGACATCTTAAAAGCTCCACACTCGACACCGAAGAGAATAAGACCACAACGACCACAACAACATGCCAGTCATAAGATCGCCACGTTACAAATAAGAGATCATCCTTCTGGGCCCATAAGCAGGTGAAAAATAACCATTTATAATTCACACGTAGAATCAACATGGCACCAGTTATACATAATCATCAGTTTTACCGTTCAAGTATACATTCATTTGGATCCCCAATTGATGGGACAGTTTATTGTGAACACTAAGAATTAATTGTAAAATTTCAATATATGTATAGTAAATTGTCAGTTCAGAGACTGACATGTCTACAACACAGCATCCAACTTAGATTTCCACTCATTTCTTTATAGAGCTTTCGCTACAGATTTAAAGTCAGTTTTGTTTTTAGTAATTTTCTCAAATTTAATTTACTATGCATAAAAACATATATTTTCTCTTATTTTTAAAATCAGGTTATGTCATTTGTATAAAAAGATTACTGGGGAGGTAGGTGTTTTTTTTAATTAGTTTCAACCAAGCTGTGCATGTCGAAACACTTTTCAACTTGTTTGTCGAAACAAGGTTGTTGAGACAAATTTGTTGAGACTGGTCATAAGTTGAAAGAACATGTCCATCTCTAACACACAAATGTATTTTTTTATATAAGGTGCTAATATTGTGCAATTTTTCTCTTTTCATTAATTGGCCCTATTTTAGTATATATAAATTCTTTATATTAATCATGGTAACTGGGGGGCGTTAATTATTTTAAACAATTTTTATTTCTCACCTTAATTAAGTATTTTAGCACTTAGCCACTTAGGCACTTCTTTTGAATTTTTATTAGGTCCTGGGGACATTTGTATGCAATACATTATGATACACATGACGTGCAATTAACCCACACCATGGGGGTACATTTATAGAAATAAATCTTTAATCCTAATTGGGATTCCTATAAAGAAGAAGTTTAGAATTTATATACACCAGAAGGGTAATATAAAAAAGGGCGTGGCAAGAGACCTTTATGTATTTGTATACTATTGTATAATGTAATTCGTCTTGTGGAACATGTTATGTCTGTATATTTCTGTGTACATTTTGGGGGATATATATATATATAAATATTATGCATTACTGTACTTTTGGTGGGATATAGGGATTTATTATTAGAATTTATATACACCAGTAGACGAGTATTCTATCTCAATAATCGTGGCTGATCATTTCTTTAAGAAAATTAATTATTTTATTTAACAAGTATAGTAAGTGTCACCTTTAAAGTTCATTTAATTGGATGAGTAATTATTTTAATTATTAATAGTAACTGGGAATGAAATCATTTATCTTCATTAATTTATATACTGCATTTTATAAAAGGAACACATGATATAAATTTTATATTTTAATAAATAGTTTAATGGGAGTTTTATTTTGAGGTTAATGATTATAATAAATTTTCAATTAATTGATGGTGACATAGCAATTATTTTCGTGGACTCAGTTAATATTTTTCAGGTGGCCTTGTTGAGAGGGTATACTTCTTTATTTAACCATTTAAAGGGGAATTATAAATCACTGTTGTTTTTTGTTATTGTTGTTATGAGATAGAATAATAAAATGGGATTGTTAATTATTTAATTCTTGAGTTTTCATTGCAAGTCCCGTCTCACTGGATCCAGCGCAATTTTTAGCTTCTCTAGGCCTTAGCCTAGTTTTAATTAACTTGTAACCCCTCTTTACAAAAGGAAATATTCTTTTTGTTTTAACTACTCAAAATGAAGTAGGGGTTTCATTTGGTAGCAGAGCGCGCTTACGACGAGGGTCCTGTGGGTGTGACGGGGCTTGCAAACTTAGGAAATATTTTGGAATTTTCACATGTTTAGTTCAAATAGAACTTAGAAAAATTTTAAAGGCCCTATATCCCAAAGTTGAAAATATTTTGTTAGTTTTAAGGTTTGAAACATATGTATATGTACTTGCCCGCCTTGCATAGTGAATAGTGCCACGTGGTAGGAAATTTTAGAAGGGGAGATCCCTGGGCAAGACTTATCGCAGTCGGTGCTTGGTTAGTTTGAGTTTACCTTGCCCATGTTCGGGGAGGTGTTGCCGTTTTTTGTGATTATGCGGTATGGCCCGATCGGCAGTCGGTTTCTGCCGATAAATGGTAGCCGGAGGTAACCTAAGAAATGGTTGAAATAAATTTTCGTTGGTCGGTATTTTGTTTTTTGTGTTGTGTGTGTTGTGTGAGTGTCGCGTTCCTTTTGTCTGGTGTAATCGAGTGTGAGCTGTTCAGGTAGTGGGCTAGTTCTCGCATCGTTAGGTGGACCCGCAGTCTACTCTTTGGAAGTATAGTACGTGAGTTTTTCTTATTCCAATCTTATTATTGACAATATGTTTGTAGGTGTTAGGTATTTGTAGGGTGTTGTGTTTGTTGATAGTGTTTGGCGAATTGTGTAATTCTGGCAGCGCTATGCTTCCAGAAATTGTCATCCCCCGACCACCGGGAGGAACAGAAATTGCCCCACCCTCTCACCCCAGTTCTCCAGAAATTTTCGGTGGTAGATGGATTTAAGGAGGACCAGCTGCTGGTTTTCTTGGACCTTGTCCTGCAGTTGGCAGCCTATCCGGGTATATCCGATAGGGAGGTCTTGTGCCTTATATACCCGTATTGCCAGGGTACGTTGGCACAGAAGGTCACCAACACTTGGCGTCGGGGCGGCATGGTCGACACTTTTCATGCGGAAGTGTTGGATTACTTCATGTATCCTCCACGACGTTCCCAGCTTAGGCTGGATTGGTTCTATCGTTATCAGGCCAACGGAGAGCCGTTGGGGGACTACGTGCAGGACATACGAAAAGCTGCCCAGGTATTAAGATTAGGGTTGACCGACACCGAAGTCCTAGATATAATTATAGGAGGACTGAATGACCAAGACAGTTCCCGTTTGGGAATCGTCCAAATAATTTCGCGGAGATGGCCCGGTGTTGTGTTGCTACAAATACGGTCCGACCAAAGGTCGCAGTAATTGTTCCGGTAAATCCATTTCTGCCCAAGGTGGATCCAGAGCCGATAACATCACCATCGCCTACGCCGGAAGATAAGAAGTCACTTGATGGTGGAGCTTTACCATCGTCAGTAGAAGTTAACTTAGACATTGCACATGGACCTGGACAGCTGGATTCCAGGTTGAGTACTGTTGAGGAAGTTGTAGTTGCTGAGAGTGGTGAAGAAGAGGAATCGAAGGAGGAGGCAGAAGAGTGGTCTGCACATGCTACGCAGGGGAGTATAAGTGTAAGTGTTAGGGAGGCTGCAAGTGTTTCTGAGGTCGCGGATGGACTAGGGGATGTCCAGTCTGCAAGTGTGGTAGAAGTAGATGAGGTAGAAGTTGGGGAGAAACTGGGTGGCAGCGTTGTAGAGTTTGGGGGTGAGAATGATGTAGTGTGTGAAGATGTGCAGACGCTTTCTGTAAGTATTGTTGAGGATTCCGAGGAATGGAAAGTAGTTTCAGGGGGACCAGGGTAGCAACTAGAAGATGAAGATGTGCAGTGTCGTGATGATGATTTGGATTATGTAGAGGAAGAAAAGGAAGAGGTGGAAGAAATAGAACCAGAAGCAATGGTAGAAGAGAAGAAGATAGAAGCAGAGGAGTTAGAGGTTGAGGATAATCCAAATCGGGGTAAACGTAGAAAGGTAAGTTACCTTGATTATAATTTAGATGAAATAAATCAGTATTGCTCTACACAAGATAGTTTCTCAGAGAGTGATGTCCACAAGGAACGGGTTCCTAAAGTTCGTCATAAAAGGGTGAGACAAAGCGGTTAATGGGTAGCGGGTGGATGTTCCCCACAGTCCCAGTGGTGTACATCTACTTCAGGGTTGCGCCCCTGCCTCCGCGAGCCTTGGTTTTCTCCACCTATCCTTATTACCGGAGGGAACCATGTCCTTTACCTTAGTCCTAGCTGTTGAACTTTCAATGATCCTTGCCCTTATCATCTTCCCAATTTTCCTACCCCTCCCCTCAGAAAACAAAGTAAAAACCAAAAAACAAATAAAAATTAAAAAGGAAAAAAAAACATCCGAGAGGAGTTAGAGAGAAGTTAGTTGGAAGAGTTGTGACTACGTGGGTAGTGAGTTTAGTGTCGTTTTCATTTTTCTTTGTTGTAGTTTGTCGTTGATTTTTGTAGAGTCCTGGCCATGCCGCATTCCCTAGTTGCTTTCCGTGGTAGTTATTTTTGATTAAGTGTAGGTTGTTCGACGTGGTCGTACTGAAGTAAAACCCCCCTCGTTAGTTCTGCAGTATTGAAGACCAAGTGAAGGGATTGATGTTCGCGTGCCCTCGATGCGGTTTTCTCTGTCCGGCTAATAGGGGCCGTCCGCCCTAGTATAGGGATGTTTTTTTTTAACAACCAGTTAGATATGTCAAGGATATGTGATGCCTTGTTTTAGCATATGGCTGGTCAGTCCATATGTGGACAATAAAGTTATGGGCGCTCACATACCAAGGTATTAGTTACCTTGTTTTGGTCTTCGGACGCGTGTGTGAGTGGCAGCAGGAGGAGTAGGTGGTGGTCACCAGAGAGTGTGACGTATTGGGGCGGTCCTGTGGGGTTGGTCGGGCGGAGAGGGTCGCATGAGGATGGTTGCATTGGCGTTGAGTTTTCCAATCCAGTAAGAAAGGGGGGGGGTTGTTGTTGTCCTGAGTAGGTATCAAGTTGGGTCTCAGTCGGTGGGCGAGCCTCAGGAGGTCAGAAGACGTACGTAGGAATCTTTCTTTTGTCTTTAGCTCTCTCTCTCTTGTGCTGTATGCGGACTCTGATCAGGTCAGCATGCAACACCGCACACTTACATAATACATATCTTCTTTCGTCTCTTTCATTTTCCTTTTTGATTCTGTTCTCCTGAGAGCAAGCTCAGCTGAGCCAACCAACCACGACGTCCACCAGTATTTTCTGGGGAGAGGTACACTGCAGGGTACCCTCCTTGCCTTTAACGTTGGGGCAACTATGTTGCCCTTTTGGGGTGAGGGTGTGCTGAGTCATAAGATTCAGCGCGAAGTCAGTCATTTTATTGGCAGTTTTGACGGTAAGGACAGTACAAAAATTAAAGTAATAATGAGTGCTGCTCTCTACCCGCGGATAGGAGAGGCTACCGTTTTCGATTTTACACTGTTTGATCGGTGTTGCCGTCTGCTGAGTTTTTCCAGCAGTTTTAAACAACAGTGGCTGCGTCCTGGTGAGATTTTCCTTACAAACGAACAACGAACGGAAAATGCTGTTAAGGCCTTGTCTCTACAGGAAAGCCTAGCTGATTGCCTCGTGGTAAATCTCTTCGGTGGAGAGAAGTGTGAATTACAGCATCTTCTTCTTATAACTATGAGATAAGTTTCTTAAATGACTGCGGGTTCACGAACAGAGACAAGTCCTGCTACACGACTGAAAGAATGACATCTTAAAAGCTCCACACTCGACACCGAAGAGAATAAGACCACAACGACCACAACAACATGCCAGTCATAAGATCGCCACGTTACAAATAAGAGATCATCCTTCTGGGCCCATAAGCAGGTGAAAAATAACATTTATAATTCACACGTAGAATCAACATGGCACCAGTTATACATAATCATCAGTTTTACCGTTCAAGTATACATTCATTTGGATCCCCAATTGATGGGACAGTTTATTGTGAACACTAAGAATTAATTGTAAAATTTCAATATATGTATAGTAAATTGTCAGTTCAGAGACTGACATGTCTACAACACAGCATCCAACTTAGATTTCCACTCATTTCTTTATAGAGCTTTCGCTACAGATTTAAAGTCAGTTTTGTTTTTAGTAATTTTCTCAAATTTAATTTACTATGCATAAAAACATATATTTTCTCTTATTTTTAAAATCAGGTTATGTCATTTGTATAAAAAGATTACTGGGGAGGTAGGTGTTTTTTTTAATTAGTTTCAACCAAGCTGTGCATGTCGAAACACTTTTCAACTTGTTTGTCGAAACAAGGTTGTTGAGACAAATTTGTTGAGACTGGTCATAAGTTGAAAGAACATGTCCATCTCTAACCACACAAATGTATTTTTTTATATAAGGTGCTAATATTGTGCAATTTTTCTCTTTTCATTAATTGGCCCTATTTTAGTATATATAAATTCTTATATTAATCATGGTAACTGGGGGGCGTTAATTATTTTAAACAATTTTTATTTCTCACCTTAATTAAGTATTTTAGCACTTAGCCACTTAGGCACTTCTTTTGAATTTTTATTAGGTCCTGGGGACATTTGTATGCAATACATTATGATACACATGACGTGCAATTAACCCACACCATGGGGGTACATTTATAGAAATAAATCTTTAATCCTAATTGGGATTCCTATAAAGAAGAAGTTTAGAATTTATATACACCAGAAGGGTAATATAAAAAAGGGCGTGGCAAGAGACCTTTATGTATTTGTATACTATTGTATAATGTAATTCGTCTTGTGGAACATGTTATGTCTGTATATTTCTGTGTACATTTTGGGGGATATATATATATATAAATATTATGCATTACTGTACTTTTGTGGGATATAGGGATTTATTATTAGAATTTATATACACCAGTAGACGAGTATTCTATCTCAATAATCGTGGCTGATCATTTCTTTAAGAAAATTAATTATTTTATTTAACAAGTATAGTAAGTGTCACCTTTAAAGTTCATTTAATTGGATGAGTAATTATTTTAATTATTAATAGTAACTGGGAATGAAATCATTTATCTTCATTAATTTATATACTGCATTTTATAAAAGGAACACATGATATAAATTTTATATTTTAATAAATAGTTTAATGGGAGTTTTATTTTGAGGTAATGATTATAATAAATTTTCAATTAATTGATGGTGACATAGCAATTATTTTCGTGGACTCAGTTAATATTTTTCAGGTGGCCTTGTTGAGAGGGTATACTTCTTTATTTAACCATTTAAAGGGGAATTATAAATCACTGTTGTTTTTTGTTATTGTTGTTATGAGATAGAATAATAAAATGGGATTGTTAATTATTTAATTCTTGAGTTTTCATTGCAAGTCCCGTCTCACTGGATCCAGCGCAATTTTTAGCTTCTCTAGGCCTTAGCCTAGTTTTAATTAACTTGTAACCCCTCTTTACAAAAGGAAATATTCTTTTTGTTTTAACTACTCAAAATGAAGTAGGGGTTTCATTTGGTAGCAGAGCGCGCTTACGACGAGGGTCCTGTGGGTGTGACGGGGCTTGCAAACTTAGGAAATATTTTGGAATTTTCACATGTTTAGTTCAAATAGAACTTAGAAAAATTTTAAAGGCCCTATATCCCAAAGTTGAAAATATTTTGTTAGTTTTAAGGTTTGAAACATATGTATATGTACTTGCCCGCCTTGCATAGTGAATAGTGCCACGTGGTAGGAAATTTTAGAAGGGGAGATCCCTGGGCAAGACTTATCGCAGTCGGTGCTTGGTTAGTTTGAGTTTACCTTGCCCATGTTCGGGGAGGTGTTGCCGTTTTTTGTGATTATGCGGTATGGCCCGATCGGCAGTCGGTTTCTGCCGATAAATGGTAGCCGGAGGTAACCTAAGAAATGGTTGAAATAAATTTTCGTTGTCGGTATTTTGTTTTTTGTGTTGTGTTGTGTTGTGTGAGTGTCGCGTTCCTTTTGTCTGGTGTAATCGAGTGTGGAGCTGTTCAGGTAGTGGGCTAGTTCTCGCATCGTTAGGTGGACCCGCAGTCTACTCTTTGGAAGTATAGTACGTGAGTTTTTCTTATTCCAATCTATTATTGACAATATGTTTGTAGGTGTTAGGTATTTGTAGGTGTTGTGTTTGTTGATAGTGTTTGGCGAATTGTGTAATTCTGGCAGCGCTATGCTTCCAGAAATTGTCATCCCCCGACCACCGGGAGGAACAGAAATTGCCCCACCCTCTCACCCCAGTTCTCCAGAAATTTTCGGTGGTAGATGATTTAAGGAGGACCAGCTGCTGGTTTTCTTGGACCTTGTCCTGCAGTTGGCAGCCTATCCGGGTATATCCGATAGGGAGGTCTTGTGCCTTATATACCCGTATTGCCAGGGTACGTTGGCACAGAAGGTCACCAACACTTGGCGTCGGGGCGGCATGGTCGACACTTTTCATGCGGAAGTGTTGGATTACTTCATGTATCCTCCACGACGTTCCCAGCTTAGGCTGGATTGGTTCTATCGTTATCAGGCCAACGGAGAGCCGTTGGGGGACTACGTGCAGGACATACGAAAAGCTGCCCAGGTATTAAGATTAGGGTTGACCGACACCGAAGTCCTAGATATAATTATAGGAGGACTGAATGACCAAGACAGTTCCCGTTTGGGAATCGTCCAAATAATTTCGCGGAGATGGCCCGGTGTTGTGTTGCTACAAATACGGTCCGACCAAAGGTCGCAGTAATTGTTCCGGTAAATCCATTTCTGCCCAAGGTGGATCCAGAGCCGATAACATCACCATCGCCTACGCCGAAGATAAGAAGTCACTTGATGGTGGAGCTTTACCATCGTCAGTAGAAGTTAACTTAGACATTGCACATGGACCTGGACAGCTGGATTCCAGGTTGAGTACTGTTGAGGAAGTTGTAGTTGCTGAGAGTGGTGAAGAAGAGGAATCGAAGGAGGAGGCAGAAGAGTGGTCTGCACATGCTACGCAGGGGAGTATAAGTGTAAGTGTTAGGGAGGCTGCAAGTGTTTCTGAGGTCGCGGATGGACTAGGGGATGTCCAGTCTGCAAGTGTGGTAGAAGTAGATGAGGTAGAAGTTGGGGAGAAACTGGGTGGCAGCGTTGTAGAGTTTGGGGGTGAGAATGATGTAGTGTGTGAAGATGTGCAGACGCTTTCTGTAAGTATTGTTGAGGATTCCGAGGAATGGAAAGTAGTTTCAGGGGGACCAGGGTAGCAACTAGAAGATGAAGATGTGCAGTGTCGTGATGATGATTTGGATTATGTAGAGGAAGAAAAGGAAGAGGTGGAAGAAATAGAACCAGAAGCAATGGTAGAAGAGAAGAAGATAGAAGCAGAGGAGTTAGAGGTTGAGGATAATCCAAATCGGGGTAAACGTAGAAAGGTAAGTTACCTTGA